>WEIU01014851.1:225323-321603 GCA_013389925.1 Aegithalos caudatus
AGTCCAACCCAGCCCTAACAGCTCAACTAAACCCTGGCACATCCAGTCTGTTTTAAACACATCCAGGGATGGTGACTCCACCACCTCCCTGGGCAGATATTCCAGTACTTTGTTATTCATTCTGTAAAAAACGTTTTGTAATATCTATCCTGTATTTCCCTTGGCACAGCTTGAGGCTTTGTCCTCTCCTTCTGTCAGTGCTGCCTGGAGAAAGAGACCAACCCCACTGCCCACAGCCACCTTCAGGGAGCTGTAGAGAGAGATAAGGTTGAGAGTTAGTTAGTTAGTTAGTTAGTTAGTTAGTTAGTTATGTAGAATTGAACCTCTAAACACTGCTTTTCTTTCCTTTTCCAGATCCAAATGCTCCCATCCACAGGAATGGAGTGGTTGTCAAGCAGCCTGTCTGTCCTGCTGGGACACTGCTCAGCCAAGGACATCCAAGCTCAGAGCTGGAGCAGGGCAGGAGGCAGGATGGGAGGGAGGTTATCAAACCCTGTAATCTGGAGAAGATCTGGAGTGCAAGGGGTATGAAGGAGGTGTTCTGCTGTGAGGGACAGGTAGTCCTGAAATAAAGTCAGAAAAGACAAAAAAAAAACCAACCAAACAAAACTAACAACAACAAACAAACAACAAAACCCACACACACACAAAAAAAACCCCAAAGAAACAAAAAAACAACCCAAACCAAAAAACCCACATAACCACCCCCATACNAAAAAAACCCCCCCAAAAAAAAAAAAAAAAAAAAAAAAAAACAAAAAAAAAACACACAAAAAAAAAAATCCCAAAAAAGAATCAAAGAACAAAAAACTCTGCAGTAGACCTCTACTTATAAAGCAGCCACCTCTGAGGAGACCTGATAAAAATGCAGATATTTTTACTGTTGCATTCAGCTTGGGTCTAAGGTGGGTAGGAGGTGTTATGGGACTTGCAAGGACAGGAAACTGCACTGTACCATGAGGATTGTTCTCCTTTTTTTTTTTCTATACAGTGATTTTATATATAAATATATGCAATATGGGAAGCAGTGCAGTTAGAAGATGCCCAAGTTAATACTCTATGAGCTAGTCTGGGTAATGAGAGCTGCATGGCCATGACAAAGGGAAGATCAGGGAGATTAATTTAACCTGACCTTGGCAAGGACTCCCAGTATCCAAGGCAGCTCATTTAAAACCCAGCTATGGCTGCAGTACACTCGAGTCTGCAGTGTAGACACTTTTTGTGATGTTACTTTAATGAAGGACAGAAAATGGAATTGTTATTGAGCTTAGTTAATTGCACAGTGGCAGATCTCCATCTTGCAGAAGCTGCAGTTCAGAGTTAGACAAGTCAGTGTTAGTTTACACATGTATCCATGTTTCTGGATTTTTAAAAATTTCTTTCTTTCTTATTTTTAAATTCCACCTCTCAGCTAATCTGTTCTTTTCAACAGTTCCTTGTTGCTCATCATGTTTTTGCATTCCATCAGGGAGCACTGATTCATTCTCTCAGACTAAGACCATGCCATAAGAGGGGAAAAAAGTGAAGAGGAATCACTTTTCAGCTGATGGTACCTGTCCTGAAAATCAGAGCAATTGCAAAGATGACAGTTCAAACACATGAAAGGAGCTGAGTGCATAACTTCAATAACATTTCTCAGGAGTCCTGCTGAATTTACAATGATCTGTGCACCTTAGATTTTCTTTCATTTAATTTCCCTGCAGGGTCTGACCCAGACTTAAAGCCCTCAGCCCTTAACAGAGTGGGGATCACAAGTGGCTCAGTAGCCATCCAAAACAAACCAGGAAAAGAGAATTTACATGTAGATATGTGCACATAAGTATGTCTGTGTACATGCACATGTACACACCACTCAAATAATTGGTTATTTTGCTAGAAAGGGGAGAAAATGTTTTAAAGCTTCATATTTCCAGCAGGGCACAAAGCATATGTTGGTGTGGAATGCATGTCTTGTCTCCTGGTCAGCTCCAGGGTATTTTTTTCTCTTTTCTCCACTTTTAGGCCACGAATCTCAGCTGTTTTGGCACCCAGGAGAACTTCAAGGCTCAGCAGGGCACAGCCCCAGCTCCTGTCTCTTGCTGGGTGTCTCTGCTAACCACAAAGCCTTTTTACAGAGGCAACCACAGCACAGTGGTGCCAGCTGTGGTGTTAAAGGAGCTGGGAGCTTAGCTAAGCTCTAAAAGCTCTACTGTGAGTGTTTAAGTGCAGAAAAGGGTCTTAGATGGTAAATCAGAGAGAGCACTGGAAGGGATGCTGAAGTGACTCAGAGCTGTGCATCTCTTCCCAATGAAATCTTGCAGCATCCATTTTAAAACCACCATGGGAAATGTTCATCAAAGTCGACCCCACAACTTCTTTTTCTTTTTTCTTTTTTTCCTTTTTTTTTTTCTTCTTTTCTTTTCTCTTTTTATTTTTTGGGGGGGGTAGCCAGATTTAGTGAAGGAAGGAGTAAGATGCCCTACCTGACTGGTGGTACCAGAGTGATGCTCTGCATGAGAACAGAAATAAAGGGTTGAAATCTTTGAGGGAATTAAATGGTGTTGTAATGAAGATGCACTGTAATATGAAAGAATCAGCCTGATGGAGCTCTCATTTAATTTAAGCAGCACAGGACAAATTCTGCTCTCAATTACATCCATTCAATACTAATTGAATTAATAGGACAAAGCAGGACTTAACTCTTTGTCCCTTCTGGAAGCAAAAATATCAACTGGAGGAGGAAAAAACCCTACAACCACTCAATGTATTATTTTTGTTAAATAAGAGGTTTAAAATCAAGCCTCAATTGGCCTCAGGAGACTGTGCCACATAAATGCCAGTCCCTGCAGTAGAGTTTCTGGCACTTGGAGCTGCTGCTTGAGTGGTTCTGCATGTCCTCCCTCCTGTGGGACCACAAACACACACCCACAGACTGTTCCACTGCCCAGCAGCATCAATTGCAAATATTCTTTTTGCCCATAATGAAGATTGGGATATTTTCACTGACCTCAGGAAAGGCATCTTCCCAGCTTTTTGGTTTATTTCTTACATTGCCTGAGACAGATTTCCACCAAAGTCACATAAGCTGCAAGTCTCAGTAGCTCCATTTCCTTAATTGGAGCAATAGGGATTCCTTAGTTACTTGTCTAATTTGGGTTACAAACACACCTCATTCCAGATCTCTAGCCATAATTTCCATCTTCACCCTGCCATGCATTTCTCTGTTTCAGCCTTTAAAGACAATCTCAGTACTTAGAACAAATACCTGCTAATACAATTGCAGCCAATCCACTTTTGCTTAAAGGCAGCTGGTAGAGCACTATTTTTTTTTTCCTGCCCTTGCTCTTCATTAATTACAAAATTCTATTTCTATAGTCTAAATCATTCCTAATAGCACTGAGCCAAGGTCCATTCAATCTGCAGAGCTGTGTGCAGCCATTTGATTATTTTCACTAGTGCAATTATTTTCATTCATCTACACAGTGAGCCAAGGTTGAGGTCAATAGTATACAATTTGATTCTGCTCCAGCTTAATAAGGTCAAATGCATAATGGTTTTCTGGTATATTATCATAAATACATTTTCCACAATGAAGTTAAACTGATTGGGACAATGCAGAGCACCAGTTTTGCACACTTTGTTCATATTTAAGATTGGTTTGTGGAGTAAAGTTACAAGCTTGGGCTGCAGGGCTGTATCCACCACAAGTGCTCAGAGAGGGAATCGAGGTTGAAGTTATGTGTTACAAGGTATTTTCAGCACAATCACACTTCAGTTCAAAAAGGAGGGTGTTATTTTATGACAAAATCAGTAAAATTAAGCAAACCACGGCACAGCCCCTGCCTTAATCCAATGGAATTGCATCCCATAATATCTTTGCAATTAAAAGATTCACGGTCTGTCTTTGTGGACTCTATTTCTAAAGAATGCACTTTTCTTTAAATATTTATTATAGATTAAAAGAAATGTTATGATATTAGGTTTTCTGGGAGGAGAAACTGAAAATTGGCTGTTTTAGCAATTAAAATCAGCACCAACACCAGAGTTTGAAAAGCAACACTTTAACAAGATGTTCTTTTACCCAGGTGGGTATGGGATGATTGCTCACATATTCCCCATAATCACCTCAGCTGATCCATAATGACTTGAAGTCAGTGTGGTATCAGAGAACTGGGGCTGATGGAAATGTCATTAGCTCAAAATACAAGTGTCAAAAACTCCTCAAAGATAGATATATATATATAAAAGAAGGACATGATTGCACACAATCCTGTGTCATGCAAGTGAGAAAAACTCTTAAATGAGTCAGTGATGAGCTACCACAGTGAACTGTCCAGAAATAGCTGTGGCTCATGACAGACCTTCAAAATGGGTGTTGAATTCATATTTAACCCTAATATTTAGATATATTTCATACCCTAATATTTAACCCTATGTTAATGCAAGAAAATGTTGCAGAATTCTGCTTTTTCTTAACCATGAAACTGCTAATAATACTGAATACAATGTTCTGCTTGGGTAGCCATGCAAGGAGTGCAGTTGCAGACTGGTTTATGAGCTTTTCCTTAAGAGTTTATGTTCTTTCAAAGTAGATTTTCTGCCATTTCTTTGGTTAGTCTCTGCAAGTACCTATAAGAAATGAAGAGCTGGAGTTGCTGACACAGCTCAAGGATATTCCATATATTTAGATTCTCCCTAACTTGCTTCTCTAGGCTTCCTTAGCCACAATGTTAATGCCACCAAGGGAGCAACTGGCTCTAAACAGTAAAGCAGAGAAACTGAAAAAAACCCAACTTGGAACAGCAGAGAAATCTCATGAAATCTGAAAAACAAGTAACTATCAAACAGGCTAACCTTTCCCAGCCCACCCATTTGATGAGAAATACTTGGATTTTGAATGGCCCAAGTGCCTAGAAAGGGCCTCCTCTTTTTAAATCAAGCTGCAATTTTCCAAATTCCTTTCACATTGATTCCTCAGCATATGGCATCACTGCATTGCTTGTCTTTACACTCCATACTTTAGATGACAAATGTGTGTGTTTCCACGGTGAGAAAAGATGAAATTATCGTCATGAGAACCTGAATCAGCAGAAAATATCTAAGATTATCCAGGCTACAGAAGCCCAGAAGGAAGTTTGTGCCAACTCTGATGATGTCTCCTTTGGACAGGCCCTGGATTTTTTAACATGCAGCAATGACAAGCAAATTTGAGCTGCATTGCAATATAGAAAAGTAGAGAAATAATCTACTGAAGTATATTCTTTCTTCTCTGCTTCTTTAAAAAGCAGTGATGCTTTAAAAAAAAAAACCTTATCAAATAATTACTGTCCCAATTTGCTTGCCAAAAGGAGAGGAAAGCTCCACAACTTGTGTGGAGGGTTGATAATAATGTACAAGTAAATTCTGACAGGATTGACTCCACCTTTATCTAGGGGTCAACTTTCTGTCCCACGTTCAGCAAATTCTGATGTTCTGTTTCCTGGCACTTAACTTAGCCTCAATTCCATAGACATCTACTTCCATGATAAATTATAATACCCTTCAAATGGAAATGCATCAGCAGACAGCACCATAATAGATAAAAATATGACAGGGACATAGTGTAATTTTCTCAGGACATGATATTGTCTTAAATCAGATCTGTTCTGCTTTCCCAGGAGACTCTTTAACAATTTGATGATTATTTTCTTTCCAGAAGCATATGGTAATACTGGTTGCTAATACAGCTTTGGTCATATTTGTGAGAAATTAACATACTAATTACAAGGATTGTCTTAGAGAAACAATACGTGCTGTTAATTGCTATGGTTGCTCCTCCTGATTTTATTGAAATGGTAAAAGAATGGTAAATAAATGGCACTGAAAACGTGCTAGTGAATGCAAGGATTTTTAAGGTAAGCCTGGATAAATTAGAGACAATCAAGAAGAGAAGTGAGTAAAGATGTGTTCTCAAAATACAAACTGTTGCAAAGTTTGATGCTGATGCTCCAAGATGCAAGACTGAGAGCAGATCCTTCTGCTGACATTTATAGCTAGGTAAAAAAAAAGAAAAAAAAAAAAAAAAAAAAAAGGAAAAGAGGGTCTGAAATCTGCCTGCAAAGCATTTTAAACCAGGCTGCATTGCACAGGAGGCTGGGTGGCAAAGAGCCAGCTGGAGGGTGGCTGAGCCCTGTTCCAGGAAACTCAGGGAGCTGCAGGTGTGTGGGGAAGCAGAACAAACTGCGGGTCACAAACTCCAACATCACTGCTGAGCCCTCCAGCCCAGTGTGCTGTAGTTTTCTGTACTGATCCCTTGGGAAGGCTGAGCTGGAATGCACACAGCTAAAAGAATAAAGCAGAGATTTATTCAAAGGCCTTTAGGGTACACCTTGGGCAGGACAAGAGCCTGGCCAGGGCTGCACCCAAGGGGGACCCAAAATGGTCCCAAAATGGACAAAGGGTCCCCAGGTCTCACCCTTTGATCAGTTTGGGTCCATTTGCACCTTGGGCTTGAATTGTCCCATTCCAGCTCCAGGCTGGGAGCTCCCATCCTTCTTGTCCCTCCCTGCAGCCACCCTTGTTTGTGCTTTGGGGCTGAAAGTTGTCCTTGGGGTGCAGCAGGAAAAGGATTTGTTTTGTGTCCCTGCTGTGTGCAGAGCTGAGTGCCCCTGACTGTGAGCTCAGAGCTGCACCCTGGGCACCACAGAACCTGGGATACAGGGGAGAGAAAACTTAAGGCATCACAAGCAGGTAATTTTCTTTTTTGCCAGGGATGCACTATGGCCAGCAAGAGAGCTCTTCCAACAGAGGTATTCCAAAGTTCTCAGCAAGACAGAGGAAGATCATGTTGGGTTATTTCCTTTCCTCCCTTTCTCTGTTCATTTCCCAGCAGGGACCATGAAGCAGGGTAGGTTTTTCTTGGCAGTGAGCACACTCAGAAAAGCCCACCCTTTCCAAGTAGTACTTGCAGGATTTCAGAAAGTGGCATTTTCTTGTGACAAATCACTGCAGAATAAAGCAGAGAGAGTTTCCTGCTGGGCTGGGGGTGCTGTGCAGAGCCCTGCCCCTCACTGGGGAAATGCTGAGACAGGAGTGCTTTATACAGGGTTTGTAAAATGAGGAGAGCTTTGTATTTCAGCATACAAATATAAAGGGTTTTTGAATATGATTCCTTCATAGGAAAGACAATGCCTTTCTTCAACAGGGAGTTCAGAGATTTTACTTGGATTGCAATGTAATTATCCTCAAAGGTAGGGGTTTTTTAATGTCTGTTCCTCTGAGCAAACATGACTGAGGGCAAACCCTGCTGGCCTTGTACAGGAGTCACTGATGTCATCAGCACTGAAGCTGTGAGTAAAGCATGTGGGCTTGAGCCTCCTGTCAAGTGGAGTTAAGTGCTAACCACCACAGGCATTTATTTTTTGTACCCATTTTTAATGCAAGATGATGAGTACTCTAATTATAAGGGTTTTTTTTTTACAGTTGGTTTTATGTACACTGTCATAAGACTTGGCAGACAAAAAGGGAAGAAGTCACTGCCAACAATATATTTATAAATTTTACAAAAGATCACTCTGTTCTTTACCATTGTGATACAGAATTGACCTTTTTCTTTTTAAAATGTTTCCCGCATTTAATTTTTTTACCTTTTCTGCAGAAGAATGTATCAATGCTTAATTCCATCCGAACTAAATGCCCTCATGTCTTTATTCCATATGTTCCCAACTTCTAATTAACTTTGTGCACCTTATGGCAAAATTAATTCATTCCTATAGATTTCAACTGTCTGAATTTTACCAACTTACTGATCTTTAAGTTAATTACTTCTTGCTGGCAGACAGTAACTTTACAGGAAAGAAAGAACCAAGAAGAAATGCAGGGTCAGGCTGATTCTGACTTGGTTTTTACACTCAGCACTGGTGCCTGGAGTTCAGCAGTTAATTCCTTTTTGGCTGGGCTGCTCTGCATGGTTTATGACATGGTTAGGCATCTGCACTCAGCTTGCAGGCCAATTATTTTCAGCTTTCATATCTCTACAAAACCTGTGTTCTCTCCTCACACTTTCTATCCTTCATGGTTCAATGCAATAGAGTTTGATGGTTCTTAGCTATTGCTTATAATTATACTCAGAGCTGGATGCTCTCCAGGAGGAATTAATTGCCTACATATGATTGAGGAATGGGACATTTCCTGCATGTAGGAAGATGTATGCTTAATTTCTAATAAACTATTTTAGTCAAAGTGGCTATGGAAATACACTAGAATGCATTTAGGTCACAATGGAACTGCAATTTTTAAGAGAAGAAATTGCTATTAAAAAACAGACAAATTCCAAAAATGAAGATCATATTTAGATTCCAACAATCACTTCAAGTAGAGTCTCCATAAATGAGATTGCTTGTAGGGTCTTTTTAAAGGTAATTGGAAGTAGAAGGAGAAAAAGAATCTACTCCTCATATCATTCTCTAAAAGTCTTCTGCAGTTTATTTTAGGGATAAGCAGTAAGAAAACTCTCCCTTCAAAATTCTTCTCTAGGAATAAAATTAAAAAAAACAGATACAACTTTTACAGGCCTGCTATTTACCATAGAAGTTCTGATTAAAGCTGAGTAAATCCTCAGGGTAAAGAAGCCTCCTTTTCTAAATAGCATCAACTAAATCCCACAGACCCACGGAGAAGCTGCTCAGCCTTGAGTAAAGCAACAGGCACGTGGTGCTGTCTTCCCCCTGTAACCTCCTGTCTGCAAGCTCATTTTTAATGCACTTTTCTGGCACTCTGGACTGGCCTTAACACCCCATCAACATTTTCTGGGGGTGCTCGAGTAAGAGTTTGTGGCCACTTGCACAAATTTTGTAAATATCCAAAGGTACAACCCAACACCAAGTGATGTGAAAAAAAAACCAAAAAAAACCAACCAACAGTCATTATCATCCTGAAAATCAAAATCAAGGAAATCCAAGTGCCCTCTCTCCTTAAATATAGAGGAATCACCCTGGGATCTTGCCTAGGCACGTAGAACAGAGATTTACATCTTTTTGTACAAAGTCACAGGCCACATCCCCAAGAAGTGATGGTCACCCCAAGTGTACTGAGTAAAACCCAGCCCAGCAGCAGGGCTAAACTGTACAACCCCACCAGTTCAGAGAGCAGCAGCAAATGATAACATAAAAACTGCTAATGATAATGATAATTAATGCCCTGGGGTGGGGTGGTTGTGGGACACACAATCTGGCTCATGCTGCACTCCAATTCTGCATTCTTCCACGTGCTGCCATGGCAAACATCACAGCATCTTTTATCTGACTCAGTGACTTTGCTCACTTCTTGTTCCCTTCCAGGAGGAGTAGGCAGCCAAAGGTATGTGTTTACCTCCTAATCCAGTTATTTTATGTGGTTTTGGCAATTCTTCATATCACTCTCATTATCCAGGGCTTAATCCAAAGAATATGGTTGGTGTAGAGCCTTGCTGGTTCTAAATCCTTATGTAAAAATCCAAATTTCATTGTCACCTTCCCCTCAGATTGGCTCCAAAGGCTGCTTTAGTGTGGTTTATCTTTGCTGAGACCTTGTGGGCTCTCTTTAATGATCAGTCCCTGCCCTCCCAAATGCCATTCTGTTATTTTCACAGTGTTTATACAATCCTGAACCACAGTGTTTATGAGTTTTCAGCTACTTTTCAAAATTGTTGAGTATAATTTTTTTTTTAAATTTTGGAATGACAGTAACAAATAATCAATGTTCTCCATGCCTAAAGTCTGCAGTCAATACAGCAATCTGCTGCTACCCAATGTCTGCCTATTGTGGAATACTTTTTGTATTCCAGAGATTCAGGAATAATAGGCATTGGTAATCAGTCTTCACACTTCATCCCCTTTCCTCTTAGAATTTCTTTGGTATGAGGAAGAAATTTCATTTTTTTTTTTAAATCAAGGGTATTTGTGAAAATATTTAATTAATCTATTATGACCACATCTTGTCTATGTTGGAAGCAAAGTGCCCCAGTGTGTGGCCTCAATGGGAGGAGTGCTAAAGCCAGTAAAGAAAGGGGTGCTGCACCCAGAATCCACCCCAGGGGAAGCTGAGAAATATTCCCTATTTTGTAGTGAGTTTCACCAAGGTGAGCCAGCCCATGGTGCATGCTCATATTCTCTCATTTTCATAAGCTTTTCCATTTTAACTGGGATAGAAATTAACTTAATCAGTTTTGAACTTTCCCCTACTGCTTACATTATAAAAGGTGATTTCACTCTACAATTAGAGAAAATTTGACATGAGAGGTTTCTGTGGGGAAAAAAAAAAAATACCCTTTGTAGACGTTGATCCATTTGCAGACAGGGAGCATGACATCCCATTCTGTTCCATAAACCAGGCTTTTTGGTGAGACCAAGTCTTTTATGACACATTTAAAACAATCCCCCTTTTCTGTCTAAAATCCCAGTGGCATCCCAGGCTACAACCCTCATAATGCATAAGCTAAGAAAATGCAGCATACATTTGTTTTGATTCACTTAGAAAGTGTCCTGTGCCATTTTGATTTAATGAATCATTTCCATTTAGGTTGAATCATTGCAGAACATTTTGTTAGCACTGACATTTTCCAGGAAGAAGCATTTTTTTTTTCCTTTTTTTCTTTTAACTAGACACAGTTACCTAAGAAGCTCAATCCAATAACATAATCTTGTGCAGGTAAAGAACAGAGCCATCTAAACTCACACACACAATGAAATCAATACCACAGCTTTTAAACAGAAGTAAATTCACACTTTGACCTTTCTTCTCACAGGCTGTATTTTTCTGGATTTTTTTTTTTTTTTTTAGTATATGGAATGGAACAAAATGGAAAATGAAAAGGAGAGAAATAATAGTTTCATGTTGAACAAATAATTGTCCTTTTAATGAAATAATTACAAGCAGAAAGGCTTGGTGAAGTCTTCTTTGTAACCACACAACACAAATTCAATAGAGTTCATTCATATTGTGATGATGGATATATTAAAAATTATTAAGTTCTATTCTCATCATAAAGACAAAAGTTCTTAATCAGATCACTGCTGAAAGGAGAAGACTGCACAAAATGAAAGTTCTTAACTTCTTATGCTCTGGTTATCAAAAATAAAGCCCTTCAGCAGAAAGTGTACGAGTGGAATTATTTTTAATTATATTTTGATTGAAATACTCAAAGTCATGTGATTAAAATTAGTTTTACTAATTTCTCTAGCACTTCATATATAAAAGAATCTAATAGAACCATACATAAAGGGTTTTAAACAGAGGGGTTTTCTTGAGAGAAATTCTGGGAACCTGTAATTTTCAGATGCTCCAGTAAAAGCTGAGAAACCTCAGCATTTTGAGGTTCTAAGCATCTTATTTAGGTTCCTTAAACATATAGCTGGATGTCCACTGTTCATCTGGGCACATAATTTTGAATATCTGCCTTCCATCCTGATTGTTTTGGGGGCTGGATTCTGTCCCTTTTACTGAGCCCTTTATTGAGTTCAGCAGCAAAAGATATTTTACCTGCCAGCTTCAGGGTCATAGCCCATCAAAATGTGAACAACCAACAGACAGGGTCACCTTGCACTGGCAGGAAAGGTGTCAGAGCTAAAATAAAAATAAAATACAGAGGGGACTCCTCTGGCTTCAGGGCATGGGGGGCTCTGATGTGCAGCACAGCCCTGGGATGGGCTGGGTCAGAACAGACAATAATCAAACAATATCAATTGAAGTTTGAATTTCTTACTCAGCAATGCCTCTCATGAGGGAATTAATGTTGTTAATATAAAGATTAATGCTGGGGGCAGGCATTATGCAGACAAAGGCTTATTAGTGCCCAACAGTTTGTGCCAGCAATAGAGAGATCTGCATAAGTGACTCTGACATTGGCCTTGAAATGTCCTCCAGGTCAAAGTCAGGGCTCTGCTGCTCCTTTGGTGGAGATTCCACCTCTTACTCCAGCCCTAAGAATCAGAAATCTTCTCTTACTAACACAAAATCCTCTATTGCAGCTGAAATTCAGCTCTCCTAGAAGGTGTGAAAAGCAGTGTGGTCACACCAGAATTGCAGGGTAATCCTCAGGTCATTCAAGAATGGATTCCAAATATTGATATTCTGGGAACCTCAATAAATGTTCACCTTTTTCCACTGAGTGTTAAAGAAGTGCTTTGCTCCAAAACTCAATAATTTTGGTACAATAATCTTTAATTTGTGTGTCACAAGGCTGAATCAAGGCCTGCTGTCCAGCTCTGAGTGTTTGCCTTCTGTTTTCACAGACTTTGATGAGAATTTTGAGGTTACAGGGTATGAAATTGAGGCCTTTAGCTGGAGAATTAAGGAAGAAAACCTTTAGAGATCAAGATGCTGAGATGCTCACATGATAATAAAAAAATGAGAAGATACCAAACAATCAATATATATTCCTCATTTCAGTCTCAGGGAACTTGAATAACTGACCCTGTGACTTAGAGGTCACAAGGCCAGGAAGAGATCCCTGTCTTCATTGGCATCCTGTGTGCAACAGCAGACAAAAAATGTGACATTGGGCAAACTAGGGTCTGATAAAACCCAAATACAGAACATCAAAATGCACAAAATCCAAATAATACTGTAATGCTCTTCTCACATCCAACAGTGTCGTGTAAATCCTATTTTGTCAAATTTAAAGTGGATTTTTGACTAGAAGGATTGCAGAAAATACTTTTTTTTTTAAGAGCAAAGATTAACAGTAAACCTCCCTAACTCTGGGAAAAGCTGTTGCTGCTTTCATGCTCTTTGATTTCTGCATATGCAGATACTTAATGTGTAACTCCTGTTCTAGGAGTTAGGTGTGACTGGCTGCTTTGTGATGGGACTATAACCATGAGACTTTGGAATAGTTACATTTTCACTGGAAGAAAAATACTTCAACAGAAGATTACCTCAAAGGGAAATTGTTCAGACTAGTTCCACTTCACAGTGCTAGCTAATATGAATTTTTTTTTTTTTAATAATGACCTGGTTTGTGTTGTTGTTTGGGGTTTTTTAATATGAATCTGTTCTAACACATTGCTGCAGGTCTGAATGAATGAATGAACAGAACAAAATTAATTTTAATATCTAGATTGAAACAGCATGTTAATACTTTTTTTTTATTATTTAGTGCTAAGCTGCATATTATTGAGTAGTGCAGCTTAAGTTTTTTCCAAAAAGGCAGTGGACTGAAATGCAGAGTGCTGTATGCACTTATCAAAAGTGATCTGGAAAAATAAAGGATCCAAAAATCAGGAAAAAATAGTTGGGAAGGAATTTTCCATGACTGGAGAAATAGAGACACAGGTTGTTCCCAGTGTGTCTTTGCTCTCCCCAGGCATGAAGAAAATCTTTTTCCATGGAGGCAGCACAAGAAGGGCTCCCTACCCATGGACAAAGCCCAGAAGGAATGCAGGCACTGGAGAGGGAGTTTGTTATCCTGTGTGGCACTGAAATGCAGCAAAAGGAGGTTTTAAGCTGATATTTTCTATATTAATTATATTAATTTATCTTTCTACAGTGACAGAAAGTTGACACATCTTAGAGAGCTGTAGGGAATTCTCAGGCAGCCACCCTTCAACACCCACAAGAGTTTTTTTCTCATTTGCTTTTGGAACAGAACTAAGAGAGGAAACAATGCCACCTTCAAAATTGTCCAGAATTGCTTTTGACCCTAAGTAAAGTTTATATATTTATTTAAAGTTTATATATATTTAGTTTATATATATTTAGAATTTGCTGAGCTAGGAAGAGGTGAGGTGCAACAAACGGGATGCAATAATTCACAGCAAACAGCAGAGCTGAAGCATTTTCTTTTCATTACAAGGGATTTGCATCATGTCAGGAGCTACATCTGAACTAAAGGACAAGATATTAAATGTTCTAACATAAAAGATCAATCGATCATGCTCCCAATTTAATCTGCATCTGTCTGTATGTCTTTTCCATCTCTTTCATCCTCCAGCCCTGTGTAGTGTCTCTGTATGAATGGAGGAATAATGCCACTGCTATAAAAGCTCATTCAATCTCCACTGATCTAGGTGGATCTTTCTTGTATTTATGTCTCCAAACTTTACAGCATGGTAAAGTTTTAGTTTAGATCTTTCACACTGGCAAAGACAAAAGCACTACCTGTGCAACAGAGCTTCATACAATTGTTAATTAAATAACTTAAATTTAATAGATATTTTCTTGACATAGATAATAAAAGCCTATAACAGAAAAATAAAATTCCATGAGGTGGATCAAAATATTTGAGGAAAAATTTTTATTTTCCTAAAGAATGTTTAGGAGTAAATAGGTTTTTATGTGGAATTTCTATGAAAATGAACATTTAATAAGGATTACAGCTTGTGAAAAATTATAGGTGGCAACCACCTTCCTTCTGTCTGACCACATAGAAACTGAAGTCTTAGTTATGGTCTATGGAGTCAAAAATTATGCAAAAAACCTAAATCTCTGAAACCATGTTCTTCCATAATATTGCTAAGCCAATAAAGCTCCTTTTAAAACAGAATAAAAACCTGCACAATCTCACAACTTGGTTTCAGACCTCTCCTTTTTGCACTGGTGGATGAGATTTGTTCAGGGGAAGCACAGATTGAGGGTTTCTAAACCTCTAAAGCAGTCACAGGATGCATTTCCTGCCTTATCCTGAGAGATGCCAACTTTGTGCAAACACCAGACCTTGAAAAACAATCTTCCAACATTAGAGCCTTGAATTTCCTAGCTCAAACAACATCTCCTGCTTGCATTTCTCCCTACTGAACCTCATGGATCTTCACCCTACTTATTATCCTTCTCTATAAGAAAAATTCTGTGTTTCCCTGTTGCATCCATGCTAGTTGTTTAATTAATTCATTTTTTCCTTAATAAGTGTACATATTCTCATTCACCCATTCCTTATTTGCTCCTGTGGACTCTGTTCACCTGGATGTCATGCTTTCAGCTCATGCTTATAAATAAAAGCACAGTTCCTTACATAATTTTAATATTCAGTAACATGAAGTCACTTCATATTTAGGAGGCATTGGTTCTCTTTGTCCTTCAGTATTCTTTCCTCAGTGAAATAAGATTGATTCTTTATTTACAATATAAATTTTTCATCTAGGTATTGGTCTCAATTATTGACTCCCTTCCTTAACTCTATATAAACTTCCCTGCTACTAAGGGATTGGAAAAGGATCTGATTTTCAGAGTTTTTATAGATTTTAGCTGAAAAACTCAAATACAGAGGAAAAAGAAAGAGAAGGAAACCTGAAGTTTCTGTGCTTTTCTTGGTGCCATGGTTGATCTTCAAGAAGAGTTACCAAGCTTATCCCCAAACTGAAGTTGAACTAACAGATCACAAACTTTCTCTTGTGTTTGCTGCTTCTCTTTCTTGCATGTTAGAACTGCTCTGGCCTCTTTCTAATCTCTGGAGAATTTCTTTCTTCTATTAACAGATGCTGTAAAATTGCCCATTGCCATTTTATTTCTTGTAATGAACAGTATATTTCCTTTGTTCCCATTGCTTGAATGTTTTTCCTTGCACTTTTTTTGGAGCTTTCTATCAATTTAAGAACCATTTCAAATGTGGGGGTTTTTTTATGATCCTTAATTCCAGCCTCTCTGTCAGTATATATCTCACTTCTGATTTAATCCTATTAATGCCAAGAGAAAACCCATACAGTACTTGTCATTTCAGATTATTGGAATTAAATCACTTCTGAGTGCATAAAGGCAACCATGTACTACACTGAACTCACACACACAACATTCCTCTTAATGCACAACGAGAAAAACTGAAGAATCACTTTAGATCAGGCTATAAATTAGGAAGTAGAATATGCTGATTGTTCAGAGAGATATACTAGAGAGGAATGAATGAATTCAGTTATTCCATAAGACCTTAAAACAGCAATTTTCTTTTTTTATAGTGCTATATACCTATTATTTTCATAACTATTTCCCCCCCTCCCTCCTTGTCTGAAGAGCCTTTCAGTAACATCTGACATTGGGGTGTGGAGAGAGGAATGAACCAATTGCCAAGAAGGAATGCATTTTACCAATTAACAAACTGACTATGTTTTCAGGAGTCACTTTCTTCCACAATGCACCATTTGGAACACACACACTGCTCATCAATGCAGAATACACAATAGGAAGCAATAAATGGCCCCATAGCTGCTTGGGCACTGAAATGCAGCTGAGTGATTTGATAAAATCAATAGTAATTTACTGCAGCTCTGTGTCAGCGCTATGGACATTGCTCTTTTTGCATAAGTGATGAAAGTGAGGACATATCCTAAGGAGAAAAAAAAAAAAAAAGGAGATAAAAACAGCATTTGATTCCCTGAAGAGAGTTTACAAGAGATCCTGGGATTTTTATTGGAATGTTCATGAGTTTGTCCAGCATATTTTCTGTGAGAAGGGGATGTGACCCCACTGATCCTTGTGGGCACTGATCTTCCAGTGTGGCTGGAATCCTTTGGCTCCAGCTGCACTTTTTGGTTACTGATATGTGCATGCAGCACAGTGGGAACCTCCTGCAGCCAAACATCCAAAGCAGATGAATTTCAGTGCCTTGTTTGGCTCACCAGGACATTGAGTCTGTTACTGCAGCTTCAGGCTAAGCACAAACCAGCAAGGTGTCCATCAGGAAATATGAATGCCACAAATCTACAGAGGTAATGCCTGTGTCTGTTGGGTCCCCAAACCCCAACAGCTGACTGAGTGATATTGAGAAAAATCACATTAGTCTGAATCTGGGTGATATTGAGACTAAAATCCCAGAAAAAGGTCACAAATAAGACACAAGCCAGCTTCCCAAAGTGTGGTGTCCTTGGAGAAATGCTGATTTCTCTGCCCTACATGGCCCTTACAAGTTTACTGCTTAATAAAACCCTTATAGGGAATGTTGCAGGAAATAGAGCCCCCTAAAAACGAGGTGTAAACCTGAGAGGCTTTTTGCTGTCTCTAGTGCTGCTACCTGCCTCCATTTCCAGATGAGGCTGTCACAGGCAGGGTGACACTTCAGGATCTCTCCAAGCCTACTTAGCATCCTGAAATCAGCAGCCTGGCAGCCAAAGGACTGCTTGTTCACTTTGTTTGCAAATTGACAGTTGTTGGGAGATTGCCATTTTACCACTGGGAGGTCAGAAAAAGGGGCAGCTATGCCTTTTTTTATTTTTTTCTTCTAAGGTATCTAGGATAATAAAGTGGCTAAGAGAAAAAAAAAAAAAAAGTAATTCTCAAATCTATTTTTAGATTTCAAATATAAAAGTCCTAAATAACTTTTTTCTGCAGTTAGGTAGATTTGTTTCAAATTCTGCAGATCAATAACTATATTTTTGAATAAATAAATTACATTATTTACTCTAAGATTATTAAATCCTACAAGCCATATCACATAAGACAGAGTCTAAATCCTATTATTCTTCCAGAAGAAAGTTCAGAGAGGCTGTTACCTGCAAGTGAGACAAATCTGAAGGGAGTGTTTGCCTTCCACTGACCTTGGTGGGTGAGAGGATCTGAGAAGCTCCAACCTTCTCCTCCCCAGCAGGTTGTTGCACTCAGCTGGGACAGGGGATGCTCCTCAGCTGCTGTACAACCAGCAGGGCTTTCTGAAGCAACTTTCCTTGCCAGCTGAAGGCAAGGTTTGACTTCCCTCACACTCAGCAAGGAGTGCTGGTGCAGCTTTGCTGGCCAAGATTCCAAGGAGGGCAGCCACAAATCACAAATCACAAATCACAAATCACAATACCACAGCCATTTCCTCAGCCACCAGCAGAGCACATCCTCCACTGAACATCCCTTGTCAGCTGGGCACTCCCCCAATCTGCATCCCTTCACTTATCTCTCCTGGAAAAAGAGATTTTTCTTATCTCCCCAGCTGAAGGACTGAATCTCCAGGATTTTGCTTCCACAGCTGGTGGGTTGATCATACTTCCCCAAAGAGTTCAAGCTATTTGTGCATCACCAAAAGAGAAGAACAATAAACAGTTCAAAACCTGCCAACATGTTTCCAAACTATTAACTGAGCAGTTATTCAAACCCACTTGAGTCACTTACAAAATAAAGCTCCCTCCTCACTCTGGTACCCAAGCAGAATAAAAGCAATTTAAACTTGCTAGCAGGAACAAAGGGTTAATAAAGAAATGCAGTGTGGAATGCACTGTAAGCCTACCAGCACATACCTCCCCTGTCTGCCACGGGTAAATGATGCCTAATTATGCCTTTGCTGTTTTCCAGAGCATTTCTGTTTCATTTATCATTTTTGAGCTGCCAAAAGCAAGGGATCAAGCTGTGAACCTCTTGTCTTTCTGCTTGGGCTGCCAGAATGGGGCATTAGGTGCCTCTTGGCAGTTGCCTCAGTTCCTGTTGTTACAGGATGAGAAAAAAACATCAATACTCCTTCCCACCTACACAAGAAACCTCTCCCACTGCTTACTGCCTTCCTCCTTCATAATCATTGCTAATGCCACATCTCCATCCTCCCCCCCCTAAGCTTTGCCTGGAATGCTAAATCAAAATTGCTTGATGTTGGATTTTGCAACTACAGGTTTTAATCATATTAAACACAAAGGCACTGCTCAGGTGCTGGAAGTGACCACAGGAGGAGAAAGCCAAGGGAGCTGGGGAGGGAGGAACACCTGCTTGAGGCACACAGCTTGAGCAGAACAATTATCCCAGGGTGGAACCTTCCAAGGTGGCCCAAGGGATGAAAGTCTCTCCATAAAACCAGGAAAATGAAAGGGGATTACTGCCTAAAGGGATAGAGAACTCATTGTGGGATGCTGGGAGTGAGACAGTTTCCAATGGAGCAGAGAGAAATGGGATTGTACAAAATTTCCTGCAGAATGTTTTGTGTAAGGGGACGCAGAAAAGGAATGGAAGAAATTAAGCCAGGATGGATTTATTTATAATAAAAAGTGAAATATCCTCAAATAAAATTGATACAAGCAATAGCTAGAAATGTGGCTACACCCCCATCACTATATTTAAGTTTCATAAAAGATGAATTCCCTGGCAGTGAAGCTCTACAGCAGGGACAGTGTCTACAACTTCATGTGGCTGCAACAGCCACATCTCCATCACCTTATGCTCTTAATGGCATTAATTAAGAGCATTAATGATGCTCCTAAATGGCACATTTTTTGGAATTCTTGATCCACAGTAAAGTGAGAAATTCAAGAAATGAAGGTTAAGAAGTGCACTGCAGTGTAGAATACAGAGGCAGAAATTCAGACAGGACTGAAATGGAATTACTTCAAGATCCTTTCACATATTTTAAGATTCCAATAATTTAAGAATGAGTGGGAGGAAGGAAATTGAATATTACCTGTTTTTCTAGAAAGGCTGAAATCTGAGAAACACCTCCATGAAGACTGAGGAGTTTCTAAGTGGATTTTGGACATTAATTATTTTGCAGAGGTTAGGGAGTCCCTTCTTTTTTGAATTAAGATTACATTTGAAGAGAAATCTGCAGTGGCAGCTGATCTGGCAATTACCTTCCTAAATTCCTATAAGAACATCTAAAAGATGCATTTCTATCTCCTATGATTGCTCCAAAGAGTAGGACAAGCTTGTTTCAAGGTGAGAAAATTTGATCCTTTCCTGATAAGGGAGGTAAAGAGGGAGAAAGATTTGAAATGGAATGAAAAACACGAAACATGAAATTGGTTAGGGAAATATGCTTGAAGACAGCCCCAAGGGACTGAGAATGAGCTCCTTTGAATAAATCATCAGCACTATAAAGCCTGCATCCTATAGAAAAAATGACTTTTAGGATGAACTGTAAAATGAAAAGATTGAGTGATCCTGGGGTGTAACCTAGCCTAACTATCATTTAGCTAAAGTCAATGTCTGGGATATCACCTTATACAAGTGTTCCTAAAAGTTTTTAATCACTTCCACGCTTGCTGGAAAAGAGCAGCCTGGTGATCTCTGAGCAGTGAGCTGCTGTCAGAAATGCTAGCTAGAAGGCTGCATTAACAGCAACCACAGTTCCTTGATGACCATCTATTCTTCCTTCCCCTCAGGACTGTGGGAAAGGTACTTTAGATTCATAGATGTGGCAGCTAAAGGAGCAATTACCATCATCCACTCCAACTTCAAGCCTCCCACAGGCCAAAGAACATCACCCAGGAGTTCTTAACTTTGTGCTCATAATCACAGAGCTATAATGTCTTTTAGAATGCTATCCACTTTTTGATTTAAGGACTTCAAATCATCATGAGTCATCTAAAGAAACAAAATTAAAAGTTGGACTTTATCATGTCCTTTAATATATTTTTCATTCAGTCCATTTGTGGGCAAGAGTGCTATTAGCTTGGGGTACAACTGTAGCCAGTTAGAGTGGTGACAGAGGATTTATGTTCAAAGGAGTTACTCAAAACATTTGACAATTTCATGGGCACTCAGTGTAAAGAATGCCCTCTGGTAGTGCATGAGCACATCTATTTAAATCAGAAAACAAGTTTTTGCTCAACTGTGACTGACATTTTTTTTGAAAATTGGTTCTATACATCTTGCTTACATGTTTTAACTACGGATATATTGTTCTATTCCTGTTAGAATATATGGAAATATATCCAGGAAATATTTCTGGTAGCTGCTGAGAGCTCTGCCTTGGGTTTTCTCTGGAAACATTACAAATACTTGCATTAATTTTCTTGTCTGCTAGAGAGGTATCATGAGATTTACCATGCAGAGATAAGAATATACTTCCTTTCCCAGTGACTGCTAAATAATCTGCTATTTTAATTAGAGATATTGGCAATGTAATGATGCTATGTACCACTTTCAGTGTGGAAACTTCATATTCACTTGCCTCCACTAATATATCCTCTATTAAAACACTGGGTTAACTAAATAAATCTAAATGTTAATTTTGAAGTTGAACAGCCATTAAAGGACAGCCTATAACCACAATTTGTTTCATTATATATTCAGCATTTCAATCTGTCTGCACTTTGAAAAGCCTGAGTTCCTACTGAAACCTTGTAAACATTTTTCATCAGTCAGAAAGTTTTGATCATCTAGAAAAACAATGACACCAATGCCATTAACATCAGTTCATTCTTGACAAGAAGTTTTTATTAAGTATATCTTATTTAAAAAGCAGCCTCATTGATCACAGTCATCATGAGAAAAAAAAAAAAAAAAGCACTAAATCATCAAAATACCATTTTCTTTTCAGTTATTAGGAATAAGTTCTGCTGCAAAGAATACCCATGATAACTTTTCTTCTTATTTAAAATGAAACCTGTTTTTACTTCTTTTCAATGATAAATAATACACTCCTCTCTGGACATTTCTATTTAAATCTCCTAAAATGATTTTTGAACTTCATCTCCCTTTCCTGCCAATAATCTCAAGAGTCAACACTTTCATAATCCTGGTACTGAGGAAATTGATAAGAAGCTCAAAGAGTAGTGCTTGATGTGTAAGTCCATTTGCATATGCACAAATGCATGTTTGTGTACAGGGAGCTGCTTCACACCCAGCCCCAGCAGCTCAGCAAACCATGCAGCAGAAATGAGAGAATGCCAAACAAGCACCAGGAGTTCAACTGCAAGGGCTTAAAGACTTAAATGTACTTAAAATTACTGCTGGAGTTTAAAGACTTATATATACTTAGAATTAAGTACAAGCTGGAGTGTTTTTTTCTTGAAAAAACCCTTTAATAAAAAGAAAAAGTAAGTAGGAATAATATTTTTATGTCCTGCTCTGAAGTCTGTTGATGTTAACGTCAACGTAGGATTGATGCTGACTTTAGCAGGCCTTATAGCAGCCCCATGCTTTTTATCCTGTAATCTCCAAGTAGCATCTAAATAGATCTTTAACACAGACTTTTTAGGGTGATAATCAAAGGAATAAGCCCAGTGATGCTTCAGAAATGACAGCCAGGTAAACTGAGAGGATCCAGATGTCCCTGGGAGAGTTTTCAGATTTCCACTCGCCATAAACCTCTGGCAGCAGAACTGGAGCAGCCCTGGGATCACATGAGGCATCCAGGTTTTAGTCCTCATAAAGGAAAAATCATGGTCTGAAGGCTGGATGCATGTTGTAAGGTGGCCCTGGTGCATAATGCTCCCTCCCACACTCTCAGGAGAGCTCAGGTAATAAAAGATGCTCTGGGCTGCCAGACATTAACCATGTGCTTCACCCACGGTGAGTCATCTGCTGTAATCTCAAATGTGAGAGATGTACTTCAAATGTTAGGCTATTGATTCTCCCCCTCCCTCCTGAGAGAGACTCTCAACTCACTGATATTCATAAATAATAAAGGATCTTCAGATATGCTGCAGTCAAAAGTGGATACCTTACAGATGAAAGCGAAAATATGAAACACATGGGGGAAAAAAAAACACCCCCAACTCTTTATTTAAATATTTGCAATGTGTTTTATTTTGCCAGGCTCTCAGGAAAGAGGGTGATTTGCATTTATAGCTGTGCTGAGGTCGTCTCTTGGGTTAGGTAAGTAGATGTCCATCTCAAAAATACATTGCAATAGGCACAAAGTATTCCTTGGAGCAGAGGCTGTGAGATGAAAAGCTGGCATTCAGATGCACAGGTTAGCAGGCACTGACAGAGTAATACTGTTCTTTTGCATCTCTTAAACCAATAAATCATTTAACACACACACCTTATGAACTTAATCAGTTCTGCACACATCTGACTGTGCAAATTTATGGTATCATCCTGTTTGTACTGAAAAAAACCCATTTCTTAGACATTCCATGTACCAGTCTGAGAGGCCTAACTACACTGAATCATTTGCTCCTTGCAGTCAAGAATTAAATTTTAATCATTAAATTCACGGTATATATCTCAAAAGCCAATTTGAGAATGCCAGCCTGGATTTTACCATACCTTTCTTCCAGATAGAGAGAAAAAGACAAAAGAAAGAGCAAGATTCTTATTCCAAGGAGCTTTTGCACCAGCTGAGTTCCATCCTGTTTAACAGAGGTAATCCTCATGTGGCCCTTTGTGAATGCTAGAATCAGGCCATTTGTTTAAAAGCATTGCTTTGTAATTAGGTAGTCACATACATGTAGCTAAAAACAAGACCATAATACCCTGTGCTGAAACCTGTAATTGAAGCTAGGACTGGGTCATGAATTCAAAAGCTACCTTTTGTCTTTTGCACAAGTATTTTTAGACTTTTTTGGTATGCAAATATACAGATGTGCCTATACTGTTGTGCTTTGCTGCATGTGTTATGCCAGATTAAACAAGTGCTGAGTCTTTCTAATTATAATGCTTAGAAGAAAATTGTAAAGCATGTTGCCACACAGTTAATATGTGGGTTTAAAGGTTATATTTGCACTGATGGAAGGAACTGTCTAGGTTATCAAGATCTATATTTTATTTTGAGGCAGGAAGGCTGATGCAAACCCTGAAGTGACCTGGCAGTGAGTCTGGGAGAGTGACAGGAGCTCCACAGTGCTCAGCACCTGAATTCCTCCTGTCCTTCACTCCCTCCTGAGGCTGCCTTAAAGGTAAAAACCAAACCTGAAGGTATTTAAAAGATAAACTTGGGAAAAGTTTGCTTTTAGCTTGGCCCTGAATCATTTGCTTAGTAATACAGGCACTGGGGTTTCTACTTGGTGTTATTTTCATGTAGAAATGCTTCCAAAAATCATCTGAATTGACAGATAATGGAGGCATCAGGAGTGAACATAATTCAATGAAAGAAATTACTTAAAAGATATTTCTTTGCTTTTGCCTTTTGTACTCATTTCTTTTAGAATATCAGCAAACATTTTAGATGTTTTCTTTCCTGTTCCATGAGAAACCAGTGAACAGACAATTGCAGTCTCAGTTTTATAAATCCAAAATATTCCTAGTGGCTTCATAGAGGCTTCAGATCAATTTTTGATATTTTGTAAGCATAGAATTCCATGAGTTTCGGTGGTAATTGCACGTGAGAAGAAGTGAAAATTAGATCAGGATGTGGCCTTGGCCTTTTGAAGAAGGGGCTCCTTAAGAGCAGTTCTTTTAAGAGAAATACCAAACCCCACTCAGTTCGAAGCTTTTGTCTCCAAAATCCTCTGAGGTGATTCTCCTGCTTCTCCCAGGGTCTGCCTCCATCTGCATCCTCCCTTTTATTCTGCATTTTATGCATCATTTTATCTGCTTTGCCACATAAGATCTCTTATTGCTGTTAATTCATTCCTTCTTGACATGTACTAGCTGAAAGTAGCCTCCCTCTTTCTTTCCACCTCATTGACTCCCTAACCCATTCCTAAACAAATCCTGGCCTTCTCCCCTGTCTGCAGTTCTTATTTCTCTTCCTTCAACTAATATTATTTTTTTTTAAGTGTACCAATTTACTCTTTATAGCCACTCTATGGAGCACTCCAGGACACAGCCATATAAAAATAAATAATGTAATAAATATAGGCATGCCTTCCACCACTTTGAAGCCAGCTGGAGCTGTCCCTAAATGATGATTTTGGGCCCACACACACAAACAAATCCTCCTGCTTTTACTCAGTCTCCATGGGACAGGGTTATTTTGCATTGTAGCTATGCCTCCCTTTCTGTGAGCATTTTGGTACTTGTAAAATCAGCCATTGAACATGAGTGCATACAGGGTCTTGGGTAATTTTAGTAAAATACCTTTCCTATTGGCTATCATTTTATGCTGAGGCTTCCTTAACATGAATTTTTGAATCCAGCTCTTCTATTTTCAATTTAAATTAGATATTTGGTCATAAGACTGTTTCTGGGAAATGTGCCTCTGTGTTAAAGTTTAATGACTTTGGGCTGGGGAAGAGTGGGATGAGTTGACTGGAGTTCTAATGAGCATTTCCTCAGAAATGTAAGTGCCAAACAGCAAATCCAAGGTCATCAAGATTGCTGGTTCCCCTCTGCTTGAGGTAATTTGAAAATGTGTTAGTTATCAAAATGTGTTTGCAGATGGAATTGTTTTGGAGTAAGAAGAATCAGAGGGAAAATATTCTGAAAGCATGTGCACCCTATTCTCTTTTTTTACATGATTCCCTTAAATCAAAGTTGTTGGGGGCTTATGTGGGTGTGTGGGTATCAAAAGATCTCTTTATGTCACTGAAAGGTGGCCAACTGCTCTGCTAGGCTGGGAAAGGAGAGGCACTGTGACACCTCTCCCAAATAAAATGTGGTTAATGGATCTGAGCAGCTGAATGCGTTCTGTATTCTGTGTTGTGTGCTGTTGTGTGTGTGTGTTGTGTGTTGTTGTGTGTGTGTGTTGTGTGTTGTGTTCTGTGCTCTCTGCTCTGTGTTCTGTGCTCTGTGCTCTTTGTTCTCTGCTTTGTGCTCTGTGCTGTGTGCTCTGTGTTCTGTGCTCTGTTCTGTGTTCTGTGCTCTGTGTTCTCTGCTCTGTGTTCTGTTCTGTGCTCTGTTCTCTGCTCTGTGTTCTCTGCTCTGTGTTCTCTGCTCTGTGTTCTCTGCTCTCTGTTCTGTGTTCTCTGCTCTGTGTTCTCTGCTCTGTGTTCTGTGCTCTGTGTTCTCTGCTCTGTGCTCTGTGTTCTCTGCTCTGTGTTCTGTTCTGTGTTTGTGTTCTGTGTCCTGATCTTCCCAGGGTGTGAGGCTTAGCTCAAGACATACACACATAAAGGAGCTGCTGGTTTGTGGTGGTTGCTGTCTGCTGCCACAAAAAAAAAAATTAAATATCTTTGCTTTGGCTTACTTACAGACAAATCATGCAGCAGTCTGGCTGACAGGCAAATCCCTTTTCACACCAGCACTGGGCTTCTCTCTGATAAAATTCCAAATGGATCAGGACTCCTCCCAGGTCCAAGCTGCCACAATTTGGAATCCTGGCTGCCCTTGGGATGCCAAACACCTCCTGAAAACTGACACCAGCAACTTGTGTTAGTTTCCAAGAGAAAAGGGCCACCTTTGGTGTCTGGAGTCCCTGTGCCTGGCACTGGGCTTCTGCCAGCTGAAATTCCAAAGGGATTTCTCCCCCTTACACACCTACAGCAAGGGAAACAGTGGAGGTGTCAAGGTGAGTAGTGAAGATCTTTTTAAGTGACACAGAAGTTACACATTCACAGTTATTATCAGCTCCTGTTCCTCTAGGAGAAGGCTGAGTCTTTCACTTAGGGATTAAACAAGGCTTTATTTAAAACCAGTGAAAAGTAAATATCCAGCCCCTGCTTTCCTGTTTCCAGGGGATTTGAGCAGTAGACTGTAAATGACACTAAATGACATCTTAAGGGGTCAGAACAGTTATTAAATACATGCTGTAGAAGGAAAGTTTCTTCTGTTTCAATGAAAAATCTGCAGTAGTCTATTTACCCAATCAAATGGCATTATTAGTAAAAAAGCCAAGGGAAATTAAATACCAGTCCTTTTAAAAAATTACTTTTCATGGAAAGGTACATTAGAAATGGGCTTGCTTTGTGCTCAGTGAAGGAATATATTTTTGTCAGCTGAGAAGCACTTGTTTATGGCAGCAATAAATAAACTGCCATCCCAGACTGCTTACCAAAAGGGACAAAAATCAGCTCCAGGAAGGACAATGAGAGGAACTAATTTACACTCTTCCCCTAAGCTAAATGTAGCAAGGAAGGAGCTGGGGCTGAGTCACAGCTGCTTTTCTGTGCTGTGGAGGTGGCCCAGCCCTCAGCACAGGGCTGTGTTCTCAAAGCTGTCTCCAACCAGCAGCATCCCATCCTGCCTGCTCCCCTGCTGCCTGGCAGGACTCTTGAAATGGAAAGAAATATTGCCAAAACAATATAGTAACAAGCTTAATCAGTGTAATTTGACAGTTTCCTTTTTTATAATTTTTTTTTAAGTGCTGGTCATTGAAATCAGAACTGTGAGATAAGATTTTATAAGAGAAAGAGTGTGCAAACAATGATGTCTTGCTTGGGTGTGCTGCAGAATGCACAGAAGGGGACATGAGGCTCTTTTTCTGCTCTTACCATACATACAAGAGATGGTGATTTATAAATAAAGCCTTATTATGGTTTGAAAGCCCAGGAAGGAGATTAGCCATCAAGAAATTAAGCAATTTTACTTTCTGAAGCCTGTAATTTTGGGGTGAACAGAAGATTCCTTTTAGAATGATTAAAAGAGTAACAAAAAAAAAGATGTCTCCAAGCATCTCCCAGATATTGCTCTCTGTGGCAGCTTTAGCTGTCAATGCTGGTATTTGCTTAGAAGCAAATTACACTCATATTAATTAAGCCAAACTTCAAAGTACCACAACCATTTCGGTGCTGTGGTGCATATAAGAATTTTAATAGAGGGACTGAGCATTTTTAAAATAGAATAAAATATGAAAGGAACCTGGGGGCTTCACACATAGCTGAGCCCTTGGCTGCATCTCCTGCTATTTCCTCCCAGTCCTCTCTTCTCTCTTTAGCCACTTCACTAAAGGTTATATTAACCAAGTGCACACAGGTTTTGTGAGCTAAGGTGAAGAAAAACAAGATGTTTTTTCTGTATAAATGGTTTATGTTCAAGAAGAAATATTATTCAGGAAGCACTGGCTCAATACAGCTGGAGAAGGTGGGGGCTTCATCTTTAGTTCCTGTTTGTGTGATCAACACAGTAAAGGGACAATAAAAAAGGAGCATTGAGGTATGTGAAAAGAGGAGTATAACAATTAAAAACACAATTTGGGATAAACCTACATTTATCTTTGAGTTGCAATTGTTCATTGAATATATTAGAAGAAATACAAGGTGGAGAGGGTCTATTTGGTCAGGAAATTGTACTCAGCCTGCTTCCTAATGAATTCTTATGGGCTTTTTATTGTTATTCTGAGTCTCAGTTCAGATGGAGAGACAAGGTTCATTTTTATTTAATACTAGAACTTTCTTATCTGTAAAAAAATAAAAAACAAAAACACCCAGATTTAAATGTAGCTGTTGAAATTCACTGGTGTTTTCCTGGGTTTGGGAAGCAACTGTTTACACAATGTCCATAGTGCTTACAGCAATCTAAATAATTTTATTTTCTTCTATTTTTCATATACACAGCACTCACTAAGGTATTTTGCTCCAGCCTTCTAGGTATCACAATTAAAGCTGAATTACCATTGCTAATTCCGTAGGATTGATGTAACAGAGGAGGATGTGGATATATTCTCTGATGTTGATACATCTGTCAATCACTTCAGCTGTCTTCTGCAGCCCTTTAAGCTCACAAAACAACAGGGAAAGGGGGATTTAAAATGGTTACCTCCCAAATATCCCATCTGGTCAGGTTCAGAATTTAGTTTCTACCACGTAACTCCATTTTAAATCTCTGTTGCATTTCTTTTCCTGGGTGTTAACAACTTCAAATGCAAGACCTTCAAAGTAATAAAGCAACTTTCTGGTTTTAATAATTTGCACTGAACAATAAATTTCTCTAGCACCTGTATAGCAAATTTGTCTGGAAAGGGGTCTCCACAGACAGAATTTACAGTCCCTTTGCACGTTTATTTAATAGCTGGCACTTGAAGCAAAAGAAAAAAAAAAATGGCAGGGATGTTGAAGAGGTATCAAACAGCTGAAATGATGGAAATGTAATTTTCCTAGTATTTTCCTTTAATATCAGAAAATAACATTTGGCAGGAAAAAAAATCAAAAGAAAATAAAAACCTAAAACAAACAAGCTCTTAACCAACAAATAAAGATCCTATGACCTTAAATTTGAGCACTAGTAACACAATAAGAAATAGGAAAACAATCTGTAACTCTCTTCCTGAAGAAAACCCAATGGAAGTGTTCTGCCATTAATAGCTGATTAATTGTCCTTCTGCACCCAACACTCTGTGGAGAGACCATGAAGGTTTGGCATAGGAAAAAAAATGGAGAAAAAAAATGGAAAAAAATCCTAGACCACAACATGAAGACTCTTTTCCTTTCATATTGCAATAATTAAATGGCCACAATTTTTGGGTGTCTGGCAGTGTAAATAAGAACAATTTCACCCACAGTTTGGGTAGGAGGTGAGCTCTGGTGGTCACTGGCCACTCAAAACCAAGGGACCTGAGGTTTGATTCACACTGAGCCGAAGTGAGGCTGTAAATGGTCCTGCCCCAGTGAGGTTTGATGTCCAGCTGGGATGGGGATGCACAGCTTCTCCAAGAGCTGGATTTCACTCTTGCATGGGAGCCTCCCATGCTGCAGCTGTGGCTGCTCTGTCCTGTGCCCTCTGCTCTGTCCTGTGCCCTCTGCTCTCTCCTGTGCCCTCTGCTCTGTCCTGTGCCCTCTGCTCTCTCCTGTGCCCTCTGCTCTGTCCTGTGCCCTCTGCTCTCTCCTGTGCCCTCTGCTCTGTCCTGTGCCCTCTGCTCTCTCCTGTGCCCTCTGCTCTGTCCTGTGCCCTCTGCTCTCTCCTGTGCCCTCTGCTCTGTCCTGTG
The DNA here is from genome assembly GCA_013389925.1 of Aegithalos caudatus. Taxonomy (NCBI): domain Eukaryota; kingdom Metazoa; phylum Chordata; class Aves; order Passeriformes; family Aegithalidae; genus Aegithalos; species Aegithalos caudatus. Next base: position 254,617 of record WEIU01014851.1, read on the forward strand.
CCCTCTGCTCTCTCCTGTGCCCTCTGCTCTGTCCTGTGCCCTCTGCTCTCTCCTGTGCCCTCTGCTCTGTCCTGTGCCCTCTGCTCTCTCCTGTGCCCTCTGCTCTGTCCTGTGCCCTCTGCTCTCTCCTGTGCCCTCTGCTCTGTCCTGTGCCCTCTGCTCTCTCCTGTGCCCTCTGCTCTGTCCTGTGCCCTCTGCTCTCTCCTGTGCCCTCTGCTCTGTCCTGTGCCCTCTGCTCTCTCCTGTGCCCTCTGCTCTGTCCTGTGCCCTCTGCTCTCTCCTGTGCCCTCTGCTCTGTCCTGTGCCCTCTGCTCTCTCCTGTGCCCTCTGCTCTGTCCTGTGCCCTCTGCTCTCTCCTGTGCCCTCTGCTCTGTCCTGTGCCCTCTGCTCTCTCCTGTGCCCTCTGCTCTGTCCTGTGCCCTCTGCTCTCTCCTGTGCCCTCTGCTCTGTCCTGTGCCCTCTGCTCTCTCCTGTGCCCTCTGCTCTGTCCTGTGCCCTCTGCTCTGTCCTGTGCTCTGTGCTCTCTCCTGTGCCCTGTGCTCTGTCCTGTGCCCTCTGCTCTCTCCTGTGCCCTGTGCTCTCTCTGGCTGCAGCTCCTCAGGCAGATGGGGTCAGATGAGCTGAACTGAACCAGCCCAGCCATTCCAGGCTATTTCAGCATCTGCTCCCTTCCTCAGCACACCTGATGCCTTCAGTTTTATCTCCCCTGTATTCCAGGTTCTGTGGTGCCCAGGGTGCAGCTCTGAGCTCACAGTCAGGGTCACTCAGCTCTGCACACAGCAGGGACACAAAACAAATCCTTTTCCTGCTGCACCCCAAGGACAACTTCCAGCCCCAAAGCACAACCAAGGGTGGCTGCAGGGAGGAACAAGAAGGATGGGAGCTCCCAGCCTGGAGCTGGAATGGGACAATTCAACCCCAAGGTGCAAATGGACCCAAACTGATCCAAGGGTGAGACCTGGGGACCCTTTGTCCATTCTGGGACCATTTTGGGTCCCCCTTGGGTGCAGCCCTGGCCAGGCTCTTGTCCTGCCCAAGGTGTACCCTAAAGGCCTTTTAATAAATCTCTGCTTTATTCTCTGGCTCTGTGCAGTCTCTGCTCCAGCTCAGCCTTCCCAAGGGATCACTGCAGTGGCTCCTGCTGGACTCCTCCTCTCTGGTCCCCAGTTCCTTGGGCTGGGAAGAGCCAACCCAGATCAGATGCAGACTCCCAAGTATAGAGGAGTAGAAGAGAACAAGTTCTTGCTTCTCTCACCTCCCTGCTTTCTTATAAATTGAGCCAGAATGCAGTTAACCTTCATGCCACAGAGGTGTGCTGCTGATAATGTCAGCATTATATTGGAGGAGACACAGTAAAGGGAAAATTTAATTTTACCATTATCCACAGTGTTGTTAGGATCTGGAATTTAGGCCAGCTCACTACCCAAGGACAAATTTTCAAGCTGGTGATGTACATGGAAGGAAAATATGAGTATTGTCTGTTCAATTTAGGAATGGCAACAAAGAAAATTCAAATTTTTTGTAATTCTAGACCATCTTCCTACAATAATAGGAATTACAATCACTCTTCTAGACCCAGAGGGGTAATTCTGACCAATTTGGAACATCCTGAGGGATATTGAGCTCCCTCTACTCCCACAGACTGAAAATCTTACAGGAAAAAACACTGGAGAACCTGCCTTTGATCACCAAATTTGAGTTTTTACTCCTAAAAATAATAATTTCCCTTTCTCATTTTGTCTTTGAGCTTCTTACAGGGAACTTTCCTTCAAATTCCTTGTTTGGGAAGACGTGATATTTAGAAATACTTCTGATGGCTTCTAGAATTCAAGATAAAGATGTGGCTTGGAGAGGAGCTTGTTGCTTTTGTTTTTTGTGGGTTTTTTTGTGGTTTTGTTTGTTTTTTTTTTTTTTTTTTTTTTTTTTTTTTTTTTTTGCAAGCAAGATAAGTAATTCAAACCAATTTTAATAGCTAGTTTCTTTCTATCTGCTTACAATATGTTCATCTGTTACACAGGCTTTAATCACAAACGTGCCAAGTGCAGAGTGGAGCAGTGAGATGAAGCACACACTGGGGGAATGGCAGAATCAATGTGCTTAATCTGCTCTTAATCCTCTCAGTGTGCTGCTCCCCCATGCACACACACAGGGCCTGATGTGATTGATGCAGGTCTGCTCACACAGCCAAGCCTTCATTCAAAGAGACTCAGGAGCCACCAGAAGGGAAGGGGGAAAGGCAAAAGAGAAATTGTGGTAATTATTTTTACTGTCTGAAATTCAAGAGAGGCATCTATTAGAGACATAATGTATGGAGCAGTCAAGGAAGAAAAGAAAAAGATGTCAGCATTTTTATGTTTCTGCTAAAAATGTGGCTGAGGCTTTCTCATCTGCAACAGCCACAGACTTACATCAGTGCCTGAAATACTGAGGATCCTTTTGGAGTGGCAGCCAGAGGCAGGTGACCAAATACCCAACCTCAAACCCTCTGTAGGTGCTGCTCCATCTCTCCAAAGCAGCCTCCCCTCTTTTTCCAGGCACACAGAACTGTGTCCTGCTGCTCCCCTGTTTGGATGCTGTCCCTGTGAGCCTTTTTCCTGCACACAGAACTGTGTCCTGCTGCTCCCCTGTTTGGATGCTGTCCCTGTGAGCCTTTCCCCTGCAGTTACAAGGCAGGATGGACACTGCACATCCCAGCTCAGCACTGAGAACTCAAGGACCCCCTCCAACGAATCAGGGATTTTATTTAAATTCACAATTTCTCTGTGACTGTTTTGTCATTCCAGTGCCAACTCAAANAAAAAAAAAAAAAAAAAAAAAAAAAAAAAAAAAAAAAAAAGGCATTTAAGCAATTCCTAAGCCATAAATGCTCAAAAAACTTTTAAGAAAGCCCCACATATTCAGGAAAACATGTGCCAAATGTTGAACACATGCATACCTACTTCCCAAAACTGGGTGACCCAGACACATCCTCAAGTGCTCAGTGGAATGAACAGCATACAGTTCTATTCTAAATATGACTCTCCTTAACTGGTATTTCTTTGCCTGGTGTGTCTGCCCTCCTTGCAGCTCTCCATGGTAGTCAGCAAAGCAGATGATGTCAGGAGCAGGCAGTGTAGTGGGGACATCCAAATATTTGAATTTCCTCCACTCAAAAGCAGGGGGGACTAGAGAACAGGACAGGTCCCCTTCCTCTTATTTCTCCTTTTCCTCACTGTTTCCTCTCTGCCAGCTTCACAGAAAACAGCCATGGCCACAGGGATCATTTGTGATCCACTGTGGCCCAGATTTCAGGAAAACTTCTGATTTGAGGCTGAGGGATAGTAAAGCACCTGAATGGGTTTAAAAAAGGAGTAAAGCTGAAAGGACCCTGCCAATCTCTCTGAAGAATAGGAATACTCTTATCTCAGATCCAACCCAGTTCCCATGAGAAAAGGGATGACTTGGAGCTGTGATTTAAAGTAATGGCACCATTCAGTGTTATTGAGATATGGGAGGGTAAACAGACTAACAGAAAACCATTTTAAAATGTCATGGTCTACAAAAGAATGGACATTTCATAGCTTTGTCATGATCATGAGAGACAGTGGATTGTGTCCTTTGCATAATAGTTTCATACTTCATTGCCTAAGAAAATTGTAAAAAACAGGCCTACAAGGACCAATTGCAGTTCTATCAGCTCATTATAAGGCTTTGCAATACACCATTACATAGTCAGTAGTTGTGCAAGAAACAATCATCAAACAGCCAGCCTGCATCTTTGTAACACTTCTATCTGTTTGTGTCAGTATTCATTTAGGACATCTTTAATCAGGGTATCTATAGATGCAGAAGAAATATTAAATACTTGTATTTCACATTTAAATGAACTGCTAAGCCTGTGATATTTTCCTTTGCCTTTAAATACAAGAAGACAAGAAAGCAATGATGGCAAATTCTGCTTGGAAAGAGGAGGCTCCTTTCTATCAGAATACAGTGATTTTTATCAGAATATTGCAGTGAGCATCTGACACCAAATACTGGAGTTCTGCTGACACCTCAGTTTCAAAAAAATGAACTTTGTCCCTTAGACAAGAACAACAATTTTCAAATGGGTGCCCAGTGAAGCTTGTTTTGCAGGAAAGACAGATCCTTCTGCTCACCCTTGGAGATTCATAACCAGTGTAAACCAGAAGGGTGCAATTGATTAATCACTTCTAAAAACCTTAGCCTTTATTTTTAGTCAGTGCAAGAACCCCTGATTGTGACAAAACCCCACACCACAGCCTCCCTTTCAGAGTAAATTATGGGCAAGGTTATAAACCAGCAAAAATGGAGGTTCATAATGGAGATGATGACAGAATTTTAATTATACAGAGCATGAAGAACAATGCTGTAATAAAATTAGCGGGGGGAAGAAAGTGTCATTTAATCTATTATGTGCCTGAAGACTTCACTGTAGATGAACCCAAGTGCTTTGTTATAGCTGCTGAGAAATTAGTTGTCTTAGAGCCTTTAATGCCAAGAGTGCTTTGTGCCTTAAATTCATACATGAATTTTGATTAATTGTGATTTGGGGTGCCTCTATGAGAGGGGTAAAGGAAGTTAATATTGCCAATTCACAGCTATGTTGGGTTTTTTTGTAAGTCTGATGAAGTCAAGGCTTAGAATGGACACTGCACTTGGACACTACAGTTAAATAAACTATTCCTCTATAATCCACACACTTAAGTTAATTTGGTCAAAGCAATATTAAGACACTCACTTGGGACACATATTCCATTAAGAAAGTTCTGAGGTGGTATTAGAAGAAGAGTTCTTTCTACATGGGTGAGGTCCTACTTTTTTTCCTCTGTGAAAAGAAAGAGCCCAACAGAAACTGCCAGGATTGTACATAAAACTCTCAGATCCCATGAAGTACCTGGAGATTTTTAGGTCTCTAATGTCAGCTTTAAAGACAAGACTTTAAAGTGCCAACTGGTCTACATTGGCTGTTTTCACTCTGTTACTCTTCAGGCTCCAAGGTGTTTAATTCCCTCTGTTTTGAAATTGAAAAATCCTGTAAATAACATTTACCACTAGCCAGAGGTGTGTAATTTCCATGGACATGTGCATTTCCTCTGCATGTGTACACATGATTGCAGGGCATGCAAAAATGGAGAGCTGTATTTTAGCACTTAGTCACAGATGAGGATAAAACTCCTCTCAAGTTTAATCCCTCTCTTTTCAACAAAGCCTAAGCACAGAACAAAATATTACTCACTGGGAACTTAGAGGGGTGAGAGGGGTGCCAAAGCCTCAGCTGTATAATTTCTGTCTGCCTTCTTAAAAAGTGATTTTCCTGATGACAGAGAGTGGCAGCTACAGGGTGGTACCACTAATTCACTGCTCCTATTAAGCCAAGAGAATAAACCTGTGTTTGAACCAGGTGGAGGCCACTTGGTCAGAGCCTCAAGGCTTCCAAAGTGAAAAAAAAAAAATCCACAAATTCTTTATGAAGCACTTAGAGGGAGAAGAGAGAGATGAAGTCACCTAGTGCTGTGGAAAGTTTTAACCCTAGCAGTCATTTTATTGCTTGGTAAGGCTGCAAGGGGCTTAGTGTGCTGTAGAGGAGGTTTTAGTAAAGTGTCTTTGTAGGCATTTAAGGAGGAATCATTTTCTGGAGATATTGTTTACCAACAGCTCCTTCTTCAGATACTTAGGAGCCTTTTTTTATTTCCTTTGAACCAAATAATTTGTTTTTGCTTGCAAGTAAAGAGCTATTTTACTAAAAGAAAATAATTTCTATGTGCCTTTTCAAATGATCTTCCAAACATCAAGCACAGTCATGGATGCCTGAAGACAGAATAGTATCTTCATAAAAATGCAAATTATTCCAATCATAATAGCAATCAGAGTCACAGAGAGCAAGGGATTTCTCAATTATAGCTCTTGTGTGGCACTCAACATCCCCACTGAGACACAGCAGAGGAAAACACAACAGTTTAAATAATACTGATGTCCATTACCTTTGTAATTCCTAATGGCACAGACATTATTTAAAGGCTTTGAAATAAATACACCTCATAGAAAAGTAGCACAAACTGTAAATTCTGATTAGAGCCCATGTAAATACACTTTGACATATTTTACACCAAAATTTTACAAGACAAACACAGATGTTGAAAATTATCACAATCACTGTCTGACAGCGAGGTTGCAACCTTGATTGCTCATGCAGTAAGGTAAATAAAGACCACACTGGTCAAAACATACAGAATAACAGGTCAAATATCAGTTCTTGCTCTTTGGACAAACAATCCACAACTGCTATAATTAACGATAATAAAAATTAAAATAAAGATAATAAAATTACTTACCTCACACATAAATACCTTGTCTGAAGTTAGAATTTGTTTGTGCATACCCTAGTCCCACATATATTCTAGTACTGCCAGTTTTACTCCATCTCCCACTGCATTTTCCTAGGTAAACCCAAAATACACTAATTGAGAAAATAATATGTTTTAAGGTTCCTTGGATGCTGCTTACACAGACTAAACTCCTCAGAATCTGTCTGCAAACAATCCTTTTGTTCGCTTACAGACTTTGGGAAATTTTTAATATTGGAAAACAAATAAAATATTAGCATGGGCTCCTCATACTTCGAGGTGCACAAGAGCAGTTATTAAGGTCAAGGTGTTGACAGAACTGACATAGCAACCACAGAAAGGTTGAGCTGTAACTACAGGGAGCAGAGTTTTTTCCTAATTTCAGAATATTCTGTTTCTCCCAGCTGGATCATACCTCCCATTGACAGGGCGGCAGGAAAGGGGAGAGAGAGAAAGGGTGGTCTTGTTAAAAAGAGGCACCTTTACCTACCTATGCCTTTCAGAGAAAACAGAAAAATATTGTCTGTATTCTGGAAGAGATAACGTGGAACACAGATAAAAAATTATTTCTGTACAATACTCCACTTTTTTTTTTTTTTTCCTGTTTATTTGTTGCTTAATAATTTCTGTAAATCAGGAGATTTTATTGCTGCATCTTTTTCAGACTTACCTGTCCATATCCTGTCAAATCTTTCACTCTGTTCTACAGATCTCTGCAACAAATATTTCCCTTGGTCCTCTTATTTGGTCTCTTCCAGTCCACTAGCACTGTCTTTTTTTACTGAAAAAGAAAAATATTTAACAATGAGACACTGAGAAAACAATTTATGCAGGTTTCTATAACCTTATTAACTCCAAGGTATCTTTACCAATGCCATGAGATTTTTCCATTGTTTTTTGTTCTGTGGAACATCACTTGTTGTCAATGTATATGAATTACTGAAGGTTTAGAGGTGTAAGAGTTGGCATTGCTGTTATATGTCCTTTCCCCCCAAATTGGATTGGAATTTCAAACAAAAAATGGTCTGGAATATGGAAAATGTGGAGGAAGCAAAGGGTGATATAAAGTGGACTGGAAATGGTAAAGGAAGGGCAGCTTCTCTCTGAAACTTAATCTTCAGGAAAAGAAGCTAATCATTTTAAACTGGCTGCTTTCAATGAATATTTTCTTATTAACAGAATGGTTTATATGGTTTGTTTTTGTAATCATAATTTGCCTGGTATAAAAGCAAGTTTTCCTCTAAAAGAGACATTGTAGAGTTTTGACTGAGGAGGATCATGAAGAGCCTGTGCATGATAAGGGGAAAGGAATAAGTTGTGCTTTTGTCTAGACAGCACTGAAAGATCTGTTGTATTTTATTTAGATGTGAATTAAATGTATCACAATATTTTCATAATTTAAAGGCATCTATATCAACACACATGCAGTTTGTTTTTAATGTAGCTAAGTAAAAATTTTCTTTTTTCTTTTCTTCCAGGAGAAATTTCATCAAAGTATATCTCTTTTTTTTTTTTTTTTAAGTGGCTGAGCTTTACGATTTTCATTTTCCGTGCAGAGCTTACAAAAAATGATAAAAGATTCAGAAAATGTTTGGCAGAATTTGCCATGCACAACTCCCAGACCAGTTCTGCAGTTGGAAACACAGAGCAGTACCCAGACTCCTGATGATCCTGGCCAGCATGGCCCCGAGCCCAATCTCTGTTTGTCAGTCTTTCTTCAGCCTCAAATCTTCATTACAAAAAAAAAAAGAAAATCAAAATTCCCCCAAATCAAAATAAACTCCCCCCCAAAAACTGAGCAGAGCCTTTGTAAAGCCATAACAAAGTGAGTTCAGGAATTGGCACAAGATCCCCACTCCTCTGGCTGCAGTTTGGGTTTTATTCCCATTTTCCTCTCCTGGAGGTTGGAGCATCCTACGCCCCGGGGGCTGCACGCCTGGGATGGAATTCACAATCTGCTCCAAGGAGAAATGCAGTCTGTTCATCACCATGGACAAGGCACTAAAATCCAGCCCAGAAGTTCTCCTCCTATTGGAAATGCTCACACTCCCCTTTTTATGTCCAGATACCTTTTTCTTCCTGGCATCCATTTTCCTCTGATTATTCATGATTTGTTTTACAAGGCCTGAACACAGAATCTGTGCAGTGCTTCACATGGGGAGTACAAATGATACACAGACCATGAGACCTGGGCACTTCTTTTAGCAGAATTTATTTAGCATTATTAGAATTCTTTTATTTTTTATTATTTCTATTATTTCTATTTCTATTTCTATTTCTATTTCTATTTCTATTTCTATTTCTATTTCTATTTCTATTTCTATTTCTATTTCTATTTCTATTTCTATTTCTATTATTTCTGTTTCTATTTCTATTTCTATTTATGTTTCTATTTCTGTTTTATATTATATTTATCATATTTCAGGCGTGTGAATATGAACATAGTCTAATTCAGTCAGTAATGAAAGAAAACTTCTTAGGAATAAGGATAGAATAAATGTCAAGTGTTGAATGAAATTGGGAAAAGGAAAGAGGGAATAATATAAGAGGGAACATCTTTGCAGTGATCCTTTGGGATTTCAAAAGGTACCTATGGATATGAGAGAGGGCATGTGTCATGAATATTTACTACATAGCAATATTTAAAATCTAACTTGTCAATAATAATCAAAGAAATGTGCTACTGTCAGGTGCTCTGCAAACCTTCTTTTCTGAGTCTTTTTATGATTTAACCCATTTCTTAAACATATAATAGGGAAAATAGAGAAAGATCCTTTTGCTAAATGTGTCCAATCTGTTTGAACTACTTTAAAACAGCATTCCTCTACACAAAGATGATTTTTATCACTGAGAGATTCTAATAAGAGTGTGGATGATCTTTCTTCCCCCAAAACATTAATAATATTATTTTTAGCTGAATATTACAAAACTAATGTTATTTTTCTTTCAGGATTGCATCAGTAAGGTCCCACTAAAGAACATTTCTGCTAATAATGACCATGCCCACACAGGAATCACAGAGAAGTGAGATGAAGAATAAATACACCAAAGTCCCAGTGACCTGTCCTGGTGGCTGGACACCTCTCAGGGTGGTGGCAGTGGTGGCACAGGGACCCTTCCCTGCAGGACTGATGCTGCTCTCACAGCTGCTGCATTTCCTCTGAATCCATAAGCTCAGACCCCCTGGCACCATCAAAATCATCTATTTAGGAGTTGGATTCAATAGCAGTTTACAGATCCAAGTGGCTAATACAAAGCTGCTTAAAAAAATGGCAGAAATAATCATCAGTAAGGAGTGAATGGCCCAAAGCCCCAAAGAAATTGCAGGAAAAAAAATAATTAAAAACCACTGTAAAGAGCCCTCTTACCCTTAAACCTTCATATTGTGGGAATGCCATTATTCACTTACAAAGGCAGCAGTACCACAAGTCTAAAATCCTAAACTATATTTCCACATGTTATTGTGTTTTAAACTCTACTAACATTATCAGAGACTTATTTTTATAAAGAATAATTAGCCCTGAGAAACGTAGTGGCAGTCTCAAGTACCTGGTACATTTTGGAGCATTAAGGAAGTTGCAAATTTTCAGACACACTGTTGTGGTTTTCTCCTCAGGGTTATTATGCTGGAATAATGGAACAGCCTCTTGCCTAAAAACCTGGAAAGTCCTACATGACAAAAGGTTTACATTTCAATTACTAGCTTCATTTACCCACAGGAAACAAACATTTGAATACCAAATTTTGCAGGGTGCTTCCAAGTGCAGGTGGAAACTTTTGAAAACCACCACGTTAGAAAAATTCACTGTCTTAAATGTGTCAAGACTCAAATGCCTTTTTAAATATTATTTTTTTCTTTTCATTAGGTTTTGAGGAAGAACCCATGATGTCTATAAGCCTTTGTGGCATATTCCAAGGAGGTTTGATTATTGGATGTTTTCACTGCTTGATTATTGGTCTGTCAATGTGACCTATCATCGTGGCAGTTGCTGTCAGTCCAGCCCAAAGGATGCCAAAACATTTATTTTCATGGTAAACTGCAGTAGTTTTGCCCTTTGAGTGATCAGAAAATGTAGAATCTTCATACTATCCTTTCCAATTAAAATTAAGAAAATGGATTATATATGTAAATAAAACATCAGCATTTACAAGTGCTCATAGTTATTTTCAAGAGTACATTTTAGAAGGTGGGGGAAAAGGAAAATTCAAAAGGAAACAGCCAAATTTAATTCTATACTGAAAAAAATATTATACTTCTCTATGTAATGTTATTGTATGTTTAGAGATTACAGCAGACAAAAACACCGAATTTAAGAATCCTGCAGGACTGCCATAGTCCCTGGAAAGATGAAAACTTGGGATCTTTAAGGTGATCCAGGTGATTTTGGAGGGCCAGAGCCAAGAACATCAGGGTTTCCAGCAGTGCCTCAGGATGCTGTTGTGTTTGATAATGCTGACTTGCAGCATATTACAGAGCACACTTTCTACAAGTGTGGGTACAAATCAGATTTTCCAGCCCTCAGTGGTGAATCTTGCACGTATTTTAATGGGAGTTTTGGCTACAGTATCCTGAGAGACACATGGAAAAGTCTGTTAAACCAAATGGAAATGTTTCAGTCATTGCTCTGCCCTGGAAAAGCAAAATTCTTATTGTTTCCATGGTGTACAGAATTTCACAATGTTCTTGGAGTTTTTATCCCTTCACCATTTCACAAGAATCCCAAGTGGATGTTCAGCTTACTCTTTCATGTCAGAGAGAGGCTTTAGACAGCACAGATTCTTAATATCAGTAGTCCCAAGATATAGTTTCTATGCTCTGGGGGGAAAAGAAATAAATCTCCACTTCACCACTGAAATACCCTTTACAGAATCCAGTCAAATGGAAAGAAGGGTTGAAAGTCATGACTTAACTAAAAGAAAATCCAGCCAGATGTGAGTGTCAGGTAGGAAATTAAATTTAGAAAAAAGGAATTTTTAGTCAGATCATAACTGAAAAAATTTCAAAACAGTGAAATTTCTTTTTAGGCTTTTTGATTCAGAATTAATTTTAAGGGTGGCTAGGTTGGCTGGAGGGCTGGAAATTGACTTAGAATCTGAAGGTGTTGGAATAGCATATTTTAAGTGCCTGATCTGAAGTTAGATGCCAGGGACTCAGACACCTAATTTCCCTAAATGGATGCAAAGGAATGCACTCACATTATTTCACCATGTGAGCATCTTGCCCTGTAACTTAATGGAGTGTTTAACTTGGGAGCTTTGTTGGGCCATAAATGATGAAATAAACACATAAATGATCCTAACCTGATCTGTAGCAAACTGCTGGCTCTGATCAGCAAAATTTAATAACAATATCTTCTTCTGGGAAAAACAACCATAAAATCAAACTCCTGTGTAGTCTTTTCCAGAGCTACAACTCACAACTAGTTCTTACCTGGCTTAAAGAAAAACTTTCATCTCATATAGCCAGTATCATTTACTACTCCAATGTAACATTTGTGTCCATATTTATGTGTGTTTGTTGCAAATTCACAGAAACTTGCCAAGTACAGTGAGCTGAATCCAAATTAAAATAAATTGCTACAGAAGTGCAGCATTCAGGTTAGATATAAATAGTCCTGTAGCATTATTAATAGATGTTGGGTTGTCTGGCTTTCAGTTTCCCAATCTGCATTTCTCACAAATGTTGGCAAAATGCAGGTGAAGTGGCCTTTTTGAAAGAATGAGGTCTTTGTTCTGTAAAAGTGGGTGTTTTTAGGGATAAATGACTGGGGAATGATGCACACTAGCCCATCTGCAAAGTCTGATTCCAAACCTATTGAAATTAAGCTTTAGGTACAGCTCTGTACTCCGTTAGGAATTTCTTTACCAATTTATTCCCTTTATCATTCAAGGCTGTGAAGTGCAGAGTGGTGATGTTCCCATCCCATTCCCACTCAGGAGAAAAGCAAAACTGGATGAAGATTCCTGTGAAAAGCCAGGAGATGGAGGAGACATTCCACAGGCTGAAGCAGTAATGTCTGAAAGGGGACAATGACACGGATGGCACATGGTCACATCCTAGATGGCTTTTCTAGGCTGCTGGCCACCCTGAGAACGTGAGAACAAAATCTTCTGGAAGTTGTGTTGGGCTTTCACAAAGATTTCTGAGGCTCTGACACTCTAAGCATGCATTTGAATGGCCAAGGCAGAACCTCAGGGGCTCCATTGTGCAAAAAATTAAATTGGGTCCCAGTTCAAAGCACTGCAGGGAGCCAAACTTTTATGATTATAAAATGTTTAGAGCAGAAGATTTTAAAAGAGAAGGTAGTATAAAAAGGTGACAAACAATAAGCTTTATTTAATTTCCAATATGTCTCCAAAGCATAATCAGCTATTTCATTTCTTGATCAACTATATTCCCCAGTGTTATTTTTCCCAAAAAATCCTTACATCCCCTCTCCACATTTAAATAAAGCATTGGAAGTAAAAGGTCTATATTTCTATTTCTAGGTGTGGAATCCTCTGTTTACAGACTGATCTCCACCCAAAAGCATTCTTGGGCCAAGGACCTGGTGTTTTCTGAGAGGAGCTTGGAAAACCAGTCCTGGGGAGATCCCAAAAGCAGATAAAATAAAAAGAACTTTTCTTGTTTGCTTTCTGATTTCAAAAGTTATACTGACAGCAAATATATATATACTTTCAAAAGTCTGACAGCATTCTGTAAGTTTATGCAGTTAATGATTGGAAGTTTCTTTTGTTCTGGCTGATGTTTCAGTGCTCTGACACGGCTCCCAGAGCAATATCCTGGGCTTTAACACCATAAAATAGATTCAGGGTGGCCAATGATGTTCTGTACAGCTTAAAAATGCTTATTGCCACATAGGGAGATGAGTGTGGGTGTGGTAGACTGTAAGTTTTCTCTTGGTCCTTATTTTCAGTGACCTATAAAGCTGCTGATGTGTGGGAATTCCTATTGAAGCACATTGGTAACATCTTCATACCTTAACAGGAATATTCTGCAAACAATAAATGTGCTAAAGGGGATTATTGTGTATAAATAGCAAACATCAAGTCTTCATTAGCACACAAGCATGATGTAAACAGCTCATACCTGACACAACTTCACAACTCCAGAAAACATCAGGGAAGAGGAAGGTGAAATAATAAGGTTAGTTTTTCATTACAGTGTGAAATTAGACCCCCAAACTGTAAGCTTGCAATAAATGGCATGAATAACTTCACTCCTAAGTCTAGTCCCAAGGAAATCGCTGTACATATTTCTACCCATACAGTATGCAAGCATTTCCAGGCCCAAAGCTATATTAGTCACAGAGTTGAAGTGAAAAATAGGTCAGGAGGAGTGGAAGATTTCTGCCAGCATTGGCACCATGGGGATTCCCCCACACACTGAATGATTATTCTACCTCTGGGATCTGCTCTATTCCCCAACAAGAGAACAGACCCAGCTCTGCTGAAGGTACAGAACCTAGAAATGACTGAATAGCACAAAGTTTTCCATTCCACTTCATTGATCAAGCTGGAGGAGCACTAAACCCTTCACTACCTGTCCCCACAGTGCCACACAGCTGCAGGAGCCCAAGGGACAGACAGATAACAATTGTGTGATCACAACCACCTAAAGTCTATTTATTTGCCTGCAGTATTTTTTACTCTGCTTGTAATAGACAGGTTTGAGGTTTATTCCCAAGAAAATGGCTACAATACATGTGATTTTCTGCATGGTCCATAACCCAATAAGTGATGCTGAAGTGGTTGTGGGCTGGGAGATTCTGTCAGCAGCCTCTTGGCAGGATACTGAGCATTATGGAATCTTTCAAAAATCTTCTATGCAAGGTGCTTGGCAACATCATGTGGGGTACTTTTACCTTGCTGTAAATTGACTTCTATTGCAGCCTTTGCTGTAAATTGGCATCATCAGGGTCACTCTGGGAAAGACTTCATGAGAAATGTGGAAGGACTGCAAGGTTTTATTTGGGTTTTTTTACCCCAATAGTTTTCAGAGGGTGAGCTTATGTTGACAAAGCAACAAAACCAGGTGAGCAATATTGGCACATTTAGTGAGCATGAGAAATGGCAAATTCTTTGTTTATTTTAATATTTAGAAGCAGGCTGTTGGTTGACATGCTTTAATGTGAATGTTTCATTTTCTGTACATTAATCTGTAAATTTATAAGCAAATATATGTTGAAGGAAGTATTTCATTTTATTTGAGTCCAAGGTCTTATCTGAAACTCTTTAAAAACATTTACTAAAAGCAGTAGAACTGAAAACATAAATGTCAGCATGAGTTGCCATAGCTAAAGGTGCTCACACACTAACCATGTCAAAGAACATGCAGGTGAAAGAATGCAAGTCAGATAAAGCACAAAGGATGATGGATTGCCAAGTTAAAAAATACTCTGGTGCAGTTTAGGGCCCTGAAAGTTATTTTTAGAACACAAATGGAAGTGTTGTTCAGTTGAGAAAAGAGGAAGCATCTAAGAGCTCTGTTAAATGTTTTGAAGAAATATTTTTTTCCTATATGCCTCAGGGAGTTTTGGAGTTGTTTTGCTATGAAAGAAGGTCCCCAAGTGTGATCAAGATGTTAGGAAATTATTATAATGCTTTCTGTCAGCTCACAAAAAGGCACCAAATTAAATATGAAGTCTAAATGAAAAGGTCATAACTCTCAGCTTAATTACACAGAAAAATGAAAAGAAGTTTTCCAATGACTGAAACCACTGCGATGGCACTAGGCAAAGGGAGGCAAGTCAAATAGAGAGATATTTAATTTTAGGCTATAATAGGGACTCACAATCAGTGAGAGCCTTCAAAAGATTACAGGAACAGCTATTTGTGAATTAATCACAACCCTGGGTGGTTTATTTCACCTGTGTCACTTTGATTCTGGAGACCTTCCTATGCCCTCCCCTTTCTGTAGCATCCTTTCCCATTGTGGGAGCCCTCTTTCAACAGAAAATAGGAGATGCCTTCAAAATAAGCACCATAACTGACAAGAAATGTGAGAATAATTTTCACATGTAGGTATGGTCACAAAATGCACATCCAGTGTAGCTTTCTCCCTCTTCCTCCCTCATCTTACCTATTATTTTTAGGTCTGCAGTGTTTGCCTTTGATGGGTGTAATTCTACAGAAACACATCAGAAAGATCCACTGAAGCCAAGAACTGTTCTACATCCACATCATCTTCTTGAAAACAAGCCAGGTTTCTATTTAATAAAAATATGAGAATAAAACCTACCTATTTTGACCTTTGCCCATTTCACTCTATGTTCTTGAAGTACCTAAAATACAGGGGGGTTTTATGCTTAAAATTGGTGCTGCTGAACTACCACGGCAGAGCTTTACCTATGATTAACCTCATCTCCCATTTTACACTAAAATTTTGAAAAAAAATCAAGTTGGAATTACTTAAAAATGGATGTTTGGGGGCTCTGTGTACAAAACCTTCCTGAAGAACTGTGAAGGGTATAAAATTTATTTCTAACTATGCTGCTATGGATAGCAATCACACTTTTTTTCACACTTTTCCTTTGAAATTGTAGACATAAGCCACAGATCACTGACAAAGGAAGAAGCTGCGTGCATAGCAGCTGGATATCAAATATCACAGCTGGAGGGAGAGGAATAAAAAGAAGACAACAAACATTCAGAATATTTCTTTCCTATCCTATCTCTTCTGCTGGACAGAGCACTTCACAGTTATGACTTTTTGAGGTCTAAAATAATTAGAAATTCATATTTTACTTTCTGCCTCAGGCATCTGTGTCTACTATTTACAGAAATTAATAGAAATGGGGTATCAGTGACTGGAATAAAGAAGCTTGAGTACAGATATCTGTGCAGAATATGCAGGGAAATTTGATAAAGAAGCAGATGGCTTGCAATTTCCTCCTTTTTATTTCTTGCTCTATCAGCACTAACAAGACTCAAAACATTGTTCTCAAGCCTGTAGGTTTGTAAGTCTGAGTGCCATTATTTGTAACTCTCTAATAGGACTTTTCAAGAAGGGAACACTAAATTGATGCTGCTACTGCTCACTGAAGGAAAGGATATTTAAGACAAAGAGCAGGAAATTAATTTGCTGAGGTTTAATTCACTAATCTACCAACTGTGGCATTCAGGCATCAATTTGTTTTGCACAGGTGGTGCAGGTACAGGGAGAGCAGCCTCCCCTCCACCCTCCCATGGGGACACAGGGAACAGCACACCCCCTAAGCTGAATAATTCCTCTCTGGTTTATTTTACTGGCAATTGTCTCTAGCAGGAGGCTGAAGGTTTCTCTTTGTCCACCTATGAAATTAGGGGAAAAATGCCATTATTCACTGTGTGCTGGTGAGAATGTGTAACTGAGGTGATTTTGTTTGATATGTATCTCACCTGAGGAATGGTGTAACATGAATTAATGTCTCCTTTTTTTGTTTTTAATCTCCATATTTTTATATGGTTTTCACCTCATGTTTAATGAAGGGACTCCCCATTCAATACAACATGAACTGTGAAAACAGCACAGCCCATGTACATCTGGGATAATTGTCCTTTACAGTCTGGTTCACAGAGCTGTCATTTCCCTAAAATGTCTTTTTGATACTCTCCACCCATGCAAGTTCAAGACCTGTCACTTATGAAGCTTGTCCTGATGTTTTATGTTTCCAGTTTTGGCCAGTGTAGGAGCCAAACTGGCTGTTCTTGCAGCCCAAATGTGGTGGGCTCTTGCCATTAGAATTCCATGCTTGTGGGAAGAAACATTCCCAGTGGCAATTCCCACAAGCAGTTTTTGGGTTTGGGAAGTTGGACTCTGTAGAGAAAATTCTAGGAAGCTTTAACATTGTCTATTTTTTTTTTTTTTTCATTCTCTCCCAAACATCATATTTGTTGCTAAAGGAGTTTTTTTATTACACATTGTTAAAGTACTGCCAAGTAGGATTGAAGCCATTTGGCTTAAATTCCTACTCAAAATAATACAGGTCCCCAGATAGAATAATACCCATTTAGCTACCCCTGCAATGCAATTGCTAGCCTGTTTACCAATAATTTCACCTGTGGACACGAGCCATACATAACAAAGTACATGTGGACCTAGGGATTCAAAGTCCAAGGGAATAGAAGACAAAAAAGAGCAAAATTAGGAGAAAAATACACAAAAAATGAGAAGGGATGAGATATGCTTCAAGATCGAGAAGTGCACAGGTTCTTCTTGACCTTTGATTTCCAAAGAGAGGAATTCAGGGAGTGAGGTGACTTTCTGTGAATAGATCAAATACCCTGGAGATACAGAGGCCAGGAGAAAAAGGTTATGGACTCCTTCTTATAAATAATTGATTCAGCTGATGATCAAGTAATGTACAAGAAGCTTAGTGGGGAGAAAGAAGGAGAAGGTTTATTATGCAGCAGATAGAAGAGGCCACTATTAAATGTCCTTCTGTAGTGCATAAATTGGGAGGGGAATATATGAACACAGGGTTTAGTCTGTGAACTTTGTGAACTCTGGAATTCCATGTATCCAGAGCTTGCTGCATCCTGTGGCAAGCAGAGGTGCTCATTACAGAATTTGGGTGCATGGAAAGCTCCTCAGTTTCTAAAAGTATTAAAAAATAAGCTGCTGTTGGTAATGAGGAGATCAGGCTGGCCACAGGAAAAAAAACAAATGAATGCATTGGCCAGATCATAACCCAGATCATAACTTGATCCTGCTCATTCCATAATCCAATGTGGGATGAAGAATGGAATCCCCCCCTCCCCTTCCAGCAGTCATCCTGGGCCAGCAAACAGCTTACCATGCATATAGCAGCTGTCCCATTTATATACTTTTTATAATTAGAGGAAAACTTGCCATAATGATTAATTGCAAAGGAAGCAATGCATTAAATTGGTCAATATCAAAGGTCTCAGACATATTAAAGGTGTCTCAATATCAATTTGTCCCAGACACAATACAGTGGTGTGAGAATCACAGAGATTGGAAATAAGTTCCTTTATGGATTCATTATGGACATGAATTAAAAACATCTTTGATTTGTCTCCACCAAAGCTCTGCAGAGCTTCAAGCGTTTCTAGAATTTGAATTATTTCTGCAACTGGTCTCATGGAAAAGTGTCAGAATGGGTTTGTTTTTAGTGCTGCAAGAGATACTGTTTTTCATCTTATTTGTGTATAAAATGCAAATGCCACTGCATTTAATTTAGTAAGGTTACATCAATATGGAGTAAAGAGAACCCAGTACCTGTTTCTACACTTCACTAAATTCCTTTATTCCCTAAGACCCGAATTCCTGTCCAGTTTTCTCATCAAATCAGCTACACATTAAATGTCACAAATTTCAAACCTGCTGGGGACTGCTTTTCTTATTCAGCCTCTGCTGCTGGATCAATCCCCCTCACTAAAAATCCATGAAACAACCAAACAGTTCAAGTGTGAATTCCCAAAGAGCAGGGCAGTGTTTACTTGTAACTCATTTACTGTTTCTCAGTCCAGGGTGTGTGTGCTGCAAATCAAAGCCAGCAGTGGATGTGGAGGTGCCTCTTTCTTAACTAAACTGATTGTTCTAATGGGAGAGCTGATGTAAAGTGAAATTAGTCTGATCATACAGGAGATGGGAACGTTTCCTTGATGTTTTTCTAAATGTTTGTGAGTTAAATGTATTGTTCCACTTAGTTTAGCAACAACCATCTGTAATTACACCTCTAATATTTTAAATTAGTGTGACCTCACATAAATAGGTCTGTAGCATCTTGCATAAATCAATGTTAATTGAATGTTGTTGGTATCTTATTAAATAGCATTTGTACTAAGATTAGTAAAGAGGCCACACATTTACTTATCTAAATTCCTTTGCACAGCTGAATCTTAATTTTCCCCTCCTCCCCATCTTTATTTCTCTTTCAAGAGGAATGCAGGATTTTGGAAGAGGCTGCAGGCTCAAGAAGGATGCTTGAAGGATGATTTAATTGTAAAGTGTTTCATTTAGAGTCTACTCAAGTTTCCAGCTGTGAAATTGCAAGCTCCTTGGATGCCAGTACTCACAGCAGTATCATAAGTTTACCTAGGGCTTCTGAAAATTTACCCCTGTTCCAAAATTTGTTAGGCCAGAACTCAAGAAGTCATATTTGCTTGAACTGGACTTTTCACCAGTGTTTTATTTTAAATGTTTTGAAGTGCTGTGTGAGCATTTACAGCTTCCCTCTGCCATCAAGAGTTTTGTTTTTGTTTTAATGAAAATTGGGGATTGTCTCTTAATAAAAAGAGCCCAGGAGAAAAGCTTTGAGAGAAGCCATGAAGGATGATGAACAGACCTGAGAGATGAAAAAGTTATTTCAATCCAGCAGACACAATTTTCCTGCACTGTGAAACAAGGAAGGCACACAGGAGACCCTGCAGACAATTTAAAAAAACACAGATTACTTTCTATTTCCCCCTATGAATATAAGCAATTCCACCAGCCTTCCTCACTGACACAGCTTACCATGACTGTATTTGGATAAAATACCCACACTGAGCAGAATGCTGAGAGCACCATTAAGCTGCCACATCTGTAATTTTAATGCACATTTGAATGAATTTCTGCCTACAACTTGCACGTTTCACTCCTGAAGACGAGTGACTGTCACCCCAACGCACGCTGTCATTTTCTAGAAGCAATGTAATTTGATTTTATTCCATGGCTGTGAAGGCAGTGTGTTTATCCACCACATACCCACCACAGGCTGTGATGGAGCTGCACCCACACACTGCCAGGCTCCTTGGTCTGCAGGGATGTCTGGAGGGGATGTGACAGGAGGGGACGTGGGGCTGATCATTCACTCCTTCCCCCAGAGCTGTGAGGAAAGGCAGAAAATGCTGGGGCACACAGCAAATAAAAGCTGCTGCCCTACTTTGTGGGAGGTTGACTTTTGGATAATGAATGAACAGAAACCACACCAAGCTCTGGAATTCTGTTAACCTTCAATTGCTGGGAATGAGGAGCATTAGGGGATGGCATCTGCCAGCTCTGTTCTGACTCTCTTCCTGAGGCATCTCCTCCAAGCTTTTGCCAGAGACAAGATGCTGAGCCACAAAGTTCTCTCTTCTGACACCTCGTGGGATCAAAACAAGATGTTTTCTTAATTATACCCAAATCTCTAAACTGCTCTGTGAAAAAAGAAGCCCTGCCTAGACACAGGCCCAGAAACATTTCACTGAAGAAGGAGAAATTCCACCTCTTGCCACTTTCTGCAGCATCTTTGGCTGCCAAGCTGAGCTCCAGCTTTGTCTCCAAGGGTGGGGAATGGGAATATTTGTGTCCCACAGCTGAAAGCAGTGGTGATACAGCTCCAGGCACTGCTGCCAGCTCTGCTCTGCCTGCCCTGAGCTCAGTCCTGGCTCCACAAGGCTCAAGATGCTAAAACCCAACCAGCATAACACTGAATTAAGCAGATTTCTTAGCTTAGAAAAGCTAAGCAGCAAGGCATGGCAGCCAGGGGTAGGAGAGGCTCACCTCAAAGAGAATTTGCCAAAATCCAGTGCACCTCTGTGAATGAGCAGCAGCAGCTGGGAGGAAATGAACTCCTGTGTTTCAGAAAAGCTTTTAACAACTGATTTTTAAATCACCCACAGAGAAAAAGATTTGAAGAGTTTTCAGACAAATAAAAAGAATTTGAATTTTCTTTAAATTGACATATTTAATTTGATATTCATAAATTAAAAACATTTTGGTTTTCCAATTAGAACAGAAAAAAACGACTTTGTTCTGCAGTGTTGAACCAGAACACTTACTGCTTTATTTTTTTGTTGCTGTTGTCAAAGTGTGTTTCCCAAGCATTAAGGTAGCAAAGCCTAATCTATCTGCACTCACAAAAGGTTTGATCAGAAAGTTTTTGACCAGTTTTATGTGTTCCATTCTTCTGGCTTTCACATTATTCCAGCTGGAATGTGATGGCTGAAATTGTATCAAACAACAATTCATGGGCCCATTAATGGAGAAAGCTGCAGAGCTCAGCTCACTTTGATTTACAGCTATCCAGCTGATGGCTAAAATGTACAAATACCAAAAAAAAACCCACCTTGTTTTCATTTTCTACTCTAGAACACAGTAATTTAAAATCTTGTCTTTAAAAAAGCCAGGTAACAGAAATACATCTGTGTGTCAGTGAACAGCAATCTATTAAAAACATGATCCATGCTTGCTAATAAGATGTTTTTGCTATCTGGAAAAGGGAATGTATTTTTGACTGGCAATCATGCCATGTGAATTTTAGTCCTCTATGGAAAGATTTATATGCAATTCTGAATATTAACCTGTTGCAAAGGCAAGCTGTCAGATGCTAGAGAGCACCAGATTAAAGTCACCTGCACAGCAGCCTCATTACACATGCAATGAAATTCCACTTTTCAGAGAAATGCATATTTTCTCCCTCTGTCTTAGTAAAGGCAGTGGCTGGAAGGTGCTCAGAGGAAATTCCATCTGCGTAGGGGAACATAACTGGTGTGTGTTTCCTGATGTGGGCATTGGGATTTGCAAAGTCAGGGTGCCCAAGACACATCACATCTGTGTGATAAATGGGCCAGGTTTAAATGCCCTCCATGCTCACAGTGCCTGTGTTTCTGAGTCTTTAAGATGTTCCCCTCCCCACCACTGGGAAGTTGATGCAAGTCTTGAAGCTGAAGCACTCGTGGGAGATAAGGGATGATGTGCTTAAAATCCACAAAAGTAATAGTCTGGAGTATTTTGTGTACTCAGGGGTGCTCAGATTTTCCACAAGTGGGGAAAAAAAAAAAGCTCAGATGGGCTTTGCACTTTTCATCTTCCTCTAACAATTTCCCTACTGTTGGGTAAGAGTGAGAAGAATTCAGTTTTAAGAAACTTAGAATGAGAGAATATGGAAAAATTGAATCATCAAGGCTGGAAAAGGCCTCTAAGGTCCTCAAATCCAACCACCAACCCAACACTGCCAAGTGCACCACCAAACCATGCCCCTAAACATGGCATTGACAGATTTTTGGACACTTCCTAACATGGTGACATCACCATTCCCTGGGCAGCCTGTTCCAATGCTCGGCCATCCTTTCAATGAGGAATTTTTATTTTCCTAATCCTACATCTAAAGCCATTCCTGAAAGACAGGATTTATTAGCCCTGCACTTCCAGTCCCATCTGGAAGAAAGAGAAGTGGGCACCTGATTTATGTGTTACCCAAAGACTCTTGGAATATAAAATAGATAACCTGTGACCTTAAATTCTATTTAAATAACATCTAGAATTTCTCAGAGTAGCTTTTAGAGTGCTGAAGCCCAAGACTGAAGAGTGTCCAATGCCTCAGGAACTCTCCAGCAGCTGAGTGCTTGTACCCCACTTCTGTCAGACCAAAGTCCAATGCACTGACTTCCACATTTATCTGCAAATATGCATTTAAAGAACACAGAGAACATAGAAAAGAAGAGATAATTTGGCATCAGGTTTGTCCTAATGACACCAACCCCTCCCATCTGAAGCAAAGCCTTACCCAACAGCAGTTAGCATGTTGTTTGTGTATTGAGAAAGAAATTTTCTCCACAATCAAGTTTCCTCTCTGCTAAGCCTCACTTGACAGGCTTGGTAATGACACCTAAAGGTCATGCTGTGGTTTTCTTAGGCATTAATTTTACTTTCAGAAGCAAAAGGACACTCATCTGGAGATCTTTGAGCAAACATTGAATATAACTTTAATCTCTGCTTTGATTTTGTAGGGAGGGAGCCAGGCCAGACTCTCAGCTGGTTTATTTTACATTTCCTAGATGCCAGTTAACAAATCATGAGGAACTAAACCACCTGGAATAAAAAAGCTTCTGTATCTCAAAATGTTCAGAACAAGCCATAGGGTCTGGTTGGGAGGGACAGAATTTCTTGAAGGTTCTGGAAAATCTGACAAATTGGCACTGACTGATCTAGAAAGTCCCCAATTCCAGGTAAGCATAACTCAAATGAGGACACCAGACTTTAGTGCTTTTGTACCACTCCAGGCAGATAAAAACCTCACTGAGACTCAGGGATTTCAGTAGAGCCAGGAAATTATCTTAGTTACTTGTGGGGGAGGGAAAAAATACATAGTTTGGAATAAAGCCATGCAAGAGAGTGAATTTTGAAAGCCTCTAATAAATATCTTAATGATGTGGTACTCCTGCCAATCAGAGGTGGGTTTTTTTTCTTTGATGTTTTTATTAATATGAAGAGATCCTCTGCACCTTATCTAGCCCCAAAGGATTAACCATCTTGTAGGGTTATGATTAGAAGTAGATTTTCATATCATACAGGCACTGAAATTGTGTCAAATTTCAGATATCTTTCCTTAATGCAGACTATATATCTTGGTTTTATTTCTAAAACCTTATTTTCTAGTTAACTGCTTAATTAAAAGGCACAAAAAAAGTACTTTTCATTTTTTCATGGCTGCTGATAAGTTCTTTTTATGGGAAAGAGTCAGGCTGAGGAACCAAATCTGCTGGGAATATCCTGCAAAAAGTAGAAGTGATGTAGGTATCTCTGGTCCAGTCCACTTCAAAGTGTTCTTTATAAAAATAACTATTTAAAATTAGACCTAAAAATTTGCAGACACCAAATTTTAGCGTGGCATTCATATCACCTAACTTTAGACTTCTGTGATGTAACCATCTCTGTCTGATCTAATTATAGTCTCCCTTTAGAGATAATGCAAAGAAAAGGCACTTATAAAACATATTTTTTATGAACTACTTTCCTAATCCACCTTTAGATGAGATAAAACATCCCTGGAAGTGCACAATTCTCCTTTCCCCCTCTGACAGGAGCTGTGATGACTGCCTTAGATGTAAGCACATGAACACAGATATCTAAAATTCAGCATAAATCCAGGAACTGTCAGTACAAAGTTCTGGCTATGGCACAGCAGTAGTTATTCACTGAAATAACAGCAGCAGCTAGAGCAGATCCTGGCAGTGTTTGCACAATTCCAGCAATGATTGCACAGATTTGGGCCTTTTTCATTTCACAGAACCCACAAACCTGCAAAGCAGCATTAGATCCCACATACTCACACATATATATATTTATACACACACATATATCTATGCCTATACAGGTATGTCTGTATCTATATATGTACAGGCAGAGATGGGGAGGGTGTGCACATGTTTAAAACTCTCTTAGCAACATTTTATGCAAGTTACACAAGTCATAAACCCCTGCATCTGCCATTCTCACAGAAATGCAGATGTCAGCTGGTCCTCCTAACACTGCAAGAAATGAGATGTTTCAGGAAAGCATATGGAACAACTATAAAGGAGCATTTTTAATTTTAGTATGATAGTAGTATAGTATAATTACACTTAAAACAACTGTGATGTGAAGGAAGAAAACCTTGAAAAGAGAGTCACTAGAAAGAGTTCATGGGGGAAGAGTGAAAGCTTTTCAGCCTAATTCAGCTGAAAGGGTTTAAAAAGTGGATTTAAAACCACATTTAAATATCAGCTTAGGTGCTGAGCATTACAGCACCCAAGACTTTTCGTAGCCTGAGCCTAAACAACGGGTTTAGAAATTATTCAATTAATTAATTTCCAACAGTGCTTCTCAGTACACTGTGTTCTGCAATGGGAGCACAGGCTGTTCCATTTGAAAAGGACTCAAAAAGAAGGGAAAGATTATTTAGAGCTAAGGAAGCCTAGCACACAAGGAAAGTGTCTTCTTTTCAAATTATTAGTGAACAAGGAACACAAAATCCAACCTATTTAGAGCAAACACTACTATTTCAGGGCATTTCATTCAGCTGGATTTCACAGGGAACCATCAACAATTCAGTACAACTATGTGGTAAACACAAATAAGCCAGAACTGACATTTTTCATCCTCTGTTTTGCAGCCTCTTCAAATACAAATTAAACAATAGGACAATGGATTAGAAAGGGCTTCTTTTTAATCTTTGAATGTTACAAAGACAAAATTCAGATCCTTTTTTTAATAGAGACAGATAAACATCTGAGGAATAAGCAAGTTTTTAAGGAGCATTACTAAATTTTCAGAATGTATTTTGTTTAGAAGACCAAGACTTATATCCCAGAGAAAAAACTGTTCTGTCCCAGGTTTGGTACAACTTTAATTCTCAACCTGAAAAAAACCTGAATTACAGCTATTTTTTACTAAAAAAAAAAATTCCTTCATCTCAAAATAGGCAATGGAATGGGATTTATAGGCAACCTAGTCCTAATCCTTGGAGTTCTTTTCTGTACAAGGAGCCATTTACAACTATTAAATGACAACAGTGTCAGAAAGGCAGAGACGAGAGGAAGAAACAAGTTTTCCTCAGTTCCTGCTGACCTTTCTGAGAGACAAAGACACAAATCAGCATTTAAAGAATTGGAGGTTGAGTCAAGAGAAGAGGCCCTGGGTCCCAGGATCCCCACAGAGAATTTGGGCAGATGTTGTAGGGTTTTGAGGCTGTGTTGGCTCCATCACTTATTCCTGCACATTATTGACCCTTGGAACCTGATTTCAGGCCTTAGGAATTGTGCATTTGTCCTACAGAAATTCATTTCTTCAGGAAATCATTGCCTTCCATGCAGGTCAGACACCATGTCAGCTGCACAAACTGATTTCTAACTTATCAGACACTTATTTAGGGTTTTTTTGTATATCAATACATGTATTACTAACAAATAATTACTGTTGGTTGAAGGCTTTATTATATAAGCTTTAGAGGGTGCGAGATATCTAAACTGTGTCTTTTAATTAAAAGAACCTTATATGATAATCACTTAATCTATTCTGAGCTTCCTGAGATAGCAGTCAGGTTTATCTAATCTATATAACTGTCATGTGTTTAATTAACTAATGGTTAATAGGGATTTCTGAAACAGATTAAATCAATGGCATTAAGCAAAAAGACAGATTTCTAATGAGACTCATTGATTTGGTGGTTGATTTTTAATGATTCCAGAATGAGCAAGCAATGTCTTTTAGGAGAGAATTACATCTCAACAGAGCTTTATTACCTTGTTTGAGGAGTGCTCTATGCTGCTCTCAGGAAGGAATAATTCATTTGCAGAAGGGCCTCACTGTTTTAATGTGTGATAGTTAAGAACATCATTAAAATAGAAATTACATGAAAACTCAGAAAATACACCACTAAGGCTGCTTTTTTGGTAAAGGCATCAAACAGGGGGTTACAGCCACAAAATCCTAAGCACAGGAATACCCAAGGTGGGGGGACCTGCAGGAGTGAGCAGGGATCAGCAAAGCTGGGTGTCCAACCCTGTAAATTCCAGGGACCATGAGAATCCCTTGGCACCCCTGCTCCACTGGAATCAGCACTGCAGTTGCTACATTTTGGTGTCAACCTGAAAATCAACTTGAAACCAGCAGCTCCAATCCTTTGTGACTCCATCCTTCACCTAACAGTCTTATAATCAAATATCTTAGACAGCTCAGGCTCAATTCCCCGCTTCATATTAATTGTCAAATTTATATTCTTTGTTCACAACCAAAAAAATGTTTCATTCTGTGGGGGTTCAGCTTTTCCTGGACACTTCATAACTGAGCTCTGCCTTCTATTTTTTTTCTTGAGGCCAAAGATTTACTCATAACATTTTAAGTCAGAAAAAGTCACTGCCAATCTTGTAATTTATTGATTTCTTCTCCTAACTTTTCCCTTGATCCTCCTTAAAAGATCACAGTATTTAGTTTAAAAACACCTTCTAAAATTCCTTCTCAGGATGCCATCCCCAAATCCACTTTTTTTTTTTCAGGCAAACCTTTCAGAATTCCTTTGCTTTGCAATAATGCAGAACTTAATATAACATTTCCTTTATAAATTAAATTAACTTGAAATCACTATAAGAATTTTTATATCTATATACATTTGATCTATTATCTAAAACCTCTCCACAACTCAAAATACTTTTGCCAGATAAAAAATCTTGTCCATCTAATTTTTTTTGAGATATCTAAGCCTTAGAACCATTGTCACAAAGTGATGAGTTGGTCAAAACCTAAATACAACCTGCTCCAGCTTCTCACATGACCTTATGAGTAGATCTGCTATCTTTTCTCTTATTATGTAGGGAAAGAAGAGAGGGAAAATAATTTCAAAGTGCTGACATTTGGAAAGTGGCCAAAGGTGACCAAATTCACCTTGAAAATGCATGACCTCAGAGCTGTAACAGCCACCAGCAGAAAAAGCAGGGAAATTCTGCATTTGATAAGTTGCTGTTATGAATTGGGGTGAGGCACAAAAGATCTACAGCAGCTGAGGTTGTCAGATACACAGGATAAAGGCATGGTTAAACTTCCTGACAAATTACAGGGCCAGAAGTTGCACTCAGAGTTTTTAAATGTCCCACTGCTACTCCAAGTAACTACTGCACCTTTCAGTCCCTTCCTGGGGTTCTATTGTGCATTATCAGCTCAGCAGCAGTGCACAGGGTGTGGACTGAAATGATCCCTGCACCTGCCATGAAAACCACTGCCCTGGACTTGTGGGAATGGTTCCAAACACCAGCTGACCTCTGGCAGGTCTAAGGACCAGGAATTATCCTTTCAGCAGTGCAATAAAACACTTTAAAAGCCCTTTCAGGCCACACCGTGAGTTCCTACAGCAGAAACATTTTTCATCTACAAAAGGGCTCCTGTATCAAAAAGGAACAAAAGTACTGACAAAAAATAGAAGCAGCAAAAATTGAGAAGCATAAATACATCCACTGGCAAATGGATCAGCTTTTGCTGCTAATCAAAGCCCTGTCAGCTTCAGCATGTGTGGTCAATGAGAAGCTCATTTGGCCAGGACACTCAAAAGCTCTCAAAACTCAATCTTGTTCCATTCCATTTACACTCACTTGTCCTTCCACAAACCTTCCATTCCTCTGGTTGAAGGATTTTGTATAATGCAGAAGTTTTCCTGGAGTGCTTAGATGGGATGTGATTAGATTTATTCTTTTAATCCCAGAGTCTAATGTTAACCAGTCATGAGTTCCAAGAGTTGTTAAGAAAATATATGTTCTTTTCTGCCCTTAATTCTCTTATTGCTCTATGGTGTCTTGTTATAACAAACAACAATTACCATGTTTGACTTTTTTCTGATTTTATGATAAAAGAAGATATATTGTACCATTTTTCATGGTGTAGATCTTCAGTAGGAAAAGATTTGGGATATAGACTTTTACCGAGATTAATCCCCACAATTAATCTCAATGAATTATATGTTTAATTAGATGCCTATTAATGTTTTATGCCTACAATGAATCACAGAGCTAACTTGGGGAAAGCAGAAATGCACTGAATTAAAACAAACAGTTGTTTAAATTGGAATTGTGCATAAACATCAGTAATGAACCAGAAACACGTTTTCATGCAGGCAATAATGTTCTTTGAGAAACACATTAGGAAATGTCCTTCCAGAGGTATTTGTCACTCCAAACCCTTGGAAAATAGGGATTTACTCTCACTGTTGGTCTTCCACAGAACTGAATGATTGAAAGAATATGTTTAATTTCTGTGCAGCTCTTTTGTGCAGCTCTTGTTTTTTTTAAATGAGCTTATTGTTTATTTGTTTTATTGTTTAATTAATCTTTAAAAGGTGGCTCAGCCATCATAGGAGATGAATCATTACTTCCCAAACATGAAAAGAGTTTTTGAAATGTGTTTGCCCTATTTTTTAAATTTTATTTTTTGAAAATGTTCTGCAGCAGTGTAGGGGTTTTTTGACAGTGTAATCTGCAGTGGAAAATAGATATTGATTTGTATCAATATTTTGTTTCCTTAAATTTCTTCCTGGTCTTTGCAATTGTACAGAAGTAGTGAGGCACCCAAGCTTTCTGCTCTTTAAACCAACCTTGATGCTGCATTGAAATACTGCTGTTGTTCCAGGAAAGTCTCAAGGAGAAGATTTGGCTCCATGATTTCAACACCAGAATTGCAAAATTTATCTTCTGCAAACTTCATGGATCTAGTTAAAAGCAAACAGGTTCTGTCATCTTCAGTTTGCATCTTTTGGGTTCAGTTTGGTTATTTTATTTTACATATTTTATTTATTTATTATTAATTTTACTTAGAAAACAATGGCAAAATCCCCAGAAAAGGCTTTCTTAGAAGAGTGTGCCAGTAGCTAAGTAAATGAATGCTTCAAAAAAAGGCCCCATTTCAAAAGTCTGGTCAGTAACAGCTTCATGTGCCTCTGTGAGCCACATCAGAGAGTATACAGCAAAAACTGTGATGAGAAAGTTTTCATTGAAACTGACTTTTATGGAAAATATGAGTTTCCACTGATTATATTTTCATTACTGGTGAATGTTTTTCATCAAATAAGTGTGCATCTTAAAGATCACTTTTACTGCAGACAAACCAATTTAATCTCCTAACCTTTCATTTTTTCTCCCCTTTTGGATTCCCCACTTATGCCAAACAATTTAAGCATCTCTAGATGTGCTATATGGGAATACACTTCAAATTCCTGCTGTCCTCTCCCCTGCCTCATGTTCCACCTCTGCTCTGCATCACAGCCAGGGCAAAAAACAAAAGACAGGGCAGCAGGAGAAGCCAGAAGATTTCCTGAGCCCAGCATTGATGACACAGAAGGAACCATCCTGATAAAACTTGGAGACACTTGAATCAATTCTCTCAAGTTTGCACTCGTGGATTTCAGGAGACAGCTCCCTTTTTTTTTTTTTGGAATTATCATCCCAAAGTTGAAATTTTCTACAAAACTCACACCTTTAGCAGATTGCCTTTAGTAGTAAAGCACTCATATTTCGGGCCAGGGAAGCAAAACTCTTGGTACCATACATTAAAAAAATAAATCCCCACGTCTGACTGCTTTGGCAATGGGCTTAGCACAGCAGCTGCTTGCCTCTCCCACTGCAGAGAGAGATAAACTCATTTTCTGCTACTAGAGGGAAGAGGACTAACTTTAGCTCTGCTAATTGCATTTTAGTCACAAGAATGCAGCCATACCCCCTCACTTGGAAGGCTTCGAAATCTTTATCATAGCACAAATCTTTCTCTTGGAGAAAGGGAAAAAAAAAATTAAAATATTGTTTCTAATTTCTGCTCACTCCAAGAAGAAAGACATAGAGACTAGTACTACCACTCTGAATTTATGATTTTGATTTAATTACTCTTGCAAAAAACAGAGCCTGTGCACCATGATTTTAGTCTTTCCTTTACTTCCTCCATTATAACCCTTAGATTTTAATTAATTGCAAAAAAAGGTTTATTTTTGGTATGTTTCCCATTACTTTTCATCAGTCTGGGAACCACAGCTATTTTTTTTTTTCATTTTCATAGCCTATTACAATTTTTTATTTGATTTTAATTCATCTTGTACATTAGAAATATACACTGGTAGTATTTTTAGTTAAATTCAATTAAATTATGTTTACACTGAATATCTCTAATTTTCTGTCCTGGCAGTGTCCAGACAATGAGCTCATAATACATTTATAAATGCTCTTAATTCTTACATTGTGTATTCTCTGCTAAATTTGAAGCCAAAAAAGCCATTGTAAATAATTTGATAGTAGAAGTTCAATAAAGGCAAAATTATTTCTCATTCACATTTTCTAAAAGGGTACAAATCCTGTACAAATTCCATGAAAATCCACTCTATCCACTACATTCCTGGAACTGGAAGAAGCCATTGTAAATAATCCAATATTAAAAATTCAATAAAGGCAAAATTATTTCTCATTCACATTTTTTTTAAAAGGGTACAAATCCTGTACAAATTCCATGAAAATCCACTCTGACCACGACATTCCTGGAACTGAAGGATGCTAAACCAGTCCTGATTTATGGAGATATTTCTCAAGAGTTCTGCCTACTTCTATCATATGGGTGATAACGGTTTAGAAACATGCACAGTAAAATTTTGGGGTGAAAATTGATCCCATTTGCCTCCTTCCTAAAACTGAATGTAGCAAAATAGAAGAAATTAAATTAAAAAAAAAAAAAAAAAAAAATCTAAGTCTGCCCAGACTGCAAGCTTTGCTGTAATATTATTTACAGGATCTATGAAGTGTGCTGATTAGGACAATATTTTTCCTCCCACGTGGAGGACAGAATGCCAGAAATACAACAAGCATAAGAAACAGCTTGGCAGGAGGTTGGCATTTGGAGAGCACTTGTTGGGGAGGGGAATTTGCTAGCTAGATTAGAGAAAATAAAGTGACTTTCCAGCTAATTAATGTGCCATTGTCAGGGTTTAATCCCAAGCACTGAACTCACTCCCCCAGCTCTGCTGCCCTGTGAGGAGGGAACCACAAAGGAAAGGTAAAGATCTCGTGGGCTGAGGTAAGAACAATTTAATAATTGAAACAAAATCACATAGATTAACACTGCTGTTAATAATAGTAATAAAAAAGGAGGGAGAGGAATAAACCCCAAGAGCTGTAAGTGAGGGGTGACCCCTGCTCAGCACCCCCTGAGTGAAGCAGCCCCCAGGCAGCTCCCCCAGTTTGCAAACTGGGAATGATGCTCCATGCTCTGGAATATCCCTTTGGCCAGGCTGGGTCAGCTCTCCTGGCCATGCCAGAGCTTGGGAACTCAAAAATCCTTGAGTGAAAGCAAGCCCTGCTCAGCAAAATTAACATCAGTGTGTTACCAGCATCATCCTTGTGCTCAATCCGAATCACAGCACTCTACAAGACCTGGAGAAAATGAACTTTATCCCAGCTAAAACCAGGCCAGCTGGTAATAAAATCCAACCAGAATAGGTACTTCTGTGTTTGATATGTTAGAAGGATGCAATAGGTTTAACTGATGAAGTTAATGGAACTCCTGGTCTGCTAACAGGAGCTTACAATATGGAAATCAAATTTATTTTTAAAATCAACAGGAATGCTTACTTTGGAAATTCATGGGGACAGGAAACACATCAGAGCTCAGTCTTAACATCTAGCCAATTAAAACAGCTTAATTTTTCAAACCTTCATCTACTGACTATATACAAACAACATGAATTCCAGAACATTCTCCAAATGTTCATATTAACAGGTATATTAAGACCTTCCTCTTTTCCTCCTACTCTGGGACACTCTATTAACTATCAGAAGCAAAGCTCTTATTCTTCAAAACCCAAGACATGATACATTATTTTCTTCTATTAACTAATTCCCTCACTCAGAGTCATTGCCAGGCTTTTCCTTCTCATCCCACTCATCAAATCCAAGTTCACATCCCCTCAGCAGTGGCTTTGCTGTTGACTTCATCATGAGATGAAGAGCAGGATTGTGGTCTCAAGGAACATAAAGAATCTGAGTGTTAAGCACTGTCATTTTTGCCTTTTCCCAGAACTGTAATAGACTGACTGTGATTCTATACAGAAGAATGCAAAAATCTCCCCACTGCAGTGCCTGGCTCACATAGAGCTGCTGCATTAATGGCTTTTTTTCATGTGAAGAGGATGGCAAAAGAAAGACAATTATCTACAAACTTATCACCAGTATCTGAATGTAGTGAATTATATTTTTCACAAGACAAGTCCATTAGATCTGAGATCTGGCACATTGTGTAGCAAAGCAGCAGGACTCTGCAATATAGACACATCATAATAGCAAAGGTTGGGCTAAAGAATAGAAACTTTAACCCAGGAGGGAACAAAAAGGCATGTTAAATTTAAATTAAGATTAAGTGGAGGATTGGGATCAGCCAGTATTTGATTTAGCTGGAAGGAAGCAAGGTATTTTAACAGCATTTAATAAAATCCCAGAAAAATCAGACTTCTGAGGTGTGGAGAGAAAAATGGATTATAGTGACATGGATACAGAAGGCTGGTTTACTATCACAGGGCATAAGCAATAAGCCTATTCATTTAAAAAGTAATAAAATTTTACTTTTGATGCCCTGAAGGACAATATTCTTCAGTTCTTGCTTTGGATATACTTCAAGGGAAGAACAACACTTTCTCATTTCATAGGTATGATTCACTTAAATGATGTAATTTAAAACATCATATGATGTTTTATATACTGTGTCACAATGTGAGCTACAAGTGACAACACTCCAGAGCTGCACCACTGGCTGCCTGCTTTGGGACACATAAAACAACTTGCACAGCCAGTCTGCCAATTCTCTAATATGAAAGGAGCAACAAAATTAAAATTAAAATTGTTAAAAATATTTGCTTTTTAGAGGATTGGTTCTTTTAAACACAGATGAAAATGAGGGAAGAGGATTTATGACAGAGTGCCAGAGACAACCAACATTGTCTTGGATGCAGCAGCCTGCCTGCTGACTTTTATATTCTGTTCTAACCTTAGAGGAATCAGAATTTCTTTGTGGTCTGGACACTAACCTTAACTAAGTAAGATAAGTAAAATTCAAAGTAATGGTAACAGAGTTACGGTGTCTGTTTGAAACCTTTGTTATCTATATAAAACTCTTGCTCACCTTGTTTTGAGCTGAGTACACTGGATAATCAATACTCAAGGTTCTTTTTTGAGCTTGTATTTTGTATAATGCAGATGTTCCTTGACTTTAACCTATTGTTGGTTTTGTTAGTGGATCTTTTTTCTCCAACATCACATCGATTTCACTCTGACATGCAAAAAAAACCCTGTTTGGTAAACATTCCAAATGCTTTGTCATATCCGTGTTTCTCTTTAGGGATGCACATGTCTGGAATCTGATTTAATTAACACGGCATATATCTGATTATATGAAACCATGAGTGATTAAAATCCAAACAGCAGCTGTAAATTGTTGCTAACTCCCTGTATTTACACTGCTGTGCTGCAGTGTCAGTGGGCTCAGAGCAGGAGCTGCCTGCCCACCCACCCAGGACACCCTGGGCCCTGTGGCCAAAGAGAATTTCATCAAAGGGAAAGGCTTGGTTCTGCACAAGGAATCAGAGAATTCCTTCAGCTGGAGCAAAGTT
This sequence comes from Aegithalos caudatus, assembly GCA_013389925.1. Taxonomy (NCBI): domain Eukaryota; kingdom Metazoa; phylum Chordata; class Aves; order Passeriformes; family Aegithalidae; genus Aegithalos; species Aegithalos caudatus. The sequence goes on from WEIU01014851.1 coordinate 288,812, forward strand.
TCATTGCACAGCCCCTATCCTGCATAGATTAAATTTGGTACTTATGCATGCATAATTACTTGCTCATATGCCTTTCCCCCAGAAGTGGATTTGCTTAAAATGCTGAAAGATCAGATTGAGGTTTAAAAGATATTTTTGCCTGAAAGTCCAAATCTGTAATCAACAAAATAAGAGCAGGTGATTTACACTACAGCCAGACCAACCTGTGCCACTCAGGTGTGGTACCACTCATATTAATGAGTCTGTAATATATTTTACACTGCTTGCTCTCAATATAGCTTAGCACAGATGCCTTACACCATAAATAATTTCAGCCTTCCTGAATGCAGATAAGACACAGCACAAATATATGGTGACATTTCATTTTAGGATATATTTAAGTAATTCAGAAACCTGCAAACATAAAACAGGAAACATGAAAGCAATTTTCTCTTTCTATAAATGGATGTATCCTGGTATGTGGCAAAGGAAAGAAATACACTTTGCTGGACAGAACATTATAAGATATTCATACTAATATTAAAAGACCAAATAGATTGTGACTAGGAAAAAAAAACAAATTTTGTGAGAAGCAACTAATTATAATAGAAAAACCTCATGTATGCTAGTTAACCATCTGCCACCAAGGGAACAAATTTACCTGCTATTAATTTTGGAGATAAACACAGAGCTGAAATACCAGATTGTGAACAAAACCACATGCAAAAGGGAGGTGTACAGCCTACAGCATTTAATTTAACATCTTTCACATAGCTCCAGGGTCTGGAAATTGAAAATGTTCTGTGGTTTGCTAGGAATAGGTGTGTCCTGCACACATGTACTGATATTTTGAATATCAGCTTCTGGTGATGTAACTTTGGCCTGATGTTGGCCATCACCTCTGACCACAGCTGCTGGGTGCTGGTTACAAGAGATCAAATGGAGCAGCAGAAATCCAGGATGATCAACTGATAAAGGCTTTTATTTATACTGGTCCCAGTTGTGAGGAAATTAAATCACTCTGGACTAACTGGAAGTCAGGATCTACCATATGTATCAAGTAAGTTCTGAGGCATTTTCAATCAAATTCAAAAATCAGGCTGACAATGTGTCAACAATATCTGAAAATCCTAACATCAGGTCTGCTGGGAAAAGCACACTGCATTTTATAGCTCTGAACAAAAGCCAGCTTACAGCCTTGTGCTGATGTATCCTACCTTGCATGTGCCCCTTAGAACAGAATTATCTACATTCTCCATCTGCATCTAGGATAGTATTTAAAGTAAAGATTTGGTGGGAGGAGAAAATAAAAAAGGCATCAGGAGATTATCTGAGAAGAGAGCAGGTGAAGCTGTTTCTACCAAGAGCTGGTACATCATTTACTACTCATGAACATGCAGAGAAGCCATACAGAGAAATGTACAGAATAACTGTAATTCTGGCTGCATTTTGTCCTATAGATCTCAAGATCCCTTGCCCATTTATTTGAAATAGGAAAGTTGCCTAGTTATCAGTGACATTTAAATTCAAAGGAACACTCAGGCAGGGTGAATATCTAAAATGAGACCAGTGAATTTAATCCACTAATTCCCATTTAGGTGTCTTATTAATGGTGGTACACGTTCTGGGTTTTTCTTTTCATAATTCCTTGGATTAGATTATTGAAAGCAACGTTTTAATACTCACCTCACACAGCAATGTGCACTGTGAATGATATCAGAGGCCATTTTATACTCTCTAGATATTTATATATACAACTTTATATTTCTGAAGGCTGTCAAATCCATTTTTCTTTAGTCATAAAAAAATCAGCTGTTTTGTATCTGCTTGGTTCCAGATGGACAGGGAGTAACTGAATCACTGGATATTGATTTCTAAGCATTTGGGGTATTAAAATGAATGAAATTCTTTTTCTTTATAGAAGTCAGTGTTACACAACCAAACCCAAAACTATCTTTGCCCAATCTGCAAAATATTCTATTAAATAGAGTAATTTGTTTCAGGTGCAATAACAACATTAGAAGGCTTTTCTTTAGTTTAAATTAAGTGTATTTTGAGTAACATCTTACAAGTTCTCTGATTTCACATTTCCTTTTTTCCACCACCACTCCCTTTCCCACCATGTTTATTTTTTTCTTTCACCCTTGCTGTAGGAAAATACCTGAATTTTTCACAATGCAATGACAGAGTGGATGCTAGGAAAGAGAAAATATCACTTTCAGCCCTATCCAGCACTGCCACAAGTCCTGTATCCTTATTCTCCAACACTTCTCTAAGTAGCTTACAGCTCTGTTAGTCCAGAAATAGAAATCAGGAGGATACTCACTAAAATCAGCTAAGATAAATTGCTCAGCTAAGATAAAAATTCAGCTTAGTCTCATGAAAATTCCTCTGAGGTTAAGAAATGCTACAACAGCAATCTATGCAAGGAGAAAAATGAGAACACAGGAAAAAGATGATTTCTGTAGCAGAGGTGCAGATTGTAAATGCTGTGCTGCCTCTGACTGCCAGAGTGAGGCAGGTGGAGGTGCTGGCTGTGATCCTGTGCATCCCTGGAGAGGGGCACAATGCACACACACACACCCAGAGCAGGATCCTCTGGGAGATAAATCTGTGTTAAACCCACAGGAAAGTCCAGAAAACTTAGAGAGGATTTTTCAGTTTATAAGATAGTTTGGAAAACATTACATTTTTGAGGTATATTTTATGCATAATGCTTTGCATAACCATTACCTGCTCTGTTCTCACCATTTTACAAGGGGCCTGAATCAGCAGAAATATTCTGACAATTTCTCAGCCCTTCAGTGACACATTCCCTGTGTCAAAGTCTGTTCTCATTTATGAGGATATAAATATGAAGAAACTCTTCTTTGGAGGAGGTGGTGACAATTTATAAGCTTCATTTTGAAAGGTTTTTTGCAAATTAGTCTCAAACCATTGTATAAATAATGTGTTTCTCATTTCTCTGTTCAGTGTATTAATAGAAGAGGATTTCCTGAATGGTAAAAAAAATGAGTCTGTAGGACTCTCACAACTATTCCAAACAACAGCAGAACAGTCACAGTGTGACATTTCCATGCATTACAAATGTGGTTTATTTCTGACTTCAGAAGATAACACTCTGTTGGCCCTGGATATAAATGGGAAAAACATGGGATTTTAATTCCTGCGTGCTGACCCACGTTTCAGTCACACAATCACTGGAGTTACAAGTTCTCAGTGAGTTGGGCAGCCAGCAGTGAGCAGACTGTAATTTCTGTGTGAATTACTGTGAATTTTCTTAAATTCCAGCAGTAACCACAGGCCATGGAGTGAGTAATGTTTTTGTGGAAATTACATGAACTGCAGAGCATCTGAATGATCAATCCCTCACACGTGCAAACACCCACAAACACTCTGTCTCTGTTTTTTTGTCTCGAAAAGAAAATGTCAATAAGATATCACTTTTAGCTGGTTGGTTTTTGTTTGGTTTTTTTGTTTGTTTGTTTTACATCCATGGCAGAATGGTACTAACAGATGATCTCAACATTTCCTATGAGAAACCCCTGGCTTCAATAGAAATGTACCACGCAGTACCAGCCAGAGCCTGACTACATTTGCATTCCTTGAGTACCTTGAATTTCACTTCACAGCCACCTCACTGGAGAAATTCAAGGTTTCTTTAGCTTGGAATACTGGAATAGGATTTCCCTTTTGAGCCAGGAAAGTCTTGGGTTTGTATCAGAAAGATTTTTATGTTCCAACCTTACTTTTGAGAAGATGCTGTTGGTTCCAGTGAATCAGAGACTGCAGAACTGGGCAATTTTCCATTAAATGTAATCTGGAAAATATCATGAAAGAGGGATGTAATTAATAGCATGTAATTAGGGATGACCCTTACATAAACAGTGCCAAGTTTGGATACATATTGGGAGATTCTAACAAGTCACCCAAACAAATGTGGCCCAGAGACCATCACCTGTCACCTTGAGAGCTTTAGAAAACACCATAAAATCAGAGTTTTTATTCTGGGCAGTCTGTGGTATCCACTCTAAAATTATGCAAGGAATCATATCTACAGGTGAGCTGAAATACAAAGTCTCACAGTTTGATATTTCTCTAGTGTTTATTCTTTAGGAACAGCAATTTTAGAAAGAGAGCTGTAATAACGTTGATATTTATTTAACATTTGGCTAATAAATAACATTTTTTTGTTAAGATTAAACAGAGATTAAAAATGTTTTAAAATAGCCCATTTTATTTTTCATACAGAATTCAATTCAGAGTGCCAGACTCCATAATTTTTAATTTTTCAAAATATTTATTAAGGTTATTCACCGAATTCTACTGCACACAACTAACATTAAGGAAAAAGTGTCTTTTGAAAAGACTCCCAAAACTTTTGAATTTTATCAGAATAGCCAATATACAGGTTCTAAGCTAATGTACATCTTTTCCTCAAGCAACAAAATGAGATGATTCAAGAAATGACTTTTACCCTTACCTAATTTTAAGATTTCACATTCTCCCCTTCTTAAAAGGTAATTTAATAAATTTATCTCAGAGTGATTCACAGAGCATTGTTAGGGAGGCTATGGATGACAAGGATTTGGAGTCCAGTACTGCTGGTGTGGTGCCCAAAAATTAGGGCTCAGTGAAGATACAACATCCACAAACACAGCAAGAGGGGTCCCTATTGAAAGGGAAAACTTTGGTTTTAAGTCAGTCTTGAGACTTCATTAATGCAGGCAAATACCCTGAGATTCACTGATAGGACATATCTTATAAATGAAAAGTATAATTTAAATGATAATATAACCGAAGGGAAATTTTTAAATAAATTAATTTTGGCTAAAGTTAGAGCCATGCAAGACTTTTCTCTTTTGCAGCACAAAAAGCTTCTCCCTGTGCCATTTCCAGAAGTCTTACAGCAGCATTTTGAAGATCATTTTTCATCTTGAGCTTAATTCAAGGTGTTTTGTGCAAGTACATTCCTCTAGAAAGCCTGTTTTACATTTTATACCTTTTATTTTCCCAGCAGAGCTGACCAATGTTTATTACGAACCTTTGGAGTATGCAAATAAACACAGAATTAAACTTCCATTCCTTTGCCTCTCCTCTGGAACACCCATTTCTAAGCTACCTAAAGACAGACTTGTAAAGATTTTTTTCTTTTTTACATCCTCAGTGAGGTTTGTCAGGGCTCCCTTTTGATCAGTGAGCTCTGCAGCAGTGCTAAGTCAGGCTCCCTTTCCAGGAGCTGAGCTGTGAGGACAGTGGTGATGTTCTGCAGGCTACTCTTAAAATATAACATAATCATATACTTGGTGCAACTTTTTCTTCACTCAGTGTCTTCTTGTAAGTAGCATATGTACTATAAAAACAGGCCCCAGGAGGACTTCTACAAACTCAGTTCTGTTTTTATGGAGATTTATCAACACCAGCCCACTTGAGCTCTAGGCAGAGAACAGGGAAAATCCCTCTATGCTGCAAGGGCTTTGGGGTTATAAAGTTAAGCACACACAAATTTGGGGATGGCATTTCCTAAGTGGCCAGCATAACCTCATTTGGAATTACTTTTGCTTGAGTATTCAGAAGCAGCACTGCTGAGGGTCACAGGAAAGCCCATGAGGACAGGAAGGATCCCAGACTCACTCTAAGGTTTGACCAAAGGCACAATAAATAAAACCCAAAGAGACCTGGCTCAGGCTGGCCTGGGACATCCATGGCATCCAGCCTGCTGGAGCTTCTGCCAGGCCTTTTCCCCAGAGCAATGGGGCTGCTGAGGGTGAGCACTGCTCAGTCCAGCCCAGAGAATTCTCCTTGCAGATCTGGCCTGGGACATCCATGGCATCCAGCCTGCTGGAGCTTCTGCCAGGCCTTTTCCCCAGAGCAATGGGGCTGCTGAGGGTGAGCACTGCTCAGTCCAGCCCAGAGAATTCTCCTTGCAGATGAGCACTGCTCAGTCCAGCCCAGAGAATTCTCCTTGCAGATGAGCACTGCTCAGTTCAGCTCATTCTCCTTGCATTTGAGGCTGCTCAGATGTGAGCACTTCTCAGCCCAGCTCAGCTCATTCTCCTTGCATTTGAGGCTGCTCAGATGTCAGCACTGCCCAGTTCAGCTCAGAGAATTCTCCTTGCATTTGAGGCTGCTCAGATGTGAGCACTGCTCAGTTCTGCTCATAGAACTCTCCTTGCAATTGAGGCTGCTCAGGAGTGAGCACTGCTCAGTTCAGCTCATTCTCCTTGCATTTGAGGCTGCTCAGATGTGAGCATTCCTCAGCCCAGCTCAGAGAATTCCCCTTGCATTTGAGGCTGCTCAGATGTGAGCACTGCTCAGTTCTGCTCATAGAACTCTCCTTGCAATTGAGGCTGCTCAGGAGTGAGCACTGCTCAGTTCAGCTCATTCTCCTTGCATTTGAGGCTGCTCAGATGTGAGCATTCCTCAGCCCAGCTCAGAGAATTCCCCTTGCATTTGAGGCTGCTCAGATGTGAGCACTGCTCAGTTCTGCTCATAGAACTCTCCTTGCAATTGAGGCTGCTCAGGAGTGAGCACTGCTCAGTTCAGCTCATTCTCCTTGCATTTGAGGCTGCTCAGATGTGAGCATTCCTCAGCCCAGCTCAGAGAATTCCCCTTGCATTTGAGGCTGCTCAGATGTGAGCACTGCTCAGTTCTGCTCATAGAACTCTCCTTGCAATTGAGGCTGCTCAGGAGTGAGCACTGCTCAGTTCAGCTCATTCTCCTTGCATTTGAGGCTGCTCAGATGTGAGCATTCCTCAGCCCAGCTCAGAGAATTCCCCTTGCATTTGAGGCTGCTCAGATGTGAGCATTTCTCAGCCCAGCCCAGATGTGAGCATTTCTCAGCCCAGCCCAGAGAATTCTCCTTGCTGCTGCCCTGGTGCCTCTGGAGGCTGGGCAGCAGATGGGCACAGGCTGCAGCTGCCAGGGCACTGCCCTCCCCAGCTGAGGGGACACAGCCTGGCTGTGCAGCAGGGCAGGGACAGCTGTGACAGCTCAGCTCCCTGCCAGGGCACGGGTGCCACACGAGGCTGCCTTTGGCAGAGGCTGCTGCCAGGGAAAGGTGGCCAAGGAGTAACAGAGCATGGAAGTTGCAGCACTGGGGATGTGGTGTGGGACACAAGGCATAGCTGAGTGCCAGGATCTTGATCTAACATCAAAACACCTCAGTGCGAATTATCCTGAAGTTTGTGATCAGATTCCTCATAATTTGTGCTTAAATTCTGTTTTCCACTCCCTTTTCTCCCTTCTCAGCTTCCTGCCTCATTCCATTCTTGTTTCTCTGCCCAGCTATTGCCTGATCCTCTGATCTGTGGTTTCTAGCTACAACTATTCTCTCTCCAGCTTTCAGGTTTATTATCTTCCACATAACCAAGTCCCTTCCCATTATTTTCTCCCACTGACACCTCATTTCACATTACATAAAGCAGGGGAGCCGTGTCCCCTGCTCCTGCTGCCTTGGGCTGGAACAAGGTCTGTGTAGTCTGATTGAACACTAGCATGTACCAATTTTATTCTCACCACTAGAGCCATAATTCCAGAAAATTAAACATTTTTTTTCCTCTAATGAAGACAGGAGAAGCTATTTCTTGGCCATCAGAGGAACACTTTAGCTAAGTTTCTAGTGACTACTTAAATATATAGGTCTTAGCCTGTCTCTATGTATATATTCAAGGAGGAGAAACATATTTCCTACTAAATTCATTCCCTGAAATAGCTGAATCATTCTGGTTGACACAGAAAAAAAATACAGCCTTGGGCAGATACCTGACAATGCAATTTTCATACTGAGTGACAAGTTTAAAAAAGGTAAGAAATGCTGAGAGCAAACTCTTGTGGTGGGATGTGTTGGACAGACACATATGAGCTTTGCTAATATTAACAGATTATACCAACAGAATTATTTATTGCAGAGCAGAAGCTTTTTTCAAATGTCAGCAACTTACAAAGACTGGGCTCTACCTAAGTCTCCACCAGCCCTAAGACCACAGAGTCAACATAAGATGAGCCCTAGGGCTGTGCTGGTGATTCTCCCCATGAAGGCAGCAATAAAACCACAAAGTGCTTCCATTCCCCAAGTATCTTTCCTCATGATATTCTCCTTATAACACCTCTTATAATTATCAACTCTTCTTTTCTAAATACTACCTAAGGGCAGCTACAAATGGAAAAACAAAGAAAGAAATGTGTGCTGACTTTGATGTTGTTGCCCCTCTGGTTCCCACTAATATTTTGGAGGAAAACATCTTTGAAAACTGAGCAGAGAGAAAGAGTGAGAGAGACACACAGAGGGGAAAGCTCATATTCTAAAGGAGCCAGAAGGCACCAGATAAAAGCTGATAAAAAGTAGGTCAGCTAATGATTCACAGCATCCAGTGCTCACAGAACCCTGCTAACAGCAGGGAAGATGTAAATGCAGAAGATAATGTCAAGTTCTCCAAGACAGAGGAAAGGGATAGAATGGAAACAATTGGCTCTGCTCACATCTGTATATGGAAATTGCAGATGTTGAGAACAGAGCTCCACTGATGATGATCTTTATTTCAAGTCCACTGGAAACTCAAAAGTATACATTTGAACATCCATCTTTTCTGGATGCTGAGACTGGTGCTGTGAGGACTGTTGCGAATGTTCCAAAAAAAATAAAGGCCTTAACTCTAAAGATGGTTAAAAAAAAAAAAAAAAAAAAAAAAAGCCAATCATTCTGCAATGAGGCAGAGTGAAATCCTAGTTTTTATTAAGAAGCTTGATCTACCTAAGAACAATACCCAACAATTTCAGTGTGGGATTCCAGTGTTAGGAAGTGGAATCTCATCAGCATAAAACCAAGCTGGGCTGAAACCACAGAATTCCTCAGACTTTCCAGCCAGCACTGCTGACACACAAACTGCTGGACCTTCCTCCCCTTTACTCTCTGTGACTGCATAACAAGCCTGTGGCAACTGCAGTGATTGCTTAGAAGCAAAAGGGGAGTAACTTATTTATTTTTTTAATGTCTTTTGCCAGCCTGAAGGCAGGAGAGGCAGCTCCCTGTGCCCTGCTGGCTCTCCCCAGGCCACAAGAGCTCCATGGGATCTCCTGCAGCAGAACTTATATTGCAGGGAATGGAGCCCCTGACATTTATCACTGTAGCATCCCTTCTGTGCAAAATCAGTCACTTTGTCTTTTTTTTTGGACAAGAGTGCATATTTATACAAATTACAACCAGCTCTCAAGGAATAAAGAGGTTTTTCAGAAAACCCAGTAACATTTATTTGTAATTCCAGGATACAGAGCCCCAATCAGCTCTGGGTCAGAGGCTTTGTCTTCTGTGAAGTGACAGCAGTTGACATCAGCTGAAAACTTCGCCAGTTATCTCTGAGGTCAATGTTCCTAAAATAATTGGCATGTTTCAAAACCTGTGAATTTATGGCCAGGTTTTGTTGACAGGTTCTATAAACAAAAAAATAAAAGCCCTAAAATAGAGCTCAGAGCTGGCTGATTTGTATAATAAAACACAGGCATGAAACCCCTAAAAGCATTGTTTGTGCTTTGGGGCTGAAAGTTGTCCTTGGGGTGCAGCAGGAAAAGGATTTGTTTTGTGTCCCTGCTGTGTGCAGAGCTGAGTGACCCTGACTGTGAGCTCAGAGCTGCACCCTGGGCACCACAGAACCTGAAATACAGGGGAGATAAAACTGAAGGCATCATTTCCCCCTGGAAATTCATCACCTGGCCCTGTGAGGAGGGCGTTCCATCCCCAGGGTAGGAGTTGACAGCCACGTTGCATAGGTATCAGTGTCTGGCCAGATCTCACTGTTGTGCCCAGGGAACACTCCAAAAGTCAGGACCTTTTAGCAATTAATCTGCTGGAAGAGCCTCAGCAACTGCTGTGGCCATTCCACATGGAGTTTGTCATCCAGTGACAGTTCATTAGCTGGGGTAAGTGTGCTGTGTCAGCTGAGGCAGGTGGCCAAGTCACCTTTCCTCCCTCACCTCAAAGAGAGCAGCCTCTGCTCTGAGGGATGGATGCTGCAGGTGGGGAGAAAGAAAATGCTCAGCAAAGCACCTCGGCTCCCTCCCTGCCTCCTTCCCTGACAGTTCACAGAGCTACATCATTGTTTTGTGCACACTTCAAGAGCTTGTTCCCTCACAGTCAACCTTTTAAAGTTGCAAAGGTGATGGTGCTGTTGTCTGCCTGCTGAAGAAACATTAGCAGCTTTGTAATGATCCTTCTTAACATAAAGGAGTGAAAACCACATTCCTGCTAGTCCAAGTACATCAATAAGAAACCTGAATTTAAATTTGTTTAACAAGTGGAGAGACAAGGTAGATGCTGCATAGGCATGCACAGCTCCCCAGCATTATTCAGGTGTTTCATCTAGACTGCTGTGAGCTACTTTGATCTGGATATTTCTTGTTGCATTAAATCCATGATCTGAACTATTAAATGTGTTAATTTAAGAGCTGTTTATAGATATACAGAAATCTCATAAAATTTTCTCTTGGTTTGATGGTTTAATATTTCAGGATTACAACCTCAGGAAATCAGAGTGATAGTTATATCCATCTACAGGTTTTAGTGTGTTTGCTGCTGTAGCACTGTCAAACAGAAATATAATGCTGTGAGGTCTCTTTGATTCACACCTACTTTACAGTTCCTTTACAAAAATTTGCATTCTTTCATGCCTTTGTAGGGTAGATGATACCTCAGTCTCAATCCACTGTAAACATTTGACACATTGTTGATTACCCAGACTGAAATTCAGATAATCATGTCACATCAGCTTCATTTGTGCTCATGCTTGAAAAGACAAACAACAAAAATACACACTTTTACACGTGTGTTTTTTACTGATACTGTTTGCTCATCACAACCCTTTGCTTTATAAAAGAGGACCGAGGCAGAACTGCAAAGAATGACAGATGCTCTAAGTCACACACGTTCAACACCACCTTTCCATGCTTTTACAACCTGAAAATCCATTCAGTGCAAGAAACAGAGGAGCAAGGAAGATAAGACTCCTGAGCAGGACTGAGTCTTGGGATCAAAGTGAAAACAGAGGGGGAATGCACAAAATGTGCCAGTCTACACCTATTTGGTAAGCAAACAAAAAATTAGCATCCAATAGCTCTGCTCCAGAAAAAGCACCAATGCCTACGATCCCACTAATTTCAACTTTAAAATGAAACTGTAGTTATTGTGTGTGCTGGTTTGAAAGTAAACCCAGTGAGAGACTCCAAGTCAGAAAATACAATTTCATAGCAGGAATAAATGTGAAATAAAATAAATGAAAATTATCCAACCTGACACCCTGTTAGTTAGGGTGGTGGTCCAGATGAAGTGGCCTTGTTGAAGCAGTGATCCCACAGAAAGGTCTGGGAGCTCTGCTCCTCCAGGAGTCCAGCAGGCCCCTGCCCTCTGTGCTGTCCCAGCTTATATCCAGGTGGGAATGCTTGGCTCCTCCCCCTGGGTGGAGCATCTCACAATGGGCTGATCTCATTCTCTGAGTCATACAATGGGTCCTTGATTGCCAATTAACAGAGATAACACCCAGAGGGAGTCACCTGTGAGCCATGGGCAAGGCCTTGATGGCCCATGAACAGGAGATAGCCCAGAGGGAGGGGCAAGGGAAACACTGTCCCACCTGGTTCCAACAGCTCCTGAGGGGGGTGAGAGAATACAGACTGTGGGCACATCTTACTTTGTAACCTAGGACACTGTGTCAGACAGCAAAAAGGTGAAAAAGCCCTGCAGAAGGAGATCTAGAAATAGAAAATAATAAGGCAGCATTAAGATACTTGAAAATGTATTCCTTTGTAGTTTAAAACGTGGTGCACCCACAAGAAGGCAACTGCTAAATATTCTTTGTGCTTTAAGAAAATCGAATTTGCAGTTTCCACTAAAACTTTTGCAGCTGGAAAAAAGCTCTGCTCTTCTCTGGATGTACCTTGGAGCTAAGGCAGAATGATTAATAGATAATATTAGCACAGTTATTGGCCTAGATCTACAAAACCCTATGCAATTCCTAATATGTGTTAAGTGTAACCAATTGATGCTACATTCAAATACAGAGAATCAGGGAGTTCTCAGCATCTTATTGGAAAATTCATGCAAGTATTACAGAAACAAGTCCAGAAAATTGAACAGTAAAGCAGGTAATTTTGGCTGAACTATATCAAAAATTGTCTGCAAAATAACACCGAGAATCCACCTGTTTAGGTAACCTGTGGCTATAGAAGACTTGTAAAAATGTCTATAATTAATATAATTCAGCAATGTTAATAAGGGAACTTAGTATAAAATATAAACACACCACTTTTCAGGAAGAGAGGATTTATTGTCTCTGTTTTAAACAGTGCCAACAGAAAGCATGGCACTATTACATTAACAATCAATAGGCATGCAGGTTTCCTTTCTCTTTATTCAAGGTCAGTGCTCTAACCTTCAATTTTCTAGACACATTTAACCTCTGAACCTTTCAAAAAAACTGCAAGCAAGCTGAAAATGAAATGTCCTTATTAGTAGAAGTAGGTCAATGTCACATTTCCCTCATCAGAAGTGTCAAAAACATCACCTCTGTTCCCCCATTCCCAAACCACTGACAGGCAGAAACTGGAAGCAGAGGAGAATCAATCTATACACAATATATTTATGATATTCCCTGTTTTCCTGTCCCTGCTTGGAGCTGTAGGGAGGATTTTGGACAAGATGCACCTCAGTGCTGGACAAATAGAGAAATTCTTGTGAAGGCTTTCTGAAGGGTGACACTTCTGCATTTGTAACATCAGATGAAAGTCACTCTCCTGTCTTTAATTTCATGATTCCTGTTATTATCAAAGCTTTTCCAGCCAGCGCTATGGACTAAAGTGGTCTGTGCAGTCCTTAGAGAAAGCAGATTTTGCCCAAATCTAATATTTTCATTTCAATAGGGATGTACTTGGAATTTAGATCTAATTTTGTATATTTAAGTCTGAAGCATTAAGCCATTTTTACTCTTTCCCTTTTTTGTTTGTGAGGCCAGCCAGAATTCCCAAACTGTTTTTACAAGAACAGCCAGAGGCAGCTCCCCACAGTGTCACTGGCTTTGAGCAGCTCTGCTGGTGCTGCTGCATCAAAGTCCCACAGACTTGCTGGGGGAGAGCACAATGCTGGAGATCAGGCAGGTGCTGCTTCCTCCTGAACACTTTGCTGTGAGGCTACCCCTGAAATCAGCACTGTGCTGACCTAAAATTGCCTGGCTTCATCTTCCTGGGCCCTCATGCAGTCCATGCTTTTCATTCTTTACAGTGTGAGTTCCTTCAGCTGTTTGGAGACATATGGCTCCAGCTGCTATTCATATTTTCACAGGCATGCACTTTCCATTCTGGTAACCTTGCCAAAAGCAGATTTTGTCAGGTGAAGTAATTTCCATCACATTAGAGAGATTATCTTAGCTGATGGGAGCTGTACACAAGAGGCTCAAACGAGCACAGGTAGGCTTGTTTGACAAATGCAGGTTTAAATTCTTTCCTTCAGCTGGGTACAGGGGCAAGAGACTGCCAGCTACTCACAGAACACACCATGAAGCAATCCATTAAATCAAACACAGCTTGGGGCAGAATAAAGACACTGAAAGATTATTTTTTTTTCCCCTATCTGATGTATAAATCAAACTCTCAGTTATATTTCTGTGAGGGATTTTTTTTTTTTTTTTCTTTAAGGTGTTTTATAACTGACTTGCTTTCAGCAGCAATGATGTCACAACAAACACATCCTCTCTCATTTGAAAATACAAATATTCTCTTGAACAGCACCTCCAAAGTTGATGTCACTAAACAGCAAGAAAGCAAAGCTAAAAACTCACCACTGCCTGCACTTATTCTCTTCCAAGTCTTCAAAACACCAAAGAATAGAAGAATTGACCTTAGTGTCACTCTATCTATCAGCTAAAACAATAGGAATTAGGACATTTATTTTTGAAAACACCATTCCTAGACTGTGCCAGTATGTTCTGTCTATTGATCTCATTTGAAAACATGAAGTGTCCTAAAGTATTCTGACATCAATAATAAAAATCCACTGTGTGGGCAATAAAATCTGAAACCACATAAAGACACCTCCCGTTCAGTCCTGATTTTACAGGAATTTCAACCTAATATCCAGCTACAATTAAATCTTGCTCATTTTATGACCCAGGCTGTCAAAACATGCTAAATTTGCCATTTCATAAGGTTCTGAAAGCAATCCAGGTGAGACTCAGTAGTCAAATTGGTTTTGCATGTAATTTTATGTCCATGCAATCTCCAAACTCATCAGAACTCGGTGTCCTTGAAATTCATTGTGCTGAAATGAAAGTTAGGGGGAATTCAGAATCACCTTAGAGTTTTGCCCAGCTCTCTCCTATGAATATATTTCTTACAGATCCAAGTAAACTATAAGTTTCAGTGTTGTACACAAAATTTCTTTAGCCAGTATTACAAAAAGAAAACAAAAGGAAGAGTGGATAATTTTTTGCTTCTGTTTGCTCACTTTCATCTGTGATTCTTCCAGCTTGGAAAGTGATATTCAAGGAAGCCAGCCAAACATCTCCCAGTTCCTAGACACTGCTAGAGGAGGCTTGTGGATTTAAGAACTGAATTTAACAGAGCACACATGGCAATCTTGTGTGGGCAACTACTCCTATAAGCTTCTTCTATCAGTTCCAATATTCTTACATTCTAACATAAGAATATTCTTATATCAGATCCATGTGGTGGCCAAGTGGAACAAGTAGAGCACTTTGTTTTGGGAGTTTTGGTGATTAAATGTCTCTAAAAAAATTGAACTCCATATTTGGAAAACCTTATTGTGGCCCACTGAAAAACAACTCTTAAAAGTCCTTCTTTGGCACAAAAAAGAGAAGTTACTTTCTTTAAATGTCATACTTTTTTTAAGAAAAAATCACTTTCATGTCCTAACATAGTTACTAAATAGTTATAACTTTGCTAAATCCACCAGCTCCCTAAGGGGACAGCTATGCCACAATAAAGTCAACAAAATAATATGCAGTGGACATATATATTTTTTGGTTTCATGGCACTTCACTTTTTAATCTTCTATTTAATTTTCAGTTTTCCTTTTTATTTTCTGAATTCAGAGCAGCTGATGCAACTACTTAATTCTTTCCTATGCATCTGTTCCATAGGGACTGGTAGGGCAATAAGCAATTAGCTGTGCTACTTATGAGTGGTTATTTCTTATTTGGAAGAGGTTTCTACCCACAATTTATTCCAAGCCATTTGTCATACACTTGCACTCATGATTATGTAATTGCAGTATGATAATGTGTTCTTGTTCTATAGACTAACAATATTTCCCAGCATTTGCTCCTAAATCATGCTTATGACCATCACTATAAAGAGAAACGGTGTTTTAAATGAGAAAACCTACTATTCTTAAATTGCTACAACTCTGATAATTATATCAAGTGTGTCTAAATGAAGAAAGAAAGTGTTTGGGAGGTAAATATGCTGTCATATTTACAGCAGTTTTACTCCAGGAATGGGTTAAAGGAATCGCAAAAGTTCTGATTCATGTCTTATACATATTGGGATCCAGATCCCTGGTCAGATTTGCATCTCTGTAAAATAGATCCAAACACAAACAGGATGAACCTGCTTCAAATGGATGGAGAAGCCATTTTAAGTAGCTCTGAATCCCTTTATTTTTCTTTCCTTACTGGCATGCCATCTTTTCAATCTTAATCTTTGCCTACTGCAGAGCTGTTTCCTCTGGCAGTGGTTGTAGCTGTTGGGAATTAGAGAATTACATGTATTTAAGTGGCCACTCTGTGCCACAGCAGGATAAGGTAGTTTACAAACCTTTGCAGGGGTTTTGAGGCTTGGGGGGTGAGCCCTGGTGGTAAATACTCAACCTGCCCAGCAGTGCTGGCTTTAGTGATTTATTCTCCTGGCACAGAGCATCCTGCCAGGTTCCACCAACCCTCCACCCTCTGCCTCCCACTCCACAACCACAACCACAGCCACCCCTGCAGCTCTGGGGGCAGGGGCTGCTTTTGCACCAGGGTCCTGCTAGGGCTGATGTAGGATCCCAGAATCACCAGGTTGGAAGAGAGCTCCAGGATCATCCAGTCCAACCCAGGCCTAACACCTCTACTAAACCATGGCACATCCAGTCTGTTTTAAACACATCCAGGGATGGTGACTCCACCACCTCCCTGGGCAGGCTATATTTCCCTTGGTGTACACTTTCCATTGAAAACTTTTTCCTAGTATTCAGACTATATTTCCCTTGGTGCAGCTTGAGGCTGTCTCCTTTGGTTCTGTCAGTGCTGCCTGGAGAAAGAGACCAACCCCACTGCCCACAGCCACCTTCAGGGAGCTGTAGAGAGAGATAAGGGCACCTCTGAGTCTCCTTTTCTCCAGGATAAACAACCCCAGCTCCCTCAGTTGTTCCTCACAGGGTTTGTGTGTTCCAAGCCCCTCACCAGCCTCAGTGTCTCCTCTGGATGTGCTCCAGGAAGAGGCTGAGGGAGGAAATCAGCCCTCACTTCCATAAGTCAAGGAAGAGGGCTCAAGAACAGCCAGAAATTCACATTACACAGCTTGCAACACTGCAGAAAGCCAGAAGAGAACTGCTTTGTATAATGCCCATGGGTAGGGAAGAAGTTTTCATTTCTCCATATCCTCTTCACCTTCCATAAATACAGCACACAGCTGAGATGGAACAACATCATTGTAGGGAAAACCGAGCCTTTTCTTTTGTGTTTCTGCTAAAACATGGCAAAGAAACCACCCACAACTGAACTGGCACCCTGCTCATGTACTGCTAACTCCAGAACCCCCTTGACTCCTACCAGAGTCAAAATCTTTGACCTGAATCAGGTCAGAGACTTGTATGGCTCAGAAAATCAAGTTTTTGCCCCCAAAGCTGGAACCCAGCCATGGAATTACATTGATCATACACCACAGAGAGGAATCTCTGCTGGGAGCTGCTCAGAATCCCTTTCCACAAGGCTGGCCCACCCATGGGCCCTTTGCATTCATGCTGGTTTTACATATTCCATTTTGCATTTTTAATAGTGGAACATAAAGGTCTCCAGGAGTATGAATTCACACACAAAGGACATTTGCTGTACAACATGAATGAGCCCATATGCTGGGCATTGGTTACTGCATCAAAACAGCACATGAGGACATGACCTAGGGAGGACAGCAGTCAGTCCTGAAAGGAAGGACCCTCAAGGTATTTCTTTTCACTCAAAATTTACTGTAGTTTTTGTAATTTTTTTTTTGTTTTCTTTTTTTCCCCTCTCCCCTACCAAGGTACTTAACCAAGTCTTTGTGATTACAATACATTCTCCCATTTTACCCTAAAGAATTTTTTTTCTGGCTTAACCTTAGCTGGAGCTATTCCTCCTTCCCCCAGCTTTTATTCCTAATTTAATTTTCATACTTGGGTGATCTCCCTGTGCTTTTGTATATTACCAAGAATTTCTCCACTATTCTCATATGAAATTTACAAAGAAAGGTTTTCAGTTTTTTTTTCAGATGCATGCTGTGAGGTTTTGCCTTTATAGCAAGCCCCTCAATTAACTTTTTTTTTTTTCCATTTAGATGCTGCTCCCTGCTCCTGGGCCCTTCCCACAGGAAGAGCTCAGAAATGATAACCCCTGGCAGTGCCCACCAGGCTGTGCCCAAATCCTGACTCATGCCTGGGGCTCACCACCTGCACTTTTCTGCCCACACTCGTCCTTCCTGTGCTTTGATTGAGAAATTATTGTTTTAGTTATTCCTCGTAAACCTGAACATGTAGGACATGCTTGAAATGTGGATATGGCACGGTGGGAAAGGATGCAGAAATGCAATCTGTGCCTCTGGGACTCCCCTTGGATCCCAAATCCTCACCCATCCCTTGAGGTAACAAATGCTGTTGACATACATCCCCCTGTCCCAGTTAAAATGGGCATTTATTGCATTTCTAAGGATCCATCTCATTCTTTTCCTCAACAAAACTGCAAAAATCCAGGCTGGATTTTATTTAAATCTCATCTTTCCCAACAGCCTGAGTGATTACTTAATTGTTTGCACCTGTTATTTAAGAGTTCCTGTCTCGTTCTGTTAATTAGATGTATTTAAAGCTCCATGAAGTTGGTGTTTTGTTGGGTTTTTTTCAAGAGATTTAAAGCATTTGTCCAACAAACTGCTCACATAATTTTGCTCCTTTTTTTATTCCAAATGTGGTGAAAAATGTTTGATTTTACCTTCTTCTCAGACTTGTGTGTTCTTAACATTTTGTGGTGGGCATGAAAACCCCCGATTTTACTCAGGTGTTGTGGGAATCATTATTTTTTCTCTGTTTACACAGATTTTTTAAAGGTTAATAACTATATGTATTATGTTGCCCTTCAGACTTGTATCAGACCCCGAGTTCCTAACAGATTAAATAGCAGTTGTTGACCTTTAGTTTGATGCACCAATTTGAAGACTTGAGAAATCCTGCTATAACTTATTTTTGTTGGAGATAAGGGTCTCTGCTTCAGTATTCAAACTCCATTTTGAGCTTCCATCTTCACTGTCTCCCACCTTTCTACTGGTACCTCATGCTAAACAATAGAACATCTCTCCATTTTTATTATGGTTTATTTCAGGGCTAAGACAGCCAAGGAGCTGAAGGTAAAGCATATTTAAATTCTGATCTTTTAGAAGAGGGACTTAAACACAACTGGCTTGAGGGGAAATGTAACTACAGCGAGGCTGGTTTTGTGAATCTCTCCATAAAATGAGGTTTACAATAGGCAGGTTTCTCAGCCTTTTTATAGCAGAAGACCAGAACAGAGGAGAGCAGAAACTTGACTGTAAAAGAAACCACATCAGAAACAAGGAAAGGAAAAAACTCAGCTCTTATTAGAAGATGCTACAGGCAAAAAAAAAAAAAAAGAAAAATACTTTGTTTGTCCTCCTTTTTCTAGTTCAAGCAAAGAGTAAATCAGATTTGAAACCTTTACAAAGCCAATATGCCTATGATTTCCCCCATTGCATCCTTAATGAAAAGCAGTACATAGAACAGATTGCTCAAACAATTGGAGCTTTAGCAAAAGCTTTGATTCCTGATTTCATCACTGCTCAGGAGAAAAGTTAAACACATACATAAGCCCCACAGCACCTTTTAATTGGGCTCTAATGCAGCTCCTTGATTAAGTGCTATTCTGGAAGAAGAATTCTATGGGAAGAACCAAGGTCCTGGAAACAACAGTGGTCTGAAAATTAGTATTCTGCCCACTAAACACATTGAGCAAACCTTTGTTCTAGCAGTGAGCAGCATTTTTTATGTTTGTTAGGAAATATATCACATCATAAATCCTTTTAATAATAAGCCCAAATAGAGATACTGTCATGACAGCTTACCTCTGCCCTCCTAATCCTCACAGAACATTCTCTGAACCCTGCATACATGTAAATAATTCACAGGAGAGGTGTCAACAGGCAGCAGGAGACACATGACATTTTTATGGCATGCTACAAATAGCATCTTATGGCAACGTGCAAGTGCAGAAATATTCAACACCTTTGCTCTCTTCAGGAGTGAAAGACATCTTTGAAATTTGTGTTTTTCTCTGCTCTTTGGTCCCAAGCCTGTGGCTACGTGAGAGGAATTTGGGATGGGATTATTAAATAAAGTATTGGTGTAATGCAGTGGTTGAGGAGACCTCAGCTACTGTGGCATTTAATCTCTTTGTGGAGAATATTTAACAAATGCAGCAGATTGCTTTCCTGCAAATGGAAAACAAAGATTTATTTCTTCCATGGAATTGGTAGGTAAGAGTTTTCAAAGCTGAATAGCTTTGAAAATCTTTTTGTGAAATGGGCCTGCAAGCTCTGTACATGCATAGACACTGCACTGACTTTGAGATGCCATCACAAAAATTCCTTTCATATTTAATAAGTCTATCTAATCATGGGTGGTAAAAGTATTTTTTAATGGTTTCCACTTTAAACAATGTAAAACTACCCATTTTTGAAGTTGTTGCTCTTCTACCTTCTACTAATGCGTGAAATTTCCTTGCTGTGTCTTAAAAGATGCAATAAAAAAACTGTAAACCCTTTAAGGATTGTTCTTCACAACATAATATGCAGAAATTGAGATACAAGACTGGTGTCCAAAACTCATGGCTTCCCTCTTGTTCAGGACAAGTGGCAACACTAACCAGCAATAAAGAGAAAGAAAAATGTAAAGACAGAAGAAAATGAAAACATGACCCATTCTAGATGGCAAATGATACACCTCTCCAATTTTAAAGCACTCTTAAAACAGTTTCCATGGGGACAGAAATTTGGCATAGTTATGAGAAGTGCTGGGAGGCAGCTTCTACCAGGCCAGATGGAAAATGTGTGCCAAGGGGCTCTAAGGAGGGAAGCAGGCTGTACAATCCTCAAACCTTGATAATGGATCCAAATGGGCCTGATCTCAGGGCACACCTCCAAAAAAATGTCACCACCACTGCTGCTGGTGACAAGGGCAGGTGGAGTCACTCCTGGTTAGGTGGCACAAGGCTGCATGAACCTTTCAGCAGTGCTGGTTTGGGTACAGGGAAAAAGAAAAGAGAGTGGCTGTGGACAGCAAATATGGCAATCAATGCTAAGTTGTTTAAGGGGGAGAAAATATTTGAAATGTTTGGCTCCAAAACTTATGTAGCTAGTAATTCTAAGGAGGCTCCTGGATGGCTCCAGCCTGAAAAACTGAGTTTTCCATTCAGATTTTATAAAGTAGTACACAGGTCGTGATCCCACAGTGCAAATCAAAAACCTATTCCCTAAAACCTCTTCCACTGGATAGCTAAAATCAAACATCTTTTGTCAATTCTCAGCTTATTAATTTCATTTCTCCTCCCCGATTACCTCTCAGCTTCTTTGAGCACCTTGTGATGGGTAACACACATGAACACTTCTCTGGCATCACTTCCAGCCCACACCAGAGATCTCACCATTAGTGCCTCAATTTACTGCAGGTTAAAGCTGGAGTGCTTTTTCTAGCAGCCATGGAAATATAATTTAAATTCTAGCAACAACAGAAAACACTATGACTATGCTAGAGGAAGATTTCTCCCTGATTACAATAGTAATCAGTTTTGTGATGTGATTTATTACATGATCAGTTTGTAGATGGAAATTTTAAGACCCAGAGATTTGGGGTTCCCAAACCTGAGGGAAAATCAGTCCTGATTTTCTGATGCTCAGCCACACTCACTTTTATGGATGGGAAGTAAAACAAAACAAATCTCAATATTTGTTTCCACATTTACATATTATGTAAAGTGAGGCAATGATGTTTGATCAGCTAATAATAAAAAAGTTACTGAAAACATTTGAAAAAAAAATCTGTAGATTTGTGATTCTATATTTAACACTGAAAGGCTGCTGTGATAATGGTAATAGTGAAAATATTGTAAGTTCAGGCAGTGAAAAAAAAAATTGCTCTAAGTCAAGTATCTCTTTTGTCAGAACCAACACAAAAAATCCTTCACAGCATCAAACATTTAAACAAGGTTCTAACACATCACATACCTATATAACATTATGGGGCTGCTGAATAAGTATTATCACATCCAGAAGAATAAGAATAATAAGGATAAGGATGGTACTACATCAAATATTATCTTTGATCTAAACAGAACCAGAAAATTTCCTCAAGCCCTTGTGCTTCCTTCACCCTGGCAGCATCTGAGGGATCACCCTCACTACCTGCAGGAGGCTTTTGCCCTCATAGCTGACTACCAGGATTATAAAGGTTCCCTTTTAAGTTCTAAAAGTCTTGCCTCCATCATCAACATTTCATCATGAAAATTCAGTTCAAACCTTAGTCATAATGAGGGTGCTATATCCCCATCACATTGTCTGTTATTTTGACTGACATTTCATTCAGGATTCAAACTAGCTGCTGCTTGTCGTGTCAGATAATTGTATTTTTCTTCAGCCACCTGAGCACAATTATCTCAGGGAAAAAAGAAAAAAAAAGTCCAAAACAATGCATAAGTCCAAAAGGCATCAACATTCCATGAGTCCCAGAAAAACAGCACAGGGCATGCAAACACAGGTTGTGTTATATCACAAATGCCTTCATTTATTATGCATAAAGCAGTCTGGACTCTTGTCAGATTAGATAGAATAAGACCTTGGTGAATCAAATCTGCTTGGGGCATGTCAGAAGTCAAGCAGGCAATTTTATATTGCAGCTTTTTTGTTTATGATCCAGGATGGAAAAATTAGGAAAAAGAAAAAAGAGGTGTGGATCAATATGGCCCTTCATACTCTGATAGTTTAATCCAAATTATCTCAGATGAGGAATTATTTCACTTCTGAGGACTGGACTCTTGGTTAATAACATTTCTACCACTCCAAAAAAAAAAAAAAAAAAAAAAAAAAAAAAAGAGCAGCTATCCTTTGCCCTAAATCAAAAGGTCTTTTCATCCAACTGGAAAAACTTTCCTTTCCTTTTATGTTTCATGGCAGTTTAGGCTGGCTGCTTTGCTTTATTAACTTGATAAATAACTACTGAAAATGTTTTTTCAAATGCAAGGAAATAATAGAGGCCAGATACATGAAGGAGCATTGTCTGTAATCAGGTGGTGCAATACCTCACATTTCAGGACATTTCCTCCTAAAATAAAATCCAAATCCATAGTCTGGATCTGGAAACTGTGAATTTTTTCAACCAAACTCAAATCAAAGCTATAGAGACAAATCCTCTCTCCAAAACATCACAGCCTACCTTGGGCTGCATGCAGGCATTGCTCAGCATCCTGACCCCCAAATCCTCTCCTCAGAATAATCATCTGCCCAAAACTGCTCCTTGTTTTCTTTAAGAAGCAGAAGGATCAGCAATTAGCAATAATACTGAGATTATTTCTATTGTAATCTCAGCAGTAACTTGAGGTTGTTATTCTCAAGCAGGGTAGAATCAGCAGCAGTGCCTCTGGTTGTTTTCCATGGTTCATTTTCCTGGATAGAACACCGAGCTGGGGGTGGGAATTGAGGCTTCTTCTCCTCCTCAGCTTGAAGGAAACTCTGTCCTCAGTGCCCAAAGAGTGCCCTGATCATCCCATTGCCCATGGATGCAGCAAGACAGCTCTGTCTGAGCTGCACCATCTGCTAAAAAGGGAAATGCAGTCCCATGAGGGGTTTGTTCCTCCAGCCACGACCTCTTCTTGTCTGGGTTCACTTCCAGAGGTCCCATGGCTCTAAAATTCTAAAAAGCAGGGGAGGAAGAGAAATGAACCATGAGATTCTCCACTCTTTTTTTGGGAAAAAAAAATAAAAAATAATGGGAGATCCTACATACATGGACAAAGTGTGGTGCAGTATAAATCATGAATTTGTTACAAATTTGGGTTTCACCAAGATGTGGTCCTTTCTGGCTGCTCCACAGCTGGGATCTTAAATGAGAGTTGGAATGTAAGTGCAGAGAAAATTTTGAAAATAAAATTGGACCATTGTTGTATAGGGTGAAACTAAATGTCTGGCATCCATTTGGAATGGGGATCAGGTTCCTGACTCTCAGGCAGCTTTAAAATCTTTTCCCAATATGATCTATAGCACCAGCTCTAAAACCCAAACTGGGGATATAATTAGTTCTGGGTGACACGTGCTCCATCACAAACACTTCCAGAAAAATAAAATGCGGTATAACCTTTCAAGGTAACACAAAGGGAATGTTTTGTTATCACTTTTTAAAGACTGCTGTAAAAAATATGATCTCAGCTGGCTTAAATTGGAAGAAGCAAAGGCAAGGCAGTTATGCTGATTGACAGCACCTGAGCACCATGTCTTGGATATTAAAATTTAGTGGTGGTGGTTAGACAGATAAAAATGAAGTAAAAAATCCCAATAAAATATGTATTTTCAAAACATAACAAATTGATATTAGAATATCATTTATTTAGTGCATGTCCTGCACATTGTGGCTATAAACCAGGTAAATGTCATCAGGTTCTACCAGACCATATTACTTTGGTTTTTTGATAATGAAACTACAGCATGCTAGAAAATACCCAATAACAGCTTAGCTCTTAGGGCTGGTGATTACAGCACTAACAAAAAAAAAACTCCCTACATATCCTTAATTAAAGATTTTGAGAGTGAATGCAATATCCTGTGCTGTTTACAGCCTTCAAACATGACCACCCAGGCAGGAATCATATGTTTTCAGATAATCACTGCAGAAAATTCTAAAGAGCCCCTGATGTTTTTTTGGTTTTTTAATATACTGGCAGCTACAGATCTGTGGAAAAAAAACAACAACCTGACAACAGTCCTGGTTGAATTGTCAGTTGTTATATTAACCTCCCCACCTCCCTGTTCCACCAAATTCAGCCCCTTG
Source organism: Aegithalos caudatus (assembly GCA_013389925.1). Lineage (NCBI taxonomy): Eukaryota > Metazoa > Chordata > Aves > Passeriformes > Aegithalidae > Aegithalos > Aegithalos caudatus. Next base: position 313,122 of record WEIU01014851.1, read on the forward strand.
GGTCAAATCCCAGCACAGATGCTTGGGACTGCAGGGAGCTCCTTGTTTGTGTGCTGCTGAGAGCTCCTCAGATGCTGCTTAAGGTGGAGAGGACAGGGAGGGAGGCAGAAAGAATAAAAGAAAGGAAGGGGAAAAAAGAAAGCAAGCACACACTAGGTAAAAGCTCTCTGTTTCCTGAGGTTGAAGTAATTTAAATTGATTACACGTCAGGTGGAGATGCCTGTAAAATTCACAATTCCAGAACAAACATGGCTAAAATATTTTGGACTAAATCCATCTGGGGAGTTAGCAATTAACCACTTTGCAGTCTATAAAATTAGCTTCATATGGACTACAACAGGAAAATACTCTGGAAAACTAAACCTAGATAGGAAAGTGCTCAGCTTCAGGCCCATGTATTTATATTTGATGATAGATTTCAGTAATATTCTTTCTTTAGTTGAAGCCCCCAGTGGCCTGCAAGATTTCTCTAATATATTTCTGCCATAACAACAGTACTTGGGGTTTAATTTGCATTTATTAATAATTTATTTTTCCCAATCCGTACCTGTAAATTTTAAGCTGGAGAAAGGAAGGAAGGCAGAAGGGAATGGTTCATTAATGAAAGAAAAAACCCTGCTTTCTTCTGTGAGCACAAAAACTGCTCCTGTTGCCCACCCTGGCAGGGCTGCCAGCACAGCCCAGTGTGACAGCATCCTGGGAGGGTGAGACAGCAGCCTGCCATCCCCTGGAGAATAATGAACACTGTCCTGATAAAAATTCCCAGGCACAGGCTTCCTAAAAAAACTAACAGGGAAGAGGAATGCTGTAAGAAAGGTTTTGTTGGTGCTGGTTTTAATATTTTTAATATCTCAGTCTTCCAAGCAGGCTGCATTATCTCAGCAGGATCACTAAAAGACCTGATATCAAGAGTCCCTCTGGTGTTCTGGCTAAAAAGAGTCAGATTCAGATGCACTCACAAAAAAAACCAAATCCAGGCAGTCAGGAAGGAAGGAAACTCCAGCATGTGAAACTCCTGTGGGACTGCCCCACCCACCTTCATGTGCAGCAGCTTTGACAGAATATTCTGGTCCCATTGGAACATTTTGACATGAGACTTCAGCTTTTGGAAATTTTTGTTGAATGAAGTGGGATTGAAATTCCAGAAATTCAAATTCATCGAGAAATCCCTGGAATTTTGAAGAATTTTATTTCTTTTCCAGCACCTGGCATCTAGAATGATGTAGGACTTTGTTTATGAAGCCATGACAGACCTGGCAGGCAGCAGTGCCATCCTTGCAGCATCACATTTTTCCTCTGTCAAACATACATTACCAATTTTTCCCCTACAAACAAAACCACTGGAGATTAAATTTGAAGTTCCACACCTGCTTCCTAAAAGCTGTAGGACAGATATACCTGTCTACATACTCTTCTCATAATATTGCAAACATATTCCTTTGTTCTTGAAATATTCTTGAAGCAGCATTCACCAGGACCAAGGAATCTTATTAACTACTGAAGTGACAGTATAAAACAGAAATAGATAAATTATTTCCTCTAATTAATTAACATTAACCCACTGCTAGAACATTCTACATCAATATTAAACAATTATTTTATTTCCAAATTACATTTCCAATACAAAAAATTATAAAAATTGTGTTTTGGTTTAATTTTTTTAAGAATTGGATAGGCATAGAAGAAAGATGTGAGAAGCCAATGTCCCATGTCCCTCATTCCCTTCTGATTCCCTTGCCTGGAAAACAAAGTGTTTAAAGCACCTTACAACTGAATGTATTGTTTTTCATGTCACATGAGACCCCTAAAAGGGAGGGGAAGAAAACCATATAATTTTGCTCCATCATTTTCCACATAATGCAGATAGATATGAATTTTTGCTTAAATGCTGCATCTACTGAGGAGGTATTTTATACCAAGGGGAAAAGGGGAAAAAATCCCTTACCTTTCCAAAGATTAAATCAATTATACCAATGTAAATATTTCTGCCACACATTATAATGGGGCATAAACAAAATAAAGAGGACAGGCACACAAACCAGTGAAGCAGAACCCATATCCACCCAGAGATCTATCTGATCTAATATCTGATATTGGAAGAATACAGCTCCAGACCAGCAGTGAAATTGATTGAGTGATGTTATCTGAAACCAGGATTAGCAAAAGGGGAAAGAAAATGAGGAAATATGGGGGAATGACCCATCATATCTATCTCGTGGGTCGCCAATCCCATCAATCATCTCTGCTATGATTACACATTGCTGGAGAGAAATTGGGCTGAAATGTTAATGATCTCATGATTTACATTCTGCCAGAATCCTTCCACTTTCCTGTGCAGCCTCAGAAATAGCTCACAAGCTCCAGAGTTCAGGGAAAAAAAAAAAAAAACCACAAAAAAACCAAAAACAAGCAGCAGGATGAGGGGAAATCACAATCATATTTCATAACTCAGGTCGTTACTGTTTGTTCCTGTGGCAGTGGCAAAAGAGGCTTCCTCTGCTGAGTACACCATAAGAACTGCTAAAATGGTTCAAGGACTTCAAATGTCTTGGGGTCATCGTTTCAGTTCCTTCCAGAATATAAAAATTGTCACAGTAGTAATCAGGTTTTGTGGGGTTGGTTGTTTGGTTTTGCTTGGGTTTTTTTTTTAAGAAAAAAACCCAAAACAAACAGCCCACAAAAGATCAAAATAAAAATTGTCTTACAAGGAAAATTTTAAGTTTAGATAATCAATTTTGGTTGCAAAACAGAATAATGTTATTTTGCATTCTAGTTAAACAAGATATTCAATTATTTCTAATTATCAGTTAATTCTGACTCCAAGAACTGTTGAACTACCACCAGAACTGTTCAAATCTACCAAAAAAAACCCCTTGTACTAGGACAGCTTCTCTCTGGGAACACACACTCCTTCACACTGAATTTTTTTACAATCTGTGTTGACTGCCAAAATTTAATTTTAATTTGAAAAAAAAAAAAAATTCCTACCAAAAAAAAAAAAAAAAAAAGGCCAAAACATTTAAAACATCAGATTTATTTTTTTCTGTGTTGAAAGGAGTAAACCATTTATTATCATAACAATATCTTGGGATATGTTCCATCTCCCAAAATCCCCTTTTTTGAGACAAGAGTTTTGCTGCTGAACAACAAGGAAGGCTAATTCAGAGTGCTAATTAGAGGAACAGTTGCTTTGTGCAGTTTATTTTATACCTGGAATAATTTTTTTCCTGAATATTTAAAAAAGGAAGCCCCAGTAGTTTGTTTTTTTCCTTCCAAATTGTCATTTTGGGATACAGAGAAGCACCTGAGGAAAGTGAGCACAATAATGACAAAGTGAGAAGGATGGATTGGAGAGACAGAACAAAGGAAAAAAGGGATGAGGAGCAGCCCAGGGAATAAATATCACAGGAGGAAAAGCAACATGTGGAAACTGCAGCACAAAGCACATAAAGGAGAACAAACAACAGAACGTCCTGAGGAACCTAGGACTGAATTAAAATACAGAATAATGAGGGAAGAAGAGAACATCATCATCCAGAGAAGGGAAGAGGGCAGAAAATAAGTTAGGGTTTAAAACTACAAGTAGAAAGGAATAATGGAAGACATTTTCTAAGGTCTTTCTTCTGCTTTTCCTCATTTGGGATGGAACATGATTGTCTTGAAGTCCTGAAAGCCCAACAAAATATGGTGTACCCCACACCATCACTGAAGAATCCCTAGTAAATGTGTACTCAAATCAATTTTAATGTCTTCTAAAACAGCAAATTTCTTCTTATATCTCAAAACTGTCTCAGGCCAGCAGCTGGTCAAGACTAATTTCCCACAGATGCTGAAAGTATTTTATTTCCCCTCTTAACCTCTTTCTCCTTCCCATTTTCTTCTCCAGTGCAAGAAATGAAGGCACTGAACCCAAAAATAATGTTCCACATTTGGAGAGCAGTCCCTCAGAGACTCTTCACCATGAGGGACAAAATAATGAACAGAGTTTCCATGTACAGCAGGGAGGAAGTCAAATAGAAAGCATCTGTCTTTGCCTGTGCTTGAGAGAAAGGAAAAATATACTTGAGGCTTTTCAGATGGCTTTAATAACTCATGTAAAAAATATAAATGAAAACCTAGCTGTTAACTTTGATCAGACACAGATTCTCAGCCCTTTGTTAATGAAGAAAGTCTAAAAAAATGCTGGCATGCATTTGATGTATTTCAATAAATACCAAAACAAAGAAATTGGTAAAAGTTATTTTGGAAGTCAGATTTCTGTTGAGGTGAGGAAAAAAATAAAAATAAGAAAAAAAAAATCCACCAAACAAAAGCAGCTGTTCTAAAGGCGTGTACGAGAATGAATCACCTGCTTTTGTTAAAAACCAAATTTGGCCCACTAAAAATACTGAGTCTCTTTCACACTGATTAATCAACAAAACTATGCACTAGAAAAATAAATAGAAATGATGGCAAGGCATTTATACATTCCCAGTGTGTCTGTAATTACCTAAGTGTTCGTAATTTTCCTTCTTGTAATTTCACACACGTTATTCTGAATATCCCTGTGAAATCTTAATTTAACTTCCACTCCTTGTTCAGTGCCTTGGTAAATGCATACAACTGTGTACACAAAGCAGAGACACCACTTTCCATGTACATACAAAATGCTTGCAGGCCTGTGAAAATGTATACCTGAAATGGCAAAAATCAGAGTTACTGTGTATTTGCCTTTACTTAAGAGCAGTTTTAGTAATTAAAATTTTATATTTTTCAAATAATTATATTTTTTCAACATAGCTAGCAGTAGCATTTGGGGCATGAAGTGATGTAAGATCATTTCATAGTTGTTTACCTACAAAAAATGACAGCATGGGACATGACTGAATTAATCACTGTCTTTGAAATTAGGATTTATTATCCTTTTAACTCACCTGGGGAAGAACACATTTTAAGTGTACCTGACTTGCTATTAGACAAATCGACAGTCTTTAGTTTCCCCTCATTTTCCCTTTAACTTGAATACACAAGCACCTGTCAAATACTGAAATACCATATTGAGACAAGCAAAACTTCTGCAGAAGGTCTTAGAAAACCTGCCAATAAATATGTGTGTACTGAGGAAATGCATTTGGCCAGGCTTTTAGGCAGATAATTATTTGCATTAGGATTTTTCCAGCTCACACTGAGAGCAGGAGTGTTGATTCTGCAGGACTGAGCTGCTTTGAGGAGCAGTAGCAGGAATAACCTGCTTTTGATGTCCTTAAACTTACACCCACTGCAAACCACGCAGATCCTGCTAATTAACAGGAGCTGATCAATGACCACTGAGTGGAAAAAACAACTCCCTCTCATATTCCCACAGAACTGAACTGTGAGTGAAATTATAGTTCTTGTTATAAAGTGAAGGTGTCAATCACATCAGCACACAACTTCTGAAAGGAAATGAGTCACCAAGCAGGAAAATCTACCCAAAGGGGTAATTAATGGAAAGATCTGGAAGGGTTTGATCACTGCTGCTTGCAGCCTGTGCTGGCAGCTCCTCCCCAGGAATGTGGAGCAGGAAGGGAAAAAAAGGGAGCAAGGGGAAGCATGAGGTCAGGAGACCTGATTTAAACTTTAGAAAAGCCAGGGGGATGACTCATTGCTGGGTGTCAACACAACAGAAGGCATTGGAGAATTGATTTCTCTTCTCTCTTTTTCTTGTTTTCAAGAGAAAACAGCCCTGCTGGCTCTGTGGGGAGCAGAAACCTTTGCAGCAAGGGCCCCTGGGGTGAGGCAGGTGCTGTGCACAGAAATGTGAGATTTCCATCACCTGCACATGGGTGTATGATGCCTTTCTGAACAAAACATTGTTTTAACAGTGATTTATCATAATAGAAATAGATGTAAATGCTTATGGTATTAACTGTGGTTGCCAGACAACCCAAGCTGAAAGAAAAGTGGAAAAAAGCTGATTTCTGTGCACCTAGTGCAGACTTCTAGGATTTTGTGCAATGGTGCCTATTCCGCCCAAGGTCATGTTTCAGCTAAAATTTAGTAACACATCATTTGCTTAAATGCATAATAAGAAGCAAATGCTCACTGGACTGGAATACATTAGACTTCACAAAGTATCTTTTTCAGTTTACCCATAACAAAGATTAAATAGTGATTTAGTCTTACATTATTTAAAGTTATTCCAGTGTCTTTCGCTCACCAGCTGCCGTTGTTAACTTACTAAAACTTGTCACAATGTCAATCCAAGTAGAACTTGGCAGCAAAAAGTAGCCTCTTATCTAAGTATTTACCATGAATACAAACACAAGAATTTGCATTTCTGTCAGTACAACCCATGAATTCACCACTTGCAAGGCCATGCAGAGACAGAGCAAAGACAGGAATCACTGAGTTAAACATTCTGAGTTAAATATTCTTTTTTTTTTTTTCCTCTAAATGTTTGGGTTTTTTAGTGATCAGGCAAGTTCATGAAGGAGGTGGTAGGGGTCTGTCTCCCTGCCTGTGGCAGAAGTCAGCAGGGAGGAGTGACTAAGCTGATCTCACAACAGGCAGCACAGCAGATATGATGAAAAAAGATTCTGTAAGCAATGAGAAACTGCTGAGCACTCGACTCTTTTGTATTTTGATTTGAATTATGCAGCCCAGGCTGAATTCTGTAAACCCTGTATTTGCTCCTTGCAATGAGTGCACATTTAGGAATGGATTCAGAGCTCACAGAAATGGGTTCAGTGTCTCTCAGTACCTGTTCTACCTGTGCTGCAGGAAGGAATATAAAGATGTAGTATCATCTTTCTGTAAGGAATAAGAACTCCTCCATCTGAAAAATATGCTAAAAAGAAGCTTAGGGTATCATCCTTTTATAACTGTTGTCACAACTCCATAAGGGATAAAAATTAGCCAGTACACAAGTTTTCAGAAATATTTTAAAAACTGCTAAAACATTTTCTGCAAAATTTTGAAAGGACAAACCATTAGGTGTTGAAGAAATTCATAGCAAACAAATTCACAGATGATCCTGAACTGGACTGGCTCAAATCTTCTGTGGAATTAGATGGATGCTAACCATGATTCTTTTTCATGACACCATATTCAGTGAAATTCCTTGTAAAATAATTAATATTACCTTTATCTTTCTGGAAGTGCTTGTGTGACAATTTCCTAACTACAGTTCCAGCTATTACCTTTCAAAGAGCTTTGATTTGATTATGCTGACATAAAAGTAGGCTGGTAGTGATTTCCCCTCTGCCAGGACTTCAGTCAGGATGAGCAGCAAGTGGAGAAAATCTGTGTGAGCTCATTCCATCAATCCCTTCAACTCCAGGGATTGTGTCTCCAAAGAGAGAGGAGAATATCCCAACACTCCCAGCATTGCCATTTTCACTCTGCTCAGGGAGTTCACCAGTGAATGGAAGTGCTAGGGGCGAAAACAAGGCTCAGAAAAAGCTCCACTGTGTTGTAAATGTAAATATTGCCCCACCTTTGGTCTTTTTATAGAACACCAAATAATGAAATCTGTGGTTTAGGCTATGTAAAAGTGGTTCTGTGTTAATGCAGTGTCTGAAACCAGCACCCAGTGGTGATACTGGGCTGCCCATGGGAAACATTTAATTTTTATCTGCCACGTGCTGGCTGCCTGCTGCTCAGCCCCTCCAGTTCAAGCCATAAACGTGACAACTTAGGAAATTCTGCACAGACACAGATGTGACTTTGAGACAAACCTCATTACTGCCTTTGAGGTAAAGGAGCACACAGAGAACAGCTGAAAAATAAAACCCCAAACTCCATGGTCCTACAGAACACAGCTCAGTGACAGTCCCTGAGGACAGATGGGAAGCTCTTCTGTTGCTCCACAAAGTTCTGAGGAAGCAGCCTGCCCACGTTTTTGTTCCAAAGTTTTGGAGAATACAGCAGATAAAATTTTCAGCCTCCCAGATACATCCCCTGAGTTAGATAATTCAATTAAATGCACTGGGAATAGCAGTGATCTTTAAGTATTCTTATATAGATAAGAATATATTTAAGGTTTTTACTGAAGTAAGACTTAACCATGCCAGCCATCCATTCTATCAGTAGCTTTTGCATCTAATAAAAGTGATAACACTTTTATTTGGTTTATTGGAGGTAAACAGTAACTGATGGACTGAACCTGAAGTTATCCTTGAACTCAGCTCACAGCACAGTGTCATAAAGAGAATTTTATAACAAAAGGAATTAAAAACCAAATCAAGATCAATTATTGTAATCTTATACTGCAAATACTTAGTTAAGCCTTCTTGATACCTTTCACATCTCCCTCCTCCTGCAATGCTTCCCTAAGGTTTTCTTAGAGTATATCAACTATTGCTAAAAGGAAATTTTGTTACTAACAACAGCAAATTGAAAAATAATTGACACTTTGTATTTTGTAACCTACAAGAATCGCTTCACATTTCAACTCACTGTTCCTGAGGTGCAGCTGTAAATATTGCCAAAATTTGTGATAGAAATACTAAAAAAAAAAAAA
>WEIU01014851.1:321655-344088 GCA_013389925.1 Aegithalos caudatus
AAGCATAGTTAGGTGATGCATGGCACAGAAACCAACCTAATAAATCCTTTAATTTTACTCCTTGCTATAAAACAACAGTGCTGGTAATATTTCTTGAATCATTTAGCTTCTATCATAACATAACCTGCAGACTAAAATAATGAACCTGAAAATATTATGTGATTTTTCTTTCTCCTCTGTTGTATTCAATGGTATTGCATCATGCTACAGAATAATTTTAATAATCTTTTTTTTGAGTTAATTGTTAAACCACTTATTTCTACTTCTAAATAAAGTAATGAGGCAGGCTATAAACAGCATTAAAGACAGCTCTGGGTGAAACCCAAGTAGCATAGGGGTGATGTGCAGTCGTGGATATTTCAGGGCACAGCAGGATTAGAGTGACAGAAATCCAGAATCAACAGGAAAGATCCTCACTGACACAGGATTACTGCCCCAGTCAGAGGAGGCTTGTTTGCTGGTTTAACTGCTGGCTGTATAATTTCTATAATTAGAGTCTGATCAGTAAGCAACACTGCAATGCAGCTTCAACACCCTAAAGAAATTTTAGACAGGCTATTAAAGGATGATTTATGAAGCAGGCTTTTGTTCAAGCGAGTGATTAGCATTTAATAGTGTTGCCTGCTAAGTGTTGAGCTGGACGTAACCAAGCTAAGGAACAATAAACAAATTGGGAAAATAAAATAGGAAAAAAAGGGAAAATTGTTTCAATATTTCCTGTGTCGCAGCAGTAAAGAGAAGCATCATGTTAAAGTAACCAAAAAATTTCAGCCTTCCATTTTTTCAATGTATCACCTAAAATGTTGTGCTGAACTGGTGATAGATTTTTTTATATATTTGAAAAGAAATTAGGAGCTTCAGAATGTTACCGAGAAAAAACTTATCTTGTTTTCCATGGGATGAGAAAGGCAGAAAAAAACCGCAAAAAAATGTGGGAAAGGGAAACTCTTCAAATGTTACACCTTAGGAGAACTTTTAAAATGATTTTTGGCAAAACAAAGATGTGGGTAACAAGGGAAAAATATTTAGGGCATCTTAATATTGGTGGTAACTCTTTTCCTCCCTAAACAAACTTTCTGACTAAGCAGAATCCTGTCAATTGTCAGCCAAGTCCGAGGTTCCCATTAACTTTAATGAGAGTCAGATTGTGTTTGCAGGTTATTTGACCATTAGTTCACATTTCTGTTGGGAAGAAAACTGTCTTATTCATCCATCCCCTCATAACAATAAATGACAGGAATCCATTTAGTGCATTTCTGATGGAGTTGTTTCAAAACAACTTGACACTTAACAAAAGGGAAATTATGGGTTTGGAAGGGATATAAACTCAAGAGAAAGGGGCCCTGCTCATGATCAGATGGATTTCAAGCACAGATCTTAGTTGAAAAACAATGGGCACAATTGCAAATTAACCCCTACTACACACACTTGCAGCATTATGGGATGTTTTCAGAGAGTTGGGTGTGCAGGATGTAATCAGCAATATGCCAAGAAAAAAAAAGGAACCTCTGAGGTTTGTGCAGAAGCTTTGGGAACAGCCCCACTGAGTCCCACCAAGAGCTCTTTACAAGTCTGGGCAGGTACCTGGGTCATTCCAACTCTCATAGTACAATAAAGTTCCTGGAGTGCCAGTGAAACAAAACAGGAAATAAAAAAAACAAACCCCAAACCACCAACAAAAAACAAGGCAACCAACAATAAAAAAAGCCACCCAAACCCCCAAAAGATAGACACAATAAGAGGCAACGTTGGGAAATCCAGGGGATAATTAGGGCAAAGCTGTCTCTGCAATTTTCTGAGAATACTGCACCATGTGGCTCATCCTAGCAGTTGTCTTGATTTCCTGCTCTCATAATTCTCTCATTTCTTGTACAAGACAAAGGAAGGATTGAACATGATTAGCCAAGCTGGGCTAAGAAAATTATTCTGCACTTCATAAAATTGCTTGAAAATGGGTGTGAGAGGAGGAAAGAGAAGCTGGCAATATTTGTGCTGACAGAGATCAATGAAGAATGACATTTGTGATGCAAAGATGCATGAACACTTCACAGGAAAATAGAAGCTTGATAAGATGACCTTGATAGGTGTGTTGGACAGAATTAGAGTTGTAAAGGGCAATTTGAGAGAAACAGAGAGGGATGATGTTTTCAAGAAAATCGAAGTCATAAAAAAGGGATCAGTATCCAAACTGAAGATGAAAAAGCATCTGAACAAAAAGAGTCCTAGAATAAATATTTCTGATGGTTGGACATGCTGGGGACTCAAAGAAAAGGGAAGGAGGGATGCTGGTTTGAAACTTTTACAGCCTTAATATAATTTGATTGGAGGAAAGAAAACAATAGTGTACTGTGGCCCAGTTTCAAGAATACCTGTGGAAATACAGCTGACTCATGAGGAGAGGAATCTGGAGAAGGGAATATAAGAGAAATCAGCAAGGAGAGAAACACGAGGCAGATAAAGCACTATTGTAGTGTCTGTAATACACCAACAAACAAAGACCAGCTCCATGTTTCTCCATGCCTCAGGCAGGTTGCTGTCCCAGAGGGCTGAGCCCAGGCTGTCAGCTCCTGTAGGAATCACAGTGGGATAGAACTGAAGGCTAATCCTCAGCCAATTGTGTGGTGCTCAGACAATCTCGTGTTTTACATCCAGAACATCTCTGGGAAGAGATGTACAACACAGTGCTCACAGTATGGCAGGTTCTCTGTGGGGAAGAAGGGATTCTATACTCAGGTAACTAAACTTGACAACAACATGGAAGGAAATGGATAAAGTCTTTTGTAAGGGTGGTAATGACTTTGTAAGGGTGGTAATGACTTAGCCTGCAATTGTGATTCCAAGTGTGCAGATGAAAAATGTTGGTAACAACCTTCAGGGAACCTAAAGCTGGGTGAACTGATCCTGGAATCCTTCCATAAACTGCCTTTTAGAGGTCAGAATTCATTGTTAACTTCATAGATAGCAATGTAATTTTTAACCCAGCACCACTGCATGTTAAATATAACCATGTAACTTATTATTTCCTGTCTTTATTTCATCAGCATCAAATGAAATACAATTACCCCTCTTCTGCAAGCCTTTGAATTTATCTTAAGATAAAGTAGGATCTCCATTTATATAAAACTCAACAATACCAGGACACTGTGCTTATGCACACTAATTCTAACCTAGGTGCATCAGCTGGGGGCACATCTCCTGGCACAATCAGCTGACACACAAATCTTTGCTGTAGGCACAGGAATTAGGAGGTGATGGATGCCTCAGACCTGCCTGTGTGACTCCCATTCTACTGTGACAGGTTCCTCTGTCAGGTAGGGATGCTCAGGGAAGCAAGATGACAATGAGCATTTCTCCTGTAAAGCTCCTTTGAAAACATTAACCTGAGTTTTTATGATCTCTGTCGTTTCCCAGGTCTAAGTGGGGAACAGACTTTAGTTTCAGGGTGGATTTAATTTATATTTTTCTCAGTGACCACTTCTAGTGCAAGGAAAGGCTCCATGTAGGGCCTCAAATCTAGGAGCAAACAACAAAATGAAATAAAGAATTTGCTTTTGTTCAAAAAAATCATGTAAAACCACTTTGAGTTGTATTTATAGAGAGAAGGATTGCAGGCTTCTCTGTAAATCATGTGAAATATATAGACCACATTAAAACCACTTGGTCGACACTATTTTTTTTTAAATAGGCCATAAAACCCCCACAATTTTCATTTTGAAATGTCTCAACTTTCTGAAACAAAAAGATGGAACAGAATAAAATTGAAATAATGCAAGGCATTATGTACAATGATAAAAAGAGTAGATTGAATATTTATCTTCTCTATAAGGAGGAGAAAATTTGGAAAGCCCAGTACTACTCTGCAAGCCTTTAAGGAGTGGCTGAGATGGGCAGCATTAAGTTTGTTTTCTGGTGTTGCTGCAGCAGTCCTTGAACATTCCCTGCAGTGCCATGACAGGGCCAGAGAGAGAATTTTTAATGACTGTGCAACCAGAAATGTTTTGCATGATCTACATCCTAATTGCTCCTGTTCCCAAAGAACAGAACATCAAGTTTTACAATACACAGCAGGGGACTAAAGACTCTCTTTAGAAAACTTCTGATGTAAATATAGGACAACAAGGACTTTGAAACTCATTCATACAATTGCCTTTCACAGTAACACTTCTGCTTCAGTTACAAGGATACTCATTTACAGAACTAAATTGGTGTGTTTCCCTTTACAGCATCTTTCCCTTAGTTAAAGGCTTTGTCTCAAAAATCTTGGAGTTTGTTATACTGCTTCCTGTTGCATGTGATAATCCTGGCATAACAAAAATGTCTCTTGTGGATTTCATTGAGTTTCAATAAAGCCTGTTAACATTAATCCAGTTTCTCCTGTTCCGGGTTGGAATGTTATTATTTTTAGACTAGTTTGTCAAATCTTTTTTAGATAGATAATATAAATTTATATCTTCATTAAATCTATATACAGCCTTATTTGGGCTGCATTAATTCCCTCAAAGTCAAATCTTCTTTGTTTATGAGATTATTGGCATTGATTTCAGAGGCTTAAGACAGAAAAATACCTGCACTTAATGGAACAATTGTACCAGTCCTGCTCGGTCCACAGAGGATATATCAATTGTAAAAACATCTTCCCTCACTCCCACACCCTGCCTTTCCCCTCCTCCCCACTGTGCTAACTGAATTAGCTGTGCTGTCTTCAGATAAGTGCTTGTTTTTCAAATAACTGCTTAGTCTCTGACCCTTCCTCAGGGCTGATTTTATCTTTTATTTTTTTTTCCTTTGCCTCAAACTGAACTTTACCTGACCTCACATCTACAGTGATTGAAGCCTTTATAAGCTGAGTATGATGTCTGATTTTGTCTTAGTTTAAAGGGTTTATTCCTGCAAAAGTGAAAGGTACAAGCCTCACATATGATCTTGCAGGGCAGCAGCTTGTTGGACGTGGCTCTGAGCCCTTGCTGGGATGCAGGGGCAAGGAGCAGCTGAGATGCAATTTCAGCTACAAACAAATCCCTGCATTTGATCCACAATCCCAGTGGGAGAGCACCTCTACACCTTTATGCAGATGCAACTACCCAGAAGGTTTGAAAAACCTCTGTGATCCCACCAAAGTCTGAAAACCTCTCAATTACCCATCCAAAGCTTCAGATGCAGTGGAGGGAGCCAGGATGTGACACAGATGGGAAACAGGAGGGATGGAGAATATTGATGCCCCCAGTCATGCCAGGAATCTAGAAATAGCCAGGAAGAATTTCTAGCTGACCATCCAAAGTGACTCACCAAAACATCATCCCCAGTTTTTCATTTTTCAAGCGCCACTTTGAACAGAAAAACATCTATTACTGATTTAAAAATAAGATCCTTTTCTTTATTTTACTTGTTGTTTGCACTTATAGGTACATGATTACCATCAGAAGGAATGAATTTTTCCTTTTTATCTGCCTTCACCAGAGTGAGCTAAACCATTAATGCACCCTGATCCATTGTTGACAACATTTTAAATAAAGATTGTCTGTTTACATTCACTTTGACCTTATACATTCCTATATATCACCAGAGTCCACTTCATTGTTCTACAGTGATTTTGTTAAAAAAGGAGATATCAAAATGAGCCTGTTGCTAATTTCAACTGCTGAGAGTTCAGTCACCTGATCCTCTTCAAAGCCAGGTAATCATACTGTCCATATATTCTGTGCATTTCAGCTTGCCCTAAATCTGCTCTCTTCATTCACCTGCATACAAATGTTTTAAACCAAGAGCAGGTGTAGGTTTGCTCTTGGCCATTATGCAAATTTTTCCATCACTGATTAGGATGTATATAAATATATATATATTATTATTTGTAAGAAAGAGGATTAATAATGGACCTTTAAAACACATCAGATTTCTATATTATCATTATGGCCAAGCAATTTTCTGTGCAAGATACACTGCACATTTATTCTTACCAAGACCTCACTGAAGTGCTATAAATAATCAAAAAATAAAGCTATCAAAAGCATGATGTGCCTCAGCATAAAAGGCTTAAATCTGGCCAATCAGTTATGCACAATGAATAATGCAAACAGCTCTATTCACATGCACAATACTGTATAAAATTTAATTTAGGAATTTAAGTATTTTCCTCTCGTGTGACTTTTCTGCCTCTAATTTAATATAATTTTCTTTCTCGGAGAAATTATCACAGTACATTTTGACATCTGTTCTTCAAAGAATTATAGGGATGGTTCTTAGGAAATATACTTCAGAGTATTTTATATAAACCTGCCCATTACTATCAGACTCTACAATAATAATTTGAAGTTATGAGGTATTGCTTTTCATTTCATTCATATTCATTAGCAGTGGGCAGATATCAGAAGTATGTGGGTGAATGAAGGGAGCTCCAAAATTGAGAATTAATATCTACTATAAATTTCTAGAGGGAACAGAATTGGAAAAAGTAGCAATATTCTTTAAACCAAATAACTTTTAGGAGAGGAGACAGCTTCTAGACATCCTTGAGCTGACTGTCCATTTCAGAAAATTTCCTAACTCAGCCTCCAGTATTAAGCATAGAAATACTGAAACTAGTTTTGACATGCTTTGCTTCTTTTATTGATTGTTAATTCTAATCACTAATAGTGCTCATCAGCACTTCATAAAGAATTTTAGAACCAAAATATGTATTTTGCTTCCATTTGATGAAGAGAGAAACTGAGATACAGAAATTAAGACAGACAAACAGAAAATATTCTTATTTTCTTGTGAGCTACCCCCAAGATGTGTGTCCATGTCTCACTAATGGTAGCATCTCAAAAGGTAAAAGTCAAAACTCAAGAGCAGGTAGGAAACATCAGCCAAAGGAAGATCAGCACATCCATAAAGTGCTGCTGAAAAATGGAGGGGGAAATGTCTGACAAATCAAACAGAAACAAAACAAAAGAATTTATTGCCTTGTTCACTACCTGTAAAATGAGGGAGCAGATGTGGAAGGAGGCAATTTGAAACATCAACGCATTGCAAAGTTGGAGCTTTGCAATAATTAGGAACTGCAATGTAATATATCAATACATCTGAGAGAAATGTCTTCTGCAAGACAATTTTGCTGTCACAACATATTTGATGGCATTGCTTATTGCATTTCTGTTTTATTTATTAAATGAGTAATGGCTGTTGGTGTTTACACAATTGCAAACACTGCCAACTCCTTTGAGGGTAAACTCCAAAGAGAACATCACCTGCAGTGGGAGCCTCTCCAGCCTACATCCATCCTTCCCAGAGAGTCTGCTCCATTTGACAGCAGCTCTACTGAGGGCCACGTGTCCAGGAGAATAAACAATTTCTAAATTAAATCCTGAAGCATGTTTGTGAAGTTACTTCAGCTCTTTAGAGCAGGAAACTGGCCTTTTCTTCCCCCAAAAACAGCTATATTCTTAAGCACATTATTGTACTCCACTTGCAAAGAGACCATCTTGCAATGATCAAGGGGAAAACTCTCACCACTGTCAGAAATTTTTTGCTGTATCACGGAGCTTTTCTGTCAAGACTAAAACCATGATCTCAGAGAACACTTTTATTCTACATGAAGCCTCATATCACTGCTGTGTTTTCTGAATATCCTGTAAAACTCCATACAATAGAGATTCAGTGACCTCTTCAGTAAAATCCTGATAAAGACTCATTAATATATTCACCAGATACCAAAACTGCTCTTATTCCAAGGAGCAAATCAATCCTATTCACACAGAAATAGGAATATTGTCTATAAAAATAAAAACTTATGACATAATAACAGCATTTAATGATACAGTAACAGATACTTCAAATGTCATTAAAGCATTACAAATTTAGAGTAACCAGATTATACACTAAGCAACCTCTGAGCAAAGATATTTCTGCTTAAGGATAAATGGGTAATGATCCAAAAATTACAGAGATAGTTTGCAATAATTGACTTTTTAACATGGAAGAAACCAGAGAGGCACAAAGTTCTACAAATGCCTACAATATGTTAAAGCAGTTCTATTTATACATGACATTTTGGGGAGGAGTATTCCAAGTATGCCTCAGTAGGTAAACAGTCCAGTTCAGCATATTTATCAAACTCCCACTCCACATTATCTCAGTCAGACACCACAGGGCCACATGCTGCACTCTAGGCCAGCTCCTGCAAAGTGCTGAGAACCAAAAAAGATTTTCTTCCAGGTTCAGAAGGAATCAAGGGACAGGATGCAATTTTTTGTTGTTTTTCGTTTTTTGTTTTTGTATTACTCCTGTTTAAGGAGATGCTCAGATGCAAATGTATGAGGGGTGGGGCTACTGATTGAGAGGCGGGGCTAATGAATGAGTGGCAGGGCTACTGATTGAGGGGCGGGGCTAATGAATGAGTGGCAGGGCTACTGATTGAGGGGCGGGGCTAATGAATGAGTGACGGGACTACTGATTGAGGGGCGGGGCTAATGAATGAGTGACGGGACTACTGATTGAGGGGCGGGGCTAATGAATGAGTGACGGGACTACTGATTGAGGGGCGGGGCTAATGAATGAGTGACGGGACTACTGATTGAGGGGCGGGGCTAATGAATGAGTGACGGGACTACTGATTGAGGGGCGGGGCTAATGAATGAGTGACGGGACTACTGATTGAGGGGCGGGGCTAATGAATGAGTGGCGAGCTGTTGGAGGTTCGATATTGTTTCCTTTGTGTTAGTTGAATTTTAGTTGAATTTTGTCCATTAAGTCGCTCAGTCATTAATTGCTGGCTGCTTAACCAAAACAACAGAGTGGGCAAGCACGAGTTTTGGGGCTGACGTTTTCTGATCCTGGGCCATTAACAGTCACTAATGACCTGACACATGACATCATCCCATTGGGAGATGCTCTGCCCAGCTGGGAGGGACCCAAGCATCCCAACCTGGACAAAAAGGGGAGACACGAGAAGAGCAGAACCTTCCTTTTTTTTTCCCACTGGATTCCCAGAGGAAGACTGGACCCATCCCTTCTCTATGGCAAACTAAGTGATCTCACATATGAGATTTTGGTGAAACCAAAAGAAAATATTTGCATATCCTACATCGAAATTAGAAAAGACTCCATTTTCTGATCAAGCATTACACTGAAATGAAAGAAATGCCAGCTGATCCTTATCTAGTTGAGGGATACTTTCATAAATGTATGCAGCCATGTCAGAGTGCCCCTGGGGAGCAAGCAATATGGTCCAAGTTTTACTCCAGTTTTGTTAATCAAGATCACCACAAAGTCTTTTAATCAAATGGAAGCAAAACTGCATAAGAGAATTCTTGGATGAGAGTTATAGACATATTTTTCAGTGGTAGTTTGTGAAGCAGAAAAGAAATATTAAAAAAAAATCTATTTTAAACAGGACAGTTCATGTGCCTATGTATGTGCTCCTGTGAAATTAAATATTGATCTCACATCTTTTTTTTTTAATCTTCCTTCAAGTTCTGCAGCATGAGTTAGCAAATAATAATTGAATATATTTGAAAATGAGCCTAAAATGGGTATGATTTTCCCTTTTATTAATTACGGCCTTATATACTTTTATCAAATGAGTATTTTGGGGATTTTAATTTTTTTTTTCAAGGCTTCCTCTCCCTCTGCTGCTTCATGTTGTGGTTTTCCTTCCAAGTATCTATCTTCATGCTGCAGAGGATTGCTCTGGAGATGCAGTATCAGGAAACTACCTGACACAGAAGATTAATGTAGAAGTCTGCTTGAACTGTTATTGCATACCAAACAGAGCTCCCTGCCCTCCTTTCACCACTAATTCCATGGCAGAAAACTCCTTTACTCATGGGCAATTTTAATCTTCATATAAATGTCTCCTTTTGCTTTCCTTCAAGAGAATTGCCTCAGTAGGTTTTGCTTGGGTTCTTATGGTAACTGTCTTTCCACCTTTCGTTCATTTTCATGCATTTTCCTCCAGCCAACTATTTTAATTTCACTTGATATTTCGTTTTTTTCTGACCTAATTTTCATGGAACAAAGGGCTCCCAGATAGAGAAGAGAGAAATAACGATTAAAAAAATCCTATAGTGGAAAGCACTTAGACTCATATCCCATTTGCCATGGTATTGTATTTATCAATAGAAGGAAGTGAAATCCTGATCGTGCTGGAGTAGAAAATAGTTTATGAAAATTCTTTAATAAAATCATGTCAATATTAGAACATCAGCCTTGAGATAAGAACGCCTACATTGCTTCACTTCTAAGTGTAACACAGGAAACTTCTATTTTAATGAATTATTTTTGCTCTTAGCCAGTTTTTCATGTCTCCAAAACCTATTCTTTCAATTCACATTAAGTTGCTTCTCATCCAGATATATTTTTCTCATTATTAAATTTGTTTTGGTTAGTATTTGACATCAGAGAGCTCCAGACAAAATTAAAATAATTTTAGTGAATGAAGACCTACAACAAGCTTTTCCTAGTTATTTTATTTTGATCTAGATACATGTATGCCTTAAGAGAAAATTTAATCCTTTTAGTTTTCTCATGTCTTGTAGTTTCTCAATGTCATAGTAAAATTAAAAAAAAAATCCATTCAAAAAATAGCAAACATTTTTACAATAATTATTAAATTAACATGATAGATGTTACCTTCAACCAAAGATGCCTCAAATTAAATTTTGGAGAGCATTATGCTTGATACACTCCAAAGTTATTGTGGGTGTACTTTATATTGGCATTATCCACATCAAACAGAGACCTGCACTGCTTTATGTGTCCCAAGACAATCTCCTACAATTTTTATTATTTTTTACCAAATAACCTTGGGATCAGACCTGCCTCAGGTGAGGGACCAGCCCTTACACTATCAGAATACCTGTGCCCTACTCATGGCAACTGAGCTGCAAAACTTGTCCATAGCTGTCCTAGGTTACAAAGTAAGATGTGCCCACAGTCTGTATCCTATCACCACCCTCAGGAGCTGTTGGAACCAGCTGGGGCAGTGTTTTCCCTTGCCCCTCCCTCTGGGCTATCTCCTGTTCATGGCCATCAAGGCCTTGCCCATGGCTCACAGGTGACTCCCTCTGGGAGTTATCTCTGTTAATTGGCAATCAAGGACCCATTGTATGACTCATAGAATGAGATCAGCCCATTGTGAGATGCTCCACCCAGGGGGAGGAGCCAAGCATTCCCACCTGGATATAAGCTGGGACAACACAGAGGGCAGGGGCTTGCTGGACTCCTGGAGGAGCAGAGCTACCAGAACTTTCTGTGGGATCACTGCTTCAACAAGACCACTTCATCTGGACCACCACCCTAACTAACAGGGTGTCAGGTTGGATAATTTTCATTTATTTTATTTCACTTTTATTCCTGCTATGAAATTGTATTTTCTGACTTGGAGTCTCTCACTGGTTTTACTTTCAAACCAGCACAATAGCCAAAGCCCCAAAGTGATTACCTGGCCTAGTTACAAACTCTACTCCTCATTAGTCTCTTTGTATCATCACCCTTTAATCTCTTATCTAATTAATTTATTTTATGGCCCTGGTTTGTCAGTCTCAGATCTTCTCAAATCTCATTTCAGATTGTGTAAAACATAAATTTCTAGGCTTCCCTAAGCAGACCACTTATCTATCATAAATATAATGGATTTTCCTCCCCATTTTTATACTCTAAGTTATATTCCCCAACATTTTGATTTATTTTATTTTTTTATTGTATTTTCATATTTTTTAAATTAGCCACAGCATCATTATTCTGCTACTGTACATATATAACTGTAATTCACACCTTTGATGTGGAAGTTGAGACAGACACTGCACTCCAAGTGCTTCATTAGAAACATCAGATCGTGTAAAGCATCAATTTCTAGGCTTCCCTAAACAGGAGGCATTGACCCTCTAATATTTCAGTCAAGAACAATGTTTTAAATTTTATCTACAGAAAGCTACACTAATTTCAAATTACTAAAAAAAGCAGTGACTGGGATGAACTGGTTTTATTTCTGTTAGAGAGGAGAATTTCTTACATTCTTAGGAAAACAATGCAGCTGACATTCCCTGGCTTCACTTCAAATTATTTCTGATACTAAAAAACCTTGCTAGTATATTGAGCTATTTCATGAACCATCTTCATTGAAATAATTTTTATTGCCACCTCAGAAGACATTCTTAAGGAACGTGCCTTTTTTCTTAGCTGAATTACAATATACCTTCCATTCACTTGTCCTAATATAGTAAAAAGAGGTGACCTTCTGTTCTATGCAAAGCACAATCTGTGCAGAAATGCAAAGATTATTCCATCAGACACCTGAACACACCTAAGAGCTCCACTCTCTTGACCTCTGGGCTAGTAAATTTTACAGTGTGCCTACTTGTCTTATGCTGTTACTACAAGCCACTAGAGTTGTGTGTTTTCCTGCTGAAATAAACACTTTGAGCTGTACTTAAGAGTTGGAGCTGTACTCTGTGCTTATCAGATTTAAATTCAAAGTGCTTGCAAAGAACTTGACAGGTCGGGAACTTGGAAGATCTGCAGAATTTGAAAATACAATGCTTTGACAGGCAGAATTCATCTCAATACTCCTTGCAGATACTGTTTCTTATCAGAAAAACAAACACAAAAAACCTCTCCAACTAGATCTTGCCAAATATGTGACCCCCAGCATGCACACTGACAAAATAAACAATTTGAGAGACAAAACAGTCCAACAGTTTTAAGCCAAGTGATCATTTACTTCTCACAGGAAATATTTTGCACATTTACCAGGCATGCCATCCCTTGCCAGATTCACACAGGTAGCATTTCTTCCTCTTCACCAAAATCAATTTAATTCAAAACCAAGGCATAAGGTTTTTTCAATACTAAGGTATTAAAAGGTGTTTCATCCAAACAGAGCTCCCCTTCCTCTGGATATGGTAATAAAAGATCTCTGAAGGAAACCACCAGCAATAACTTACCCAAAATCTCTGCCCTGAGACAGGAGATGAGAAACTCAGCTGAGATTCAAAGGGATCAACAAGGGAGACATGTCCCACACAAGAAAAAAAAAGATTAATGAGTGGAGATTGCACACCTTGCAAAGCAGTTACGCCTGAAAATGATGCTTCCTTTGAAGGTTGTAATGACTCTGTGTGTGCTACCCATGCAAAGATCAGAAGCTAAAGTTTTGGTGTTGAAATGACTTTACAAGTGCTGTAGAAATCATGCATTAATCTTAATGTTGCTGGATATTTATGGAGAAATAACTGGCCCTTCTAAAGGGTGATTGTCTTGTAAATTAAGACCAACAGAGCCAGGAATTTATTCTGAGAAGATTAGATCCAAATAGCTGACTGTTTAATGAGGCTTAGGCAAGCAATAAAGAAAGCATTAAAAGGAGTTGTAGCTTTCCTTTTTGACAAAGCACAGAATTTTGACACCAGAAGTAGACATACTCCTTTTGAAAGTCAAAATACCCTAGATCTTGAAGGTATGAGATTCCCTAATTTAATGCTTTCAAAATTAAGCTGCCCAAAGGCAAGAGGTGTTTTCAGTTCTGTTCCATTTCAGCAGAATTCTAACACACAAACCATGTGGTGATGGTGGTGATGTTAGTATATCTGCCTTTTTTTTCTAGAGCTCGCTTCTCTTTAATGAACTAATGTTATTAAAACCAACAAGAAATTGCTCCTTTTGTACACTTGGCTATAGCTTAGTTCTCAGGCTATAGCTTAGTTCTCAGACATTTATTTTTACAGAGTGCATCATGTTAACCTGCCACACTTGGTGACACCAAATTTCTATATGTTTCAAAGGAAAAAAAAAAAAAAAAGTGATGACAATACTTTGGGGTCCAGTACAGGAGCTGGCTGACATTGTATCTCCTGTTAAGACTGAGCAGAACTGCTGGCAGTGTGGTTACTCATCTTCACATTTTCCCATTAACATCTACCATATGCTTAGAGTATCTATTTAACACAAAACTGTAATTATTTTACCTAATTAACTGATACATTAAATCAAAGGCCGGCTCTGCAAAGTAAGTTAAACCACACCAATTATGGCTCCTGATGCATATTTTTAGTCTTACAATTGTCAATGGAGTTTCTCTATGATTAATGCAAACTGATTACCTTCCTTTTTATAGCTTTAATCTTCCCAAAATGTGTAAATATAGTCTAGTGTTACCAGAAGGTCTTGAAATGACAGCTGAAGGAGTTAATTTTTTTATTTACTGAATGTAGTCACCATCAACTCAACCCCACTGATGCTTTATAACCTCCCAAATTTGTGATGACAAAAATAGCAGAAGAAAACCCCCCAAAACTCAGCCTCTATTGGCCTTCTATTTTTCAGAACAATAAAGAACAATACTTAACCACAGAGCCTTTTCATGGCCTGCAGTTTTAATGTTTGCCCAGCAGCATAAATAAAATGGCTTTAATTCCAAAGAGCCCCTTCTGGATTTACAGTCTTATTGCAAATGGTTAATGTCCCTTTGACCTCTAAATGCACATTGTGTCAACTGGCTACTCCTTAATGAGCTATTTTAATGCAAAATACATTAATCACAAGGGCTAGGGAGAAAACAGTTTAACTTTATCAGTACTTCCTTGCTCAGTTGCATATCACACTGAGTCAGTGGTTTTATTCCCTCTGACACTATTTCTTCTTTGCTCTCCAAGTCTTAAACAAAGTTTGACTGTTTTAAAAGAGCGAGTTCCCAGTCAGTGTTTCATTAATTATCAGTATTATCATCAGTGTAGTTGGTTTCCTTTTGCTTACCTATCATCTTTGGTGCTCATTTTCTCCATCATGCTGTCAGAGTGTCTGTTAGACAGAGGGCAGGAGGAAGTTTATGAATTCACTCACAAGAAACTCTCGTGCAAGAGATAAAAGCTCATTTCAGCCTTCCACAAACTCAGTGCCACCTTTCAGCTTTCCTTCCATTGATGAGTTAGCAAAATCATCACTAAAGAGAATAATGGTGATCTTCCCTGCACTCCACCTCCCTGTATCTGTACCAATTGCTTTGGTAAAACACAAGTGAGGACTTTATTTTGCTACTATGTCTCTATGCAGGTTCAGTAAAAGTAGAGTGTGTAAATGGCAAGCACTCTCCCTGGACCACTCCTAAAGCAGAGCTAATCCACAAATCAAAAGCTGCTCTGTCCTAAGCTGCATCAGTGCTGTAATTACTGTATCACTTTTATAGCCAGCCCAGGATGAAATTGAAATGAGAGATGACTAGAAAAAAAAATATTAGTCTATGGCATTTGCTGGCTTATTTAAATTGAAATGTCACATGAAATAATTTAATTTTGACAGCGTTTAACGGATTCAAAGCAACATTTCCAGATTCACATGCCAAACCATCTTTCTGTGGGAAAGCTTTTTTCCTTTCCCTCTTGGTATGTTGCTTGTTTAGCTCCTGGCAGCTCACCTGGTGGGCTGAAAGCCTGTGGATGACCTGGAACACTAAGCAGGAGCTGCTGACATCGACAGCTCCCAGGCAGCCTGCCAGCTGAGCAGCCTCAAACCAAAACATCTTCTTCTTTCCCAGAGAGTTTCAAAACACGCAGGGATCTCAAAGAAAATACATTTGGAAACACAGTCTTCCACAAAACAGAATTATTTTTCCCCAGGCAACTCTGCCTAGTATTCTTTTTTTTTTTTTTTAATAGGAATCCATTAAATATTTCAAAACTACTGAGTTTGTTCTTTCCCATTCAATGCACTTCAAAGAGGCACCACAACAAATTCACATTTGAAGCGTTGTAAAGGAGAACATATTTGTCTGGGATTACAAACCAGGAGTTATTTTACTTTGCTGTGGCATGTGCTTAATAAACATGAATAACATATTAACTAAATTGCAGGTTTCTCCAGAGGCATTGTGAGGCATATTAAATATATGCCAATCCAGAAGGGAGTCACTGTTTCTTCAGGTGTAGGGGAGGTTGCTACAGCAGCTACTAGCCTATATTTTCCTCTCAGAACATTGCAAATTAGCAGCAAATATGCTGAAATGAGCAGAGCTAACCAAGAGAAACATGTATTAAAAAAATTTAGCTGGATGAAAGGTTCTAAATTAAGTGTTTTAGAGAAAACAGTGTATAGCTAAACATTTGACAGCTAAAGGCCTCACATCTACTTAACATCTCAAGGCCTCACAGGCCTTAACAGCTAAAAGGCCTCACATTTCCTCATTTAAAATACGTTTCACTAATAAATTTTTGTACAATTCCTTTTCAATTTCTGCCAGGTTAAAGCCCAATTACTCTAGGAGATATGCAGGTGTGATCAATAAGGCCTTCACTGAGCAACCTGAACAATTGTGACAAGGCCAACAGGAAAATAACTCATGTCCCAGGGCTAAGTGTTCTGCAAAGTACAGAGCACGAGTGCATTGTTCCTGTAGCACAGAAATAATTCCAAATTTCCCAACTATTTACTGAAGAGGAGTACAGGAAAAAATTTTACATTGCACAGGTATCACATAAGCCCTGGAGTGCCTAAACCATTTCCCTACTTTAAAACTAAGCTAAGCACATCACTTGGCAAGGCAAATATTGTGAGTTCCACAACTTTCCTTCAAAAGAATCTACAAGTCTCTATTCTTAGGATTTTAAGACTTTTTAAATACATAAGTAGCTCTCACAGTGGTGGTATTAGGGCCAGATTTTCAAAGTAGTTTAGTTCTTATTTTAGCCCTTAAATAAATCAGCAGATCATCATGTAGGCTCAGTTTATTGTCATCAAACATTTTCAGAGTGCGAAGGAGACATGGCACAGATGTCTTGAACACAGTTGGACCCTTTCATTTTCTCTCTAAACAATGTTGGAATTCTGATTCCAATTCTAGGTGCCATTTAATTAAATTATTAAGCATGTTAATAAAAATTCTGACAAGTAGCAACTGCAAACAATTCATGATATGGCATGTGGTTCAGCATTAAAGTTATTCTTAATTAAAAAAAAAAAAAGGTTTAACGCCATGACAATAACCTTTGAACAATAAAAACCTCTGGCTATGCAAAAGAAGCTGTTAAAACAGGGGAGGGACCAAGATGAGAGGAATAGGAGACTACATAATTCAGGTTGTTGAAGAATGGGACATTAGAATAAGAAACTAAAATGCCATAATTCAATCAAGCTGCTTCTTTCCACTCATCTTTTTATACTGAGCGCTCTTGCTTTATAATAATAGAGTGACCACGTGGCTTTTTATTGCCAAATTCCATTCTCTGGGTTTGGGATTTCTGCCCAAACTTGGCATTTTTCCAACTGCTGACATGTTCTGCAGTGAGAGGTGGCACAGAGAGGGCATTTCTTTGTCCCCAATTCAATCCATAAGAGATGTGCTAGAGGAATTTTTTTTTCAGGCCATGATATATCTCCCTGATTCAATGGCAACTGACAGCTTCCACAAGGAGAGCTGTAGGGATGCTTTTCTGGTTTTCTAGAGTAAACCATTCCTGAACAGTGCTTTTCATTACCTATTTTATTAACAGATGGCTACTATTTATATAATGGGACACAGGGCCACAGAGGGGAGGATTAAGTTGACAAGCATTACTGATGAAAAACCAAACTTGCTCCCCTTTCAACAATTGTATTCAAATTGTTCTAAATCTTCTTCTCTCTAGAAATGGTTATAACTGATAACGAAATATACTTTGATCATACTTAAGTTAAAATATGCGCTGTCAAGTAGCCTGGAGATTACACTTGCTCACATTCAAAAATTGTATTAAACTAATGATTGCTCATTACAGGAATAATCATGTGAAGGTATAAACAAACAGAACTATGCAGGCATAACAACACAGTAGTATTTTAATATTTTATTAAATGCAAATTGCATGGATACAAACATAGCAACCCTTATTTCATTACCATTGTTCTGTAATTTTGGTACTAAATATATTCCAAATAACGTTACTCAAATGAAGCTCATTTACAAAATGTTGGCCATTTCACCAGCTTGCTACTGCCTTTAGTTTCTCAACTGCTCCTTGTTGGAATAATTAAAAATGGGGTTTAAAATTAAAATTAAAACTTTCAAATTTTATACCATGAGTTTGTTTAGTTATAACTGCTTTTAATTAAAAAAAAAAATCTCATTTGATTCTAAGCCAGATTTTTTTATCAGATAAATACATCAATGTACAAGATATATCTGAAGGATTTTTTTTTTTGTTGTTCTCAGATTTTACTTGGATTAGGCAGAAAAATATTGCAAGAGCCCTTTTTTTGGAAAGCCTAGAGGTCAACTGTACAGTTTTCAAAGACCTAAAGCAGCAGGACCAGGAATCCTCCACACCCATGCAAAGCAATTCTGGGAAATGTGCAGAATATCAAGAACTAGTGAGAAAACACAGTTACCCAAATCCTCAATTTCTCCTGGCAGTGTTAACCAGAAGGTCCCCTGCCCAGCAATGTCTTCAAGATTTTCTGAAATAATTAGTGACAAATAAATTGTGAGAAGCCAAATTGCCCCAGCTTACTCGTGCAGTTAAAATTAGAAATTGTAAAGATTCATTTCTGGACAGTTCATTTGTCCCTCAGCCAAAGGTTTTGTAGGGAGCTGCAGAGCTGTAGAATGTCTTCCCATGATGGGGATGCCACCACATACTGACTCCATTAGAATTTAATTAATGATTGATATCCCCTAACACATCAGCCTATGAAAATGGAACTCCTAAACATCCCCTTGAAGATTATAACCTCACAGCTACCTTTCCAAAGGTCAGGGATTTTTTTATAAAATCAATATGCCTTGCAAAGCAGCGTAAGTTTGGTATCTCCAAGGAAGAACCCAGAATAGTAACCTTCAGAAATCAGACATGAGACAAGTTCTAGCCTGTGAGTCAGCAAATCTGATACTGAAAGTGATGCATTTCCTAAAGCAGAGCCCTGGGGAAGGCAGTGTGTGATCCTGCACAGGCTTTGAACACACACAGCTTCCACTACCTTCAACAGCAACCTCTGCTAAAGAGGAATTAAAGAAATAGAATCTAATAAACACAATGCTGAGGAACTGAGCCCCTCAGCAGTCCAGAAAGGAATATTGGAACCCCTGAAGATTTTAGATCTCATTTAAATGGTGAAAGGGAGGTAGGAGGCCCTGAAGCCCTAATCAGATGTATTAAAACTGAAAGAAAATATCAGACATGGGAAATGATTGTAATTAAAATTTGAACACATACAAACTCCAACATTACTAAATGGAAATCAAACAACAGTATTTGGTGTTAAGGGACTGAATAATAAGCCACCCTTTAATCACCCCCATCTGTTCTTGCAAGTGCATTCTTTGCAAAATGTTATATTAATTCCAGGTATTAGGGAGTTAAGTATCCCACAGAGGATGCAAGACTTGCTGGCCTTACACCAGAAACATAAGACTCTACTTTAATTAACAAATTTATTAAAACAATCAGTTTTATGTTTTAAATTTGCTTTCATTATTCATTGGGAGTCAACAGACTGGGGGAGAATGCAGGAAAAAAATGTTCCTTTCCTTTAAAATGATATTTTAGATTTATGCTTTCAGAAGCTTTTCTTAAAATCAATCTTTTTTTACAAGTTCGACCTGATTTCATCAGCTCTCAGAAATAAAAAAATATTATTAACAAATTAAGGAAGTCAAAGTAGCACTTGAAACAGCTTACCTTCTGCATTTACTTTTAAGTGCACAACAGCTGCTACTTATGACTTATTTTCTAGATCAAAATGTTTCCAAGTTCCTCTGTAATAGGCTGGCTGACCTATTTAGGGTCAAGTTGTTTCTCATTTTCTCTTCTTACTTTCATATTTCTGTCACAACCTTTAAAGGTCTCCCACACAACATCTTTAAAGTGTCCTTTCTTGGCATCCCTTTGGAATTACAGGTATAGGAGCAGCAGGTATCAGGCAGTGGATTTGATGCAGTTGGATTCTATAAAAGTACCCCCAGCTGTACCTTGAGCCTTCTCCATTTATTTATCCTTTCCCATTGCTATCTATACTGCTCCCACTTGGCTCCTGGTGACAGAATATTCCATTTTCCCACAGAAACACAAGATGCTCTTGAGTTCGTGTGAGCAAGGTTTTTTTTTTTTTTCTTAATTAAATTGCAAAATTTATGTGGTGTTAACAGCTGAGAAAAAGGGAAGTTA
This sequence comes from Aegithalos caudatus, assembly GCA_013389925.1. NCBI lineage: Eukaryota > Metazoa > Chordata > Aves > Passeriformes > Aegithalidae > Aegithalos > Aegithalos caudatus. The sequence goes on from WEIU01014851.1 coordinate 341,761, forward strand.
AAATGCAGAGAATTTGCTACACAGACATACTTTTCATAGACATTTCCTTGGTCTTTTCCAAGTCTCAGCCTCGAATTCTCCTGGTAGAGCCAATCTTTGCCACATCAATACATCTACCAGCTTTCCACAGATCTGATGGATCTCCATCCTGCTCTGAACTGCTCTAGGAAACCTTGCTGGGAAGAAAACATTTGCTTCTTGCAGCCTCCTAGTGCCTTCCTCTTTACATTTGATTCCAAGAGCAGCCAACAAAAGCCACCAGCATTGCTTGACTTTAATGACTGTTTACTACTGAGGGGTGGAAATAAAAACCTCTCTGGCTGTTATTACAGCCTCAGATACCACACAGGCTGCTTTACAGGATCTGCCAGCACCAAGAGGGTTATGTGACAATCCTTCAATCTTACAGCTTGGTGCATTTCTTTAAGCAAAGGCTTTCCTGATAGCATCTGTCAGCCAAACTCCTTGATTTCCACAGGACTGCACTTGACAGATTGCCACATACCTACTACTTTAGGCCAAGTAAGAAAAATGGCTTTTCAGAGCTGGCATCCAGTCTCCTGCTCTGACTGAGAACAGAATGAGCACTTTTAGCTGTAGCTGATATCCCTGGCCAAGTGTCATCAATCCACTGAAACAGAAGTTCCTTTCAAGTCTTCTGGATGTTTAAGGAACAGAAGGAAACTTTCCTATTATGTTCCTCTTTCCCCTCAACAAACAATCTCAGCTTCAAGGCAATAAACAGCACTGAAACATATCTTTGCACCAAGGAGGGAGTGGTTTAGTTGCCTTTTTTTTTTCTTTTTAATCACTAGCACAGCTCTTATCAAGTCCATGACTAAGTAGCAGAAAGTTTTTCAAGTTAGAAAAAGGCATTTGAATACTGTTGAAACTTTACATATGCTATTTCCCTTTTTTGAAAAAACCACAGGGGTAGGAGAGTGGGAGGAAACATCTTTTAATCTTAGTTTGCAATCTATCTAGATTCAAAATCCACCTTTTCCCCCCCATAAGATTACAACATTGCTTCAGGGATGTCTTTATATCTTTTCTGGAAGCACTGTTTGCAGAGATAGGATCCTGACACTTTGATTTGGATTTGGTAGGTCCCAACAGTTTGGGTACATAGTATGACTCATTTATATTTTCACAATGGTTTGCATAAACTCTGTGTATAATCTTCAAAATAATCCATGGATGATGATCTGCACTGCAGCAATGCAGCCCAGGGTTTCCAACAGAAAAAGTTCTAGTTCTCATGAAGTTTGCAAGTTCTGCCAAATATCCATGGCTATTTGAGTCTTCCATGGACCCAAAGAAATATTGTGGGTGAAGATCTGCCCATAATTCAGATGTATATTATTCCCCTCAGATGCAGAATTCTAAAATTGAATTGTGATCAAAAGGCTCAGAAGTATGTAGTGGAATTTCACAGGAAATTCAAATCCACGTGGGTGGAGAATGGATTTAGAACAGCCCTGAGATGAAACACTTGGGAATTCCAGTGTCTGAGAGGCTGGGCATGAGTCAATAATGAGTTCCCAGCCCAGGAGAGCCAACTGCATCCCCAGCTGCATCAAAAGCAGCAGGTCCTAGGAGGGGGCTCTGCCCCTCTGCTCTCCTGAGCCCCCACCTGCAGTGCTGCCTCCAGCTCTGGGGTTCCCTGATGCTGAAAAGAGAAGAAAATACTCTGGAGAGACCTCAGAGAACCTTCCAGAATGTGAAGGGTCTCTAAGAGATCCTGTGAGAGACATTTCACAAGGGCACAGAGCAACTTAGGGGAATGATTTAAATTGAAAAAAAGGTAGGTTTATATTAGATATGAGTTAGGAGTTCTTTACTCTGAGGGTGGGGAGGCCCTGGCACAGTGCTCTGGAGAAGCTGTGGATGCTGCATCCCTGGCAGGATGCTCCATCCCAAGGCCAGGTTGGATGGGGCCCTGAGCACCCTGGTCTAGGTGAAGGTGTCCCTGTCCAGGGAATGGTGGGGGCTTCTAGGTGATCTTCAGAGTCCCTTCCAACCCAAATTATGCTATGATTCTACCCCAGCAGCAGTTTAATAACATATTTATTTAATGAGACAGAAACCACTGCAGCCTTAACACATCCACTTGGACCAGCACCACTCCCAGCCCCCAGCAGGGCTCCAGCTCCAAGATATCCTGCAGTGCAGAGCCCTGTCCTTGTGAATCACCTGTTTCCTCCAGCCTATTCTCATTATTATGCAAATCTCACACTCTGAAATGCTGTCTTTATGCAAATTTCAAGCAAACACTTCATGCTTGTTTTGCTTCTTTAAGAAAACTGCAGTGGGTAGTCAAAGGGCAGG
>WEIU01014851.1:344112-370721 GCA_013389925.1 Aegithalos caudatus
CCATCCTGCTCTGAACTGCTCTAGGAAACCTTGCTGGGAAGAAAACATTTGCTTCTTGCAGCCTCCTAGTGCCTTCCTCTTTACATTTGATTCCAAGAGCAGCCAACAAAAGCCACCAGCATTGCTTGACTTTAATGACTGTTTACTACTGAGGGGTGGAAATAAAAACCTCTCTGGCTGTTATTACAGCCTCAGATACCACACAGGCTGCTTTACAGGATCTGCCAGCACCAAGAGGGTTATGTGACAATCCTTCAATCTTACAGCTTGGTGCATTTCTTTAAGCAAAGGCTTTCCTGATAGCATCTGTCAGCCAAACTCCTTGATTTCCACAGGACTGCACTTGACAGATTGCCACATACCTACTACTTTAGGCCAAGTAAGAAAAATGGCTTTTCAGAGCTGGCATCCAGTCTCCTGCTCTGACTGAGAACAGAATGAGCACTTTTAGCTGTAGCTGATATCCCTGGCCAAGTGTCATCAATCCACTGAAACAGAAGTTCCTTTCAAGTCTTCTGGATGTTTAAGGAACAGAAGGAAGCTTTCCTATTATGTTCCTCTTTCCCCTCAACAAACAATCTCAGCTTCAAGGCAATAAACAGCACTGAAACATATCTTTGCACCAAGGAGGGAGTGGTTTAGTTGCCTTTTTTTTTTCTTTTTAATCACTAGCACAGCTCTTATCAAGTCCATGACTAAGTAGCAGAAAGTTTTTCAAGTTAGAAAAAGGCATTTGAATACTGTTGAAACTTTACATATGCTATTTCCCTTTTTTGACAAAACCCACGGGGGAAGAAAACACCTTTTAATCTTAGTTTGCAGTCTATCTAGATTCAAAATACACCTTTCCCCCCCCATAAAATTACAACATTGTTTCAGGGATGTCTTTATATTTTTTTCTGGAAGCACTGTTTGCAGAGATAGGATCCTGACACTTTGATTTGGATTTGGTAGGTCCCAACAGTTTGGGTACATAGTATGACTCATTTATATTTTCACAATGGTTTGCATAAACTCTGTGTATAATCTTCAAAATAATCCATGGATGATGATCTGCACTGCAGCAATGCAGCCCAGGGTTTCCAACAGAAAAAGTTCTAGTTCTCATGAAGTTTGCAAGTTCTGCCAAATATCCATGGCTATTTGAGTCTTCCATGGACCCAAAGAAATACTGTGGGTGAAGATCTGCCCATAATTCAGATGTATATTATTCCCCTCAGATGCAGAATTCTAAAAATTGAATTGTGATCAAAAGGCTCAGAAGTATGTAGTGGAATTTCACAGGAAATTCAAATCCAAGTGGGTGGAGAATGGATTTAGAACAGCCCTGAGATGAAACACTTGGGAATTCCAGTGTCTGAGAGCCTGGGCATGAGTCAATAATGAGTTCCCAGCCCAGGAGAGCCAACTGCATCCCCAGCTGCATCAAAAGCAGCAGGTCCTAGGAGGGGGCTCTGCCCCTCTGCTCTCCTGAGCCCCCACCTGCAGTGCTGCCTCCAGCTCTGGGGTTCCCTGATGCTGAAAAGAGAAGAAAATACTCTGGAGAGACCTCAGAGAACCTTCCAGAATGTGAAGGGTCTCTAAGAGATCCTGTGAGAGACATTTCACAAGGGCACAGAGCAACTTAGGGGAATGATTTAAATTGAAAAAAAGGTAGGTTTATATTAGATATGAGTTAGGAGTTCTTTACTCTGAGGGTGGGGAGGCCCTGGCACAGTGCTCTGGAGAAGCTGTGGATGCTCCATCCCTGGCAGGATGCTCCATCCCAAGGCCAGGCTGGATGGGGCCCTGAGCACCCTGGTCTAGGTGAAGGTGTCCCTGTCCAGGGAATGGTGGGGAGCTTCTAGGTGATCTTCAGAGTCCCTTCCAACCCAAATTATGCTATGATTCTACTCTAGCAGCAGTTTAATAACATATTTATTTAATGAGACAGAAACCACTGCAGCCTTAACACATCCACTTGGACCAGCACCACTCCCAGCCCCCAGCAGGGCTCCAGCACCAAGATATCCTGCAGTGCAGAGCCCTGTCCTTGTGAATCACCTGTTTCCTCCAGCCTATTCTCATTATTATGCAAATCTCACACTCTGAAATGCTGTCTTTATGCAAATTTCAAGCAAACACTTCATGCTTGTTTTGCTTCTTTAAGAAAACTGCAGTGGGTAGTCAAAGGGCAGGGGAGACAGCTGAAGATAATCAGGCTGTCTGGAAAAGGATATGGATACTTGGAAAAACTAAACTGAGAAACCAAAGATGGCATAATAGAGCTAGAAATTAAGGCCTGTTTTATTATGAGAAACACATTGATGTATAAAAGTTAGGAGTTCAATATTGATATTTCTGATATAAACCTATAATCATGAAGTAACAGTAGCACTTTACAGACACTCATAATGTACTCAATGAAATTACCTTGGGTTCTCTGAAGTCCACCCATGAGCTCCAAAACCAAATCTCTGAATTTCTGAAGAAGCTAAAAATTAAACAGTTAATTTATTGAAAATATTCTTGAATAAGAGTACATTTTCTGTAGGAATATATGTATTACTCAACCATTTCATTGTGATCTCCATGTCCTGATCCTTCTCTGAAGGACATTTGGTCATCAAAAACTCTTTTGTCTGGCCACCACTAACTCAATACCTGTGACCAAGAAAAAAAGCAAAGCACATGCTAATTTTGAAAGAGGGTATAGAAAATTTACCATTTTTATACAAGATAAGCCTTCAAATATAGAAGAAATAAGTTTTCTAGTACCAGTCTGTAGTCAAGCTGCAGAAATTTTAAACTAATGACACATTTCAAACTAATTAAGAAAGTACTTTCACTCTTTAAAGCTGCAGACTATTGTTTCAAATGAAATGGGAATGATCTATATAATAGTCACCACTGCTACACCTGACATCTGCTTCAAAGCCTTAATTTCTTCTTATTTATGCAAGAGGAGAATAAAATACTCACTGTCTCAACAAATAACATCTGCTGCAAGTTTCTTTAGTGCACAAAGCAATTGTGGAAACTTTCAGCAATTCATTGTGATGGGATAGTTGCACAGGCAGTAAGAATGGGCTGTTCTACTTCAGGAAAAACACTTCAGTAAAACAATATTGTGTAAATCAGAGATTACAGACTTTTTATGCTACTTGTGGGAACTAAGGCTGTCATACTGTCAATATGTCCTTTATTTACTTAACATATGATATTGAAAGCCCATTATGAAACTAGAGTGCAAATATCATATTTTAGGCTGCCATAGCACATCATCTTCTGGTGCCTTATTTACTATTCAATACCATGATATAACTGTATTTCAGACAATAACCTCAAACAAATTACATGAGAGAAAGTTGTATAATTCATAACAACAATACATGAAAAAAGTTTTAGCTGGGGATTTGCCACATATGACAAGGTGAATTGATTCATGGCAGCTTGGACAGGAAAAATCTATGCACAGCTTGATGTGACTCTTGTCTTTCTAATTGCCAAGATGAAGAACATTCTTCCTTTCTGTGAAATGCTCTGGACATGAAGTATGGACATTTGAGACAACTCAAAACATATCAGTTTTATGGCTCATACATCCCCTTTTCCAAGCATCCTGATTTGTATCCCACATATATCACTGATTTTCCCCCTCTTGATTTTTCTCTGGCTGAAGTGAGGTAACTAGAAGAGATTGCATTAGCTGTGCTGGCATCTCTGAGCAGGAACCAAACATTTCCATAGCAACTTAATACTGCTACACTGCCTTGGTAACCAATTTAAGATAATTATTTATGATGTTTACCTGCACTAATGTTCCAGGGCTGAATATTTTAGACTATCATTCTTAAATATATTTGCTAGGTTCATGAATAAATCAATTTATGAATAGACACATTTTTATAGTTTTCTGTAATATCTAATAAAACCCCTTCCCATATACACATTTCAGTGTCTTCAGTCTGTAAATGTCCTCAAAAAATGAGGAGATACCTTTTGGATAAGTCAGGGAATGTTCTATCTAGTTAGTTTTAAGGTCACAAAAAATTTGTGTGAAATCTTACTGCTATAAACCAGGTACAGGCCTCAATTTCTTACAGCTCAGTGCTCCCTGTCTGCATCAAAGTGCTGGAGAGACAGTGAGCACATATGTTCATAACTGCAGACATTGTGTCTTGAAGAGTGCCAGCAAAGCACCACTGTGCCAAGATAGCAATCACTTAATGACATTGATTTCTTGTAAAACATTCCACACCAGGGAAACAGCAGCTATTTCTTTTTTCTTTTTTTTTTTTTTTTTTTTCACTGTCTGTTGAAAGTAGGGAACAGAGGTCTCTGAAAGAGAAGTGAAAGCAAAAGAATTTGATACCTAAAAGTTGTGGTTTAAAGATGTGCTGTGCACATTGTAATTGTGTGGTCCCTTTCTGTGTGATCAAAGCCACCAGTTCAACACAAGGACATCCAGCCCAAGCAACGTGGCAGCTTTTCAGCTGCTGAGAGATCAGATCCAAAGTTTGATGGCAAGCTCCCTGAACGTTAACTGCATGCCAGAGCCCTCTGAAATAAGAGAGAGGAATGCTGGAAACTGGAGACTTCTTTAAGCTGGTCCCTGGAAGTGCCTGCAGTGGCAGGAGGCTGGCAGAAGGATAGACAGAAAAGTGTGAGGAACAGACAGACACAGAGGGAAAGATAAAGAACATTACAGTGCCAAGTCTCAAAGGCAGGGATCAGGAATATGATTTAGGGATGAATGAAGAACTTCTGATAAATGGTTTAATCCAAAACTCATTGAGGACAATGCAAAGCCTTTGAAAATGGTTTGATATGAGGCTTGTAATCTTAAATGACTGCATTTAGAATCACTGCTTGACCAGCATATCAAAACCCAGCCTGCACTCCTTAAAAAGTGACTTCATAAAACCTCTTCTAAGACAAAGATGCCACTGCTGCTTTGAAGATACAGTCATTAAAGGATGAAGCATGTGAACAGTCAGCATGACTTCTCTGAAGTTTAACTATAATCTCCTTATTATTTCTTACTGAGTTTTTGAAATCTTCCCTCTTGCAAACAGAAAGCAAAACTGAGGCAAACAGCTTAATCTCGAAATTACCTGTAGACTAACTTTAGTCTGAGCTCTTTTTTCTGTGTGTATGGGCATGATCATGCCCAATTCTAACAGCATTTAAGCTTTTTACTGTTGCATTTACCTGGACAAACACTGAAATGCAGTGTAATTTTCCTACCTTCTATTAGCTATTTGTTTCAGCTGCTTGTCACGCAGTGAAAAATGCACATTCACTTTTGAAATTTCACTGTTCAGTTAAGAACAGTAAGGGGATGTTCCTGTGAGGGAAAAATTCCTCTATCACAGGCTAAATTTTATTTAAAAATATCGTTTTTGAAGCAAGGTGATGTTTGGGTGCTTAAGAAAAAAGTCAAAGGCACTGACATAAAACAAGTTCAGTATGAGTCAGTTCTGAAGCAAACCCAAGTATGTACACAAGTCCATTCAGATACTCATGCACAGAGAATTGACATAGATATTATACAAGAAATGAGGCATTCCCCAGTGTAGAAAATCCATCCTGGTTTCCATTGTTTGGCACAATAAAATAACGAGTCCAAAACAAGTCACACACATCAGTACAGCTTCAGCTGGAATCATCAGGTGTCAAATCATTCCTCTTAAATTAAAACACTTCAGGTTCTCCCCTGATGGCCAAAAGCTGCAATGGTCACCTACAGCAAAGGCTCTCAGCTTTCTGCCAGAGATCATTACTGAAGTGAAGAAAGGGGGACACCTAGGGTTGTGTTTAATGAAGGACAGCAACCAGCAAATGTTATTCTGTTGAACACTGAAAACTCATCATAAAACCACAAAACTGATGAAAAGATTGCCTAAAGCCAATTCACATGTTCTGGCTGGATATTAATTACTGCTTTCATCTAATCATGGAAGTAAAAACGTGTCCCCATGGGTCCCACTGCCAGCCAGGCCAGCCTTCCTCACCAGGTCCAGCCCAGCCCTCCCACAGCAGTCTCAGAGCTTGGATCCTTGCAGAAATCTGATTTAGGACAGCCACGTTCAGATCCCAGCCCAGGTTAACCCTGCACTTGCCAGGTTTCACCTCATGTGCCTTTGGATGCTTTGGGAATGGTTCCTCTCCAACTCTTCCACTGGGTGACTTGGCTTCATGTGAATAAATATGAATTGCAGAGACAGAGTTTTTCCACAGCCCACATGAGCACTGAAATTACTGAAGTGTAAAATGGGTGCTTCTCTGCCTCTCTCTGGCACAATAGATATCTAACCACTCACACAGTGAATGAAAAATCAAGATAACAAAAGAGGAACCATCCCAGTATCCCAGTAATTGGATCTTTGACTGAGAACAATCAGCACCTGACACTGATGGAGATATTCAATTTTCTCTCTTAGAGGAGCAGAAAAAAGAGCTCAAAGCAACACCCAAACTCTGGTCACCCATCAAATACCACAGAGTGCTCAGTCCTAAAGGAGGTGCCATTCCTCAGCTCCCTGCTAACCTGGGTTGAATTGGACCTTTAAGTCTTGCAATGAACCACAAAGGAGCCAGGACAATGATATCCTCTAAAAAATACCTTCTAGATAATCTAGTTTAATTTCCCTGCACTGAATTTCATAAAAGCAATTGGAAAACAGCTTTCAGAAACAACTCCGGCCTTTCACTTCCTTGCAATGATGCAGAACATATTTATATTTGTAGAATTTCTTTTTTCCTTCAATCTGATAAAAATTTTATAATGGAATTAAAAAGGACCAAGCTTTAAGCTCAGAATTACACAGCATTTAGATGCAAAAGAATGCATCCAAAGAATCAAAGAATGTATGGAATGAAACTCATTTATGCTTGCTTTGTTATAGCAGAGGATTCCTCATTTAGATATGCTGCATGAAAAAAAAAGATCTTCTGCTCCTAGTAAAATTAAATGTTACTGATGCATGCATTTTTCCTGAAGTCTATTTTTGACAGACATCTATTACATTGAATCATTCTGCTTTTTATCAAGCTTTGCACAACTAAATGTTGACAATACTGGGAACATTTTTGATAAATATTTTTAGCCAAGACCAGACCGTGGGGGCAGAAACCACTCAATCATTAAATGAATCCAGTTAACCTTGTACAGCTGCTGTACTTCTTTAAAAACTATTAGTATAAGAGATCAGGCAGGCTATGTAAGTGAATAAGCCTATGGAGCAAACCTGGTTTATTATTTCATGATAACTACCACATTACAATATATACTGGCTGCATGGAATTAATGAAATATAAAAATAAAATCCACATTTAACCTTGGAAAAGACCATGAAGTTCACTGACCTGTCTCTGCAGGCAACCACCAAGTTGGGGTAGCTGCTTTCAACAGCTGGTCAAGCCTGGTCTAAATTAAAGAGGAATTTGAAACACAGAGGAATTATTTATTTACAGTAAGGAATGTGAAATGCTGCACCAGTGCTTTCACCTAAATAGCAGCATTGACTCAGAAGAGACAGCTACAGATGTAAATAAGTGTATTTAATGGTAAAAATGTTGTTTCTCTGAACCACACATCTTGAGTTAACCAGCACCTGTCTCCACATATACATTACCACTAAACTTCCACACATGAACCAAAAACTGGAACTATATTTCCAGTTACACACATTAATGCAATAAAAGAAGGTATTACACAAAGGTGAAATAACTTCACTGCAGCTGCCAGAAGTCCAGGTAAATCTTGTTGCTTGTACAAAACACCTGAGCAAAAAAGGAATAGGTCTTCTGGTTTTCCCTTACTTTCCAGCCTGAATTTACCAAGCTTTCAAATCACAAGGATGTCTATAAATTTCAGCAGAAATCTTGAATGGTGCAAAACACAAAACTCTGCAGTCCCTAAAATGCTTTAAAAGAGTTTCTTCCCAATTCTGATATTAAAATATGTGTTCACTGTATAAATACCACATATGCAAAGATGGCACACTGCTTAATGAAAAGGGCAACAGCCCATGGAGATGGAGAAATAGGTATTTACAGAAAGGTTACAAATCAAGACATTTCCAGAAAACCCATTTATTTGCTGGAACAAACAACATTCTTATGGCTGCCAGGTAATGTATTTTCAGATGTATGCCAAAATCAGACTCCACCTAACTGGCACATCTTGCAGTCTTCTGAAAAAAGATCTTTAGAGCTGCACCCAAAACCCATAAGATTTTCAAGCGTGCTCATTGCTTGTTCTGCCCCCTCAGCCATAAAATCCTTTTTGTGTTATCACAGAACTCGTACCTTGTTCCACTCCAGTGAGACACTCACTGGAACCCAGCCCATCACCAGCAGCAAAAGCCATGGAAAGCCACAGAAGCACTCCAATATTTAGGAATTCATTTGTCTCATTACTATTCACTAATCCAACAGAGCAGTTAAAAATGAAATTAAAACGTGAAGTGCCAGAGAGCAGCGGCCCCAAACAACTTCAGCTTTCTGTGGCTGGCAATTATAATGCAGACAATCCATGCAAGCACTGCCTTTGGCAGCCTTACAGAGGAACTCTTTAAAAGCATTAAATGGCTTAAGAGACAAGAGGCAGCAAAGAGGCAGGAGGCACAGGGAAGCAAGATCGTGTTCCTCCTAAAACAGTGTCAGCTCCATCTGAAAAGCAACTCTGCATCAGCTCACCCACACGGCAATTTGCACCTCAGCGAAAGGCAGCGTGCATAAATAGGAATTTATTTGGGCAGAGGTGATGTATATTTAGCTGTGAGCATTCAAAAGTAACTCAGATTTGATTTTGCTCAGATCAGTGCTTAGAACGTGAAGAATCTTGTTCAAAGCAGTGTTTGCAGGATGAAAAAAAAAGTAGAGATTCTTTCTTTGCTGTTTTCCTCCTGCATGGAGCTGAATCCCATTCATGGCTCTCCCATTCACTGGGTGTAGTGTTTGTGGGCACAGGATCTGCCAGGAGATAAATCCAGAATAAGTGCTCACATAAAAGTAATAATATACGAAAACTTCTTGAAACTCTATTCTTACACCAAGATTGCTTTTGGTGTTGGGACAGTGGGGTGTAATAGGTGTAATATTCCTTCCATCCCAGAAACCTTTTTGGGTTTTTTTCCCCTCTTTCATTGCTATACAAATATACTATATTCTTTTTATTTATTACTTAATTAAACTTTGATCTTTATTATTACTTAGACTTTGATCAGCTACGCCTGTTTCAGTAAATGTTTGCAGATGGGGTGGGAAAAAGGAAAATTGCTAGACCAAAAGAACAAAAGGAATAACATATGAGTCTCACTTGGGATATGCCTTAGAAAAAAAAGAACTCAATAAGGTTGCCACCTTTTCTAAAATATTCCAGAAGGGCACTGGATCAGCAGAGGTATTTTTAAAATATTCATGTCGGCTGCTCTATCTACACTGCAGAGACAAAATCCTCTCTTGCAAGGTATCATGCAGACTGCTCAGGAAGAGTATAAGAAAAGCCCTAAAATAAGGAATTATGCCTTTTAAAAAGGGATTGCTATCCTGTGACTGCTGTTATTTGAGACACACCTGTTTTGTTCAGCTGCTGGAGGATGGGGAATTCTCAGTGGATGTGGGCAGGGCTCTCTCCAGTGACAGCAGCACTGAGAAATTTTGTTTCCTGGCCAACTCACCAATTTGTGTAATGGTTTGAGCATCTTTTCTGCTGTGAGATAGGATCAGAAGAAAAGCAAAGGAGGCCCAAACTTAAAGGCATAAAGATAGATTGATTAACACACACTAAAAGAAGAAAATGAGAATCAAAATGAAACTTTCAAAACTTTCCTCCTCCCCTACCAACTTCTTTTCTTTCTCACAGACAAGGTATAAAGACAAAACTCAGAACTCTAGGTCAGTACCACTTACAAATCTGTCCCCATCAGAGAGAGAAATCTCTCCTGGTTTGTTGTGGTTTCTTTCCACAAGAAAGAACAGTCTGCTTGTGGCTTTTACTTTTCACAGAAGTGGCTGCCCAGGGGAAAATCTGCAGTTGTGAGCCTCCCATATCACAGAGCCTTTGCCTTTAGATCCTCCCAGTCACTCTTATCTCACAGTTTTCATCACATCCCCAGCATCTCCACCAAAAACAGAAATGTGATTGTTTAAGTTCCAAACCAAACTCCAATTTTGCCTCTCCACACACACCCACACAAACCTGGACCCCATCTATCACTAATCATGAAATACTTTTATGGTGATTTTTTGTGTTAGATCTACAGAGATTCAACATCCAGCTTAAATATGAGCCCTAGTTTCAAATAACACATACATAAATATTAATCTTCTGTTGTAGAATAAAATTTTTAAATCAAATTATGTGGGGACTCCATGTTCAGTCTACCAGGAAAAAAACTTATTAAATTGTCATTTTAAACTAATTTATATGCTGCATTATATTCAGCACACTTCAGAAAAGTATATTCATATTTACTTACAGTTAAACTAAGTTCTCTTCAGGAATAAATTTACCTTTACAGTAGCACATTAGGATCAAAGCTAACTTATAGTAGTCAGACTTTAGATGAAATATCATCTCTAGGTATTCCATTTGTAAAATAATTCTTTACTCTTTCTCTCGTAAGTTCTTCCCAAGGGGTAAGTTACTAACAGAGGAATTGGTGTTGGAAACAAGAAAAAATACTGTAAAGGCTACTTATTCACACAGACACAAAAGCTGGATATGTTTAGAAATATAGATATTTCCCCAAAAACCAAAAAAGGTGCAAGCAAACTCTTATTCTTTGAAAGAAAAAGAAGGTGTTTTTGGAAAAGGTTTAGAAAATAGTTAGAAATATATGTCTCAGTTGAAACATAATTACTTTTCTTCAGCACAACCTTATGGAAGATAACTCTTGCTCAACATGCCCATTTTCTTTCCTGGACCTGCTTACAGATATAATCAATATTATATCACATTTAGATTAAACCAATTCCACCAAGTGCAGTAAATACAAATAAATACCTGGCTGAGCAGCACACATCAGTCTGCAAAGGTTTATTTCTATTTGAAGATATTGCTCTGAATAATTTACCAATATCTGACTGTAAAAAACCCAAATCTAAATTCCATCTACAATCATGAAAACAATATTTGCTAACAAGAGTTTTCTGTAAGCATATTAAGCAGTAATTTCTAAAGAAAAATATCTTCCAAATTGGAACAAAAATCTTGCAATCCCCCAAATGGAACCAGAATTAAATTTAAACCCTAAAAGTCCCAGGTATAATTTAAGGTTGGATCAGTTTTCATGGTTCATGAGATTGATATTTGCCAGAGTTGGCAGCCTGGCAGAGGACATCACCAAAGAGGAAGCAAATTAAGCCACAATTTTGAAGAATTGGAATGTTTTGATACAATGGAAACGTTTTCATAACTTGTACAGTAAGTTGGTAAGCCACAGCTATACTAAAAATGTTTTCTACATACTAAAATTTTTATTCTGTAATGTTTTTGTTCAGAAATGCCTGGAATAGAATGATTAAACTGTAAAATGTCCTAGCTGTGATTAAACTCTAAAGAGAGCAGGATTTTAGCTACTTCTGGTCCTTACACTGCTGACTCTCCCCCTTCTGCCTCTGCCTTGTGGGCATAAGCAGAAATGAATGACAAAAGGGAGAAATCTCCAGCACATAAAATCCTACAGGCCTGATTGCACAGAACTAAGGCATGAGAGCTTTAATTTAAATGGGAATAATGCAGAACCCATGGCTTACAGCAGGGCAGTAAGCCAGGATTTCCAAATGAGCCTGAAGTCAGGAGTTTTTGCACTTTTAGTCCAGGATTCCTTTAGGAATCTGGCACTTTACATTCCCGTGCTTCTGTACTGATGCATCACACACCAATGAATATCACAGATGACTGTTACTAGAAAGCCAATAAGATGGGCATGGGAAAGGAGAAAGGCCAAACAATTCTGATGAAAAGAGATGAAAAAGGAGCAATTGTACTCAATAACATCAAATTTATATTACATAAATGTGACACTAGAAAGAAGTGTTGAAAATCTTCATAATGAAACAACACAGAAATTCACATGAGTAAAGTGTCAGTTCTGTATTGAATGTTTTAAATGAGAAGTTGCTTATAAATAATGCACTAACTGTTCTGGATATAATGGTAGCAAAAGCCAAAAGCCAAAGTTGAGGGAGATTTAATGTTGTAACATTTGGTGCACTCAATTTCATTTTAGAGAGAGCTGGAAAAGCCTCAGAGCTCAGAGCTCCCCACCAACCTGACTCACCTTGGCACACAGCAGCAGGTACAAGTCAGATTTCACAGGGCTATGGAGACAAATTTCACTGCTACATTAGTGAAATGAGGTTGGCTTCCTCCACTTTCTTTTACCCTTTCAAACAGGATCACACCTAGAGAATAAACAGGGCTCTAATAACACTCCAACACTGAAATGCCACAGAGGCCCATGATTTCAGAGAGTTGTAGAGAGTTGTTTAGTTCAAGGACATTTCACTAGAAATAATTACAGACCAAATTCTGCCAGCCACTGTATCTTTCAGTAATATCCTCAACTGAAGGCATGATTTAGCAGAAAGTTAAAAGTTAAGCAAAGTCTATCACCTTCAGCTTCCTTTTTAAAATTAAATTTGAAGTGAAAAATATACTTCGTGTTTTGATTTGCATTTCATAATTGCAGTCAGTATCATTATTAATTGTAACAGTTTATGGTCAAAACACTCATTTTATTCACGGTTGCATCCATTTCCACTGCTTTGGAATTATTTCATATTGCAGAGTTGTTAATGTTTGCTCTTCTGAATCATGGCAAGTGCAGTAGAAGTTCAATAAATTATTCACATTTTTAAAGACCAAAAGCTTATTAACATTTGCCTGGAAGAGTACATCCATGCTTTGCTCTGGAGCTGAAAATGTAAATTAGCATCTTCTGGCCTGATTCTTTTCTCACTCTGTCAGTGTCATTCTCAGTTAGAATGGCCCAAATGAGATAAATCAAGGCCAGGGCACATAAATACCTCCAAGAATAATTCCCTCACACCTTCAGAGCTCTGCACTGAACTTGGATTTGTCAGCTGCTGCAAAAGCAGAACACTGCAGACACTCACAACATCAATGCTGAGAAAAAAAGTCTCAATAATAGAAATTCCTTCTTCAAGATTTCAAAGTGTAGCATATGTACAGTGGATCTATTTGTCTTTATTGGAAACACAGGGGAGTTACAAGACAGAAAATGGAGATATGCCTCCTGATGCTCCTCCTACTCTGAAGAAACAGACACACTGCTGAATTTTTTTGAGGCTTTATCAATAGCAAATGAATGTAACTGATCTAAAAGTCCAAAATACAAGCAGAGAGACCCAGCAGGAAAATAAAAAATACCTACATTTATTGTAAAAGGTGAGTCAGGCCATATTCTGCCAATTTTCTCCTCAAATACAAGAGCCTGTGTGGACACTATGGATGAGGCAGTAAATCTGTAGGTGAAAACCCTTGACTGGAGCGAATCAGGAGGGAAGGAAGTTGGTAATGAGGAGTAGGGTAGAGAAAAGCAAAAAAAGGGAAAAATTGCAAATAAAAAAGAGTGGGAAAATAGAAGAGTTTGTTGTTTCCAGCCCAGTTCTTGTTCAGTGTCTGCATTCCATCACCCCACAGCTGAAGAGCTCTTCCTGGATGGAATGCAACAGGAGCAAGACAGGAATCCTGCTCCTGAAGTCCTCATTGTTTTTTGTTTCTAATCCTCATTACAGCAACAAAACACACATCAACACCTTGCACAATGCAGGAGATTCCCCTCTCCCTTCTTATTACTATCTTAGACTAATAGCTTGAAGCTGATTTATTTTCTTTGGATAAAATATTGTTGTGCTGCACGAAGTTCAATGAGCTATAGAATGCCCCAGAAGAATACAGTGCTACATGAATATGACAAAGTAATCTCATCTTCTCTCTATACAAAAGGGGGAATAATTTCCTGTTGACAGGAGAATATTTTACTAAACCAGAGGCATCAGACAGCAGCCTTTCATGGAGAATGGGACTGGGGGAAACAGTTTAATAATCAGCAGTTTCTGTGTCCTGACAAATGCTGTGTACAGCAAGCATTGAGGATGATTTATAGTCAGGAGTTACAAAGAGAATAAAGGCTTGAAATGACAGTGAAAACCAGCAGAGCTGCTGGTCATTGTCATCATGAGACAAAATGAGATGTTTTTTGTTTGGTTTTTCTTTTTGTTACAAGAGAGAGATGATGATTTCGACCTGAAAGCACTGGCTACCCTGTCATATTGTTCAGCCTGACCAAGCTGCACACAACGCAGATCAGATCATCTCAATAAAGAAAAAACTATTGCATGACCTTTCTGCAAAGAGGAGACAAGAATTCATTTCACTGCAGCAACATTAGCTAGAGGCTGGCAGAGGAGCTCATGGCTCTCTCTTCCCACATCCCCTACCTGGGACCTGCATAAACAGCAGGGAGCCAGCCCCAGGATAAACCTGGCTGTTAACATTTAACTTGGAAAAAAAAAATAAAATAAAGGCATTTCTGCACTGGTAGGCAGAAGCAGAGATCTGCTCCCTGCTGTGTTTCCTGGGAATCTTTGGGAGGATAGTCATTGCCACACCAAAATGAAGGATGAGATCTGTTTGCTGTGTTGGAGGGAGTGATTCACCCCTTCAGCATTCTTCAAAGGATCACAGTCCTGAATTTCCAATATGAGCACAAATGTGTAAAGTGATTTTTTTGTTAATATCTCAAGAAAACAGTTGGTCACCATCATATCCAATCTTTGGTCTGGCAAAGGAACCTGAGTTTTTTCCCAGCAGAGCTTCACCACGAGCAGCTCCCCCCTGCTCTCCAGAGATTAGGGCAACATAACTTGGATTGCCTAAACTTCCCCCCCCCCCTCAAATCTTTCAGCTGGGAAACACAAAAAGCCTTTAAATCTCTCATGACTCACCAGCTGAACGTCTGAACATGGGCACACTGATATAATATCACAGCACTTTGCCCTGGGGCCACTCTTCAGCTCGCTGTTTATGCAGGGTCTGCTGGGAGCATCATTCAAAAAGGCTGTTCAGAAATGAGTGTATCATTGTACAAATCCAGTGATGTGCATGCATTACACTCTAAAAAAGACAGGATATTGAAATATCATTCATTCACATGGTACTGTTATATACTAATGAGATTATTTGGGGATGCAGATGATCGCAATATGCCAGCAGAGGAATTTCATAAATGCTCAGAACAGAGTTCTTAGAGTTAATACTTGGCACTTAAGGCAATCTAGAAGAAGCACCTTCAAAAACAGAGTAGGACCTCAGCCCAGAGTCCTTAGGCAGAAAGCTGCTGTCCTCAGTTCAGTCTTGAAAAAACTGAGCAGTGAAACAAGTGCTTTAATCTCAAGTGCTACAAGTAATTGGGATTTCCACTTGCTGACTTGGACCCATCCCTGTAACCTGCCACACCAGGACCTCTGAACTCAAGCTAGGAACCCCTCCAGGGCAGAAACAGCATCTGCTTCATTAGCTCTGCTCTGCACTGGGGCTGGGATAACCTTACATCATCCTGAACATGGCTAACATTGTTGTACATCTCTCAAAAACAGTGCTCTGGTTAATAGGAATTTATGAATATTGGCAGATTTGGGGGTTAGGATTTAAATGTACAACAGTACTCAACAATGATAAAGAGATGGAATGTTTTTTACCATTTGAGTTTAAAACAAGGCCCAGAATGGCATAAGGCAGTTCTACAAATTACAACAAAATGCTTTCCTCTTATTTTCTTTTCCATATTCTGTTTTATGATTATTAAGATTTAATATATCACATCACCCAAGGTATCAGTAACAACAATTTAGAAATTTATTTTATCTCTCAGCTGCTCCTCATCTGGCTTGTGCTCCAGCCCCTTCCCAGCTCCATTCCCTTCTCTGGACACGCTCCAGCCCCTCAGTGTCTTTCTTGTTGTGAGGGGCCCAGAGCTGGACACAGGATTTGAGGAGTGCCCAGGCAGGGGACATCACTGTCCTGCTCCTGCTGCCACACCATGGCTGGGACAGGCCAGGTGCCACTGGCCTCCTGCCCACCTGGGCACACCTGGGCACATCTGGGCACACCTGGGCACACCTGGGCACCCCTGGGCATCTCTGGCTCCTGTTCAGCTGCTGTTGGCCAGGGCCATGTCCAGCCTCTCATCCAGCAACCCCAAATTCCTGCTCCTTAGGGATGCTCTCCACCCATTCTGTGCCTCTGCCCCTGAGGGTCAGGTCCCTCCAGTTTCATTTCTTGATATCTGGGTTTAAGGCAAATCCTTTCTGATAAGACATGTAGGAAAGATCAGAACAGATTTCTAATAAAAATCAATTCTGCTTGTGAGACCTTAATCTGTGCATGGCTTAGCACTCCATCAAATCACACATCAGCATAAAAGGAGGAAAAAAAAACCCTCAAAACAGTTAGAGGCAACACATCCCCTTATCTCATTTCCACTCTTTTTGTACACACAGGCTGAATAATCCATTACACCCATTATCAAATCATCAACAATAGGATAGTACAACAGCAACTTGGATTTACAGTGCAGTTTAAATCCTAACTGCTTGGAGCAGAATCTAACAGGATGATGTGGCAAGAGCTGGCAGAAATTTAACTTTTAAAAAAAAAGGAAAAAGCTACTTTAAATACAAACACCCAGAGTTTTCCTGTCCAAAGTTTTCCACCCAAGTCCAAATATTCTGAAGGTGAGACTCAGAATAAATAAGGGAAAAAAAAAAAAAAAACAAACCCAAACCATTTAAATGGTTTCAGTCCTCTGCACTTGAGGGTGGGTGGGGGACAATATTATAAATATTGAAAAGGCTTTTTCTTCAAGTTTTCCAGCAGCAATCATATGAGCTGCTATTGCAAGAGAGAGCAACCAGGCAATGTATGTATTCTTTAATTTCTTATTTCGCTTTCAAAGAAGCATTTAGTGGAGACATGAATATGGATCCAACCTGTAATGCTGAATACCTGTTTGTGCTCAAACCTTTGAATACTCAGGCTTAACATAATCTTTATCACCCTTTGCCAGTATCCTTGCATTTATGTCCTTGGAATATAGGAGTTTAGAGTGAAGTTTATTCAAAAGCTGTAACTATCCCAATGAGGACTTAGAAAGGGAGGACTGAGAAAGGGAGGACTGGGAGGAAGAAATTAATTTATACTTTTTTTTTTTTTTTAAATATAGAAGATACCAAACAGAAGAAACCCACCCAGTATTCTTTCACTTCTAAGATAAAGACAAAATGAAGGTTGGATTTGGTTGGGATTTCTTTTATTCCTACCAATTAATTTGCCCACCATTTGGGGAGAAGTCACACTAAAATACCATATATGCTAAATATCTCTGGGACTATGCTGCAAATAGATTTTTTTTGCAGTGTTAACTGACATAACTACTATGTGAGTACACAAAATGTGTTCAAAGCAATTTTCCCCCTTCACCCACTTGCATGTTTAGATAGCTGATTGATAGAGTACAAAGGAGAAATGTAATTTCATTAGCTGTTCTTTTTTTTGTGAGCAGATGGTTCCTCAGATTTACCTTTGAAATGAATATAAATTCGACCTGCAAACAGCATCATTTTAAAGTATAACCACAATGCAAAAGCCCATTTTCAAAACCCTCCATGCAGGGAAGAACATTTTTTATCTGTGGGAGCGTTGAGTCTGGCTGTGTGCAGAGCAGCTGAGACACAGCACAGGGAAAACACAGGGGAGCAGCAGAGCCATGGCACAGCCCAACAAAGCCTTGGCACAGGATTTCCCCTGGAATCAAGCTGGCAGCTGCCTTCCCTCTCTCCTTCAGCTCTTTTACAAAGGTATTTCAGTTGCAATACATAGGGTATGTACTATATGTGTTAAAAAACCTCCACTAAATTATAATGCAATAATTAAATTTATTTCTTTCAAATTGCTACTCAATTACTCCAAATCAAAATTCTATGGAAAAGCACCAAGATTAAAGATCAGACCATACCAAATCCATCAATTAGAAACAGTAGTCAGGAGTAAGAGTAGTTATAGCTTCAAAATAAAAGGAGCATGATTCAAGTACTGAAGTTCAAAAGAAATCCTGACACAATCATTTGCAGCAGCAATGACCTTGGAATGTGTTGTGAAACCATCAACAAGTACTTCACCACCACACAGGGTAACTGCACATTACAAAAATGAACAATCATCACAGAGCTCTTTCACAGCTGTATCATAAATGTGTTTAAACTAGGCAAGTTCAGCTCTGAAGTGCTCAGGCTCAGTATTCAGCTTCAGGGAAAATGATACAGATAAACCATGTGTGCAAGTCAGCCACAATTCCACACTCATCTGAAAAGAAAACTCTCTTTAGTGTTTCAAATTAGGTATTTTAAATGGGATGAGGTGTTCATAAAAAAACCCCACAAGTTTGCATCTGTACTACTGAGAAACAGTTATTTTGCCTCACAAGATATAGTGCCTTGAATATTTTATTATACAACCATATTAATAGTGATTTTGTAATTAAGAAAATCAAAATTCAAGCTGTGAGATGCTGAGTTTTCCTCACATTTTGCAGTGTACTATAAACAACGGGGAGAAACAAAAGCAAGGAAGATTTTACTTTAACTGAACATTTCAGAGAGATGACAAAGGGCAATTCCTCACCTCCTGGATGTGTTTCCCCAGGTTGTCATAGTCCATACACAGAAATCATTCATGCTCCAAAGTCCTGACCCCTGTCCACTGGTTTTCATCTCCATACAAAGTTTATCATGTCAAAGATTAAGTCACTGTCATGCTTCTATTTTCCTTTAAGGAAAAATACATCATGCACATCTCAGTGACTACCACGAGCACTCAGAATACACTTTGGGTATTCAAAATGTGCACTGAAAAGGACAGAGACCAGGTAGGTAAAATATCAGCTGAAAATGGAATTTATGAGTGTGTGGGTGAGAGAAGATACAGCAGGAAGTTTTACAGCCCCAGCTGTAATGGTTATTGCCATGGAGAGCTGTAACAAACCCAAGGCTCACAGGTGACATCCCAGCTCTGCTGGATAGGGCTGCTCCCTCCAGGGAGATGAACTGACCTGTGAAAAAAAGCTGGAAGATCTGTTGAAAAAATAACTGAATAAACACTTTAAAAAGACCTTTTCAATCTTCACTTTGTTATTTTCATTTACCTTGCCTGTAGCTGCTAATTCTGAAGCCTGCTTACTTCATGGAGAGCTGTCCATCAGTGCCAGCTTCCAGAGCAGCTAAGATTCACAACTTTAAAAATCCAGGAATTAAGATGAGCTTTATGGAACTTTAGGTTGTTTGGTGAAAAAATTGCCAGGAGTAGTTCTGTCTCCTTGTGCCAGGAAAGGTGCTGATCACGCTAAACTGATTAAATTAGTGGTCAGATTGCACACTCTAATTAAGCACAAGCTCACAGTAAGAAAAAGTCAATTCTATTTAGATATCAGAGAGAAGTTCCTGACTATTAAAACTTAGTCTGGGAACTGTTTGCACAGACATTATTATTGACTATTCCAGTCAATACTAAAAAAATCCTCCTTACCAGTTGCTTTACCCCTGATCTCCTCAGAATCACAGACCACATCACTGTAATTATCCACTGAGCTGCATGCTTTAAGCATACCAACTAAAACCTGCAAATGTACAGGTGCACTGATTTAATTTGTTCTGATTACTGCCTACATTTTTTTTTTTTCCTGACAAACTAATTAAGCCTTAAGCCATATTTTTGGGAAGTTTTATTTCCTGTATGCCTGCCCTTCTCGAGGCCTGGATGCCAGGATTGATACAGCTCCTTCTGTCACGCATCACCTTTGCAAAATTACTAATCAAGTTTTTGCTCTCATTACTCCCCCTGATGACTCATATCTTCCACCAAGCCACAGGGACATAAAAAGGAAAATGATAGGCAGCTGAAAATAAAAGATCACTGTTAAAAATGCTTATTTATTCCCATGCTTTACTAAAGAAACTCTTTATAAGGCTGTCTGGCTTAGATTTTCAGTTGTAGTAGCAGTGTTAAATGCTCCGTGGGATAAAGACCATGCCTTCATTCATTAAGGAAGTGCAGACCTTGAGTTCATTCAACCACTAAGAGAGTCAATGAAGTAATTTACTAATCAATTAGACATCAGAGAGCTCTAATGCTGGTCTGCTCTAAACTACACTTCAGATGTACCTCAGACTTAGCTGTTAAACAATCACCTGAAATTCTCCTTTCTCTGACTGAACATTAGGGCAACTGACTGACAAAGGATTAATAATGGCTTCTCAGCCATTATTTTATCCTTCACAAAACAATAAAATCACAATAAACCTAACCACACAGGAGAGCTGAAGGAAGGAAGAGTAGGAAGAATAGACAGGGCACAAAGAGTATAACACAGCTAAACAAATACACAATGAAAACCACTGCTATTCCACTTTTTTTTTTTTTTTTTCAATGTATTGTTATACAGATTCCCTGTAATCTAATACCAAATCCCACACTATCTGAGATATGTTATTAACTACTTTCTAAGAGATTTTTCTACTCCCCTCTTGTTTGAAAGGAGTTTTTAGCTTCACACAAACCCTTCAAAGAGTAAAACCTTTATCTGTGAGAAATGATTGGCATGTACAACTAGTTTAAAATGATGCAAACAAGACACAATTGTGAAGAAAAGAGCAATTGTATATTGCTACCAGCCTTAATGAGAGGAATTCTCAACAAAACATAGAATTTGGGACATGATGGCATGTTTTCCTGCACTCCTCTCAGAAACTTGTTGGGCAAGCCACACATTTTTAAGCACAGATTTGAAAATATTGTATGTGTGTTTGATTTTTCAGGTATTTCTGTCTCCAGTACATGACCATCAGTGCCAGGGCCTAAATAGGAGAGATAGCCAAAATCATCCCAAACTGTGTGTCACACCTCTGGGGGACTGACAGGACCCTTTCTGGGATGAATGGAACATATGGCAAAGCCCTAAAAACATGTCAATTTGTTTAAATGTTTTGAATTACACCTTGACAAAAAGTGGTTCCTAATTCCTCTATGGCATCTGTCAACAGACCACACACATTTCAGCAGTTTCTTGACATTAAAATTAAACATTTCAAAACAGAACTGAATTGAAAATGGAACTGAATCCTTCTGTGGCCTGCTTATCCAACCCTCTGAGCAATTCTAAACAGCTGCAGAAAAGCACCATGGAACTTTCTGCAGTGAGGAAAGCAGCAGCTTTCCACTCTGTATTAGGTAAAGATTTGGAAGATTTCACACTTATTGGGGACTCTGTGGCTCCAACAAGCAAAATTATACATGAACAGAGTTATTTTGCATAAATCCAGCTTGTTGTGCATGATGTCTGATGCCTCCTGACACTGTGAATGATTTACTGCCTGGGACTGCTGGGCTTTCCATGGACACCTGACAGTCTAGACTTCCAAGCAGCAGGAAAAGCCTCCAAAAGCCATAAAAATGCAGCATAAATGACATCCTGCGTGCATTTTCTATGGGACAGAGTATTTAGGAGTAAAATATGTGAAATCTCATTTTACAGCAGGCTGTCTGGATGCATGAACCATCACTGCTGGATCCAGCTGAGCTTGGAGGACCCTCTGCCCTCCTGGCTGGGGACAGCAGGGTTTGCTCCCACTGGCCAGGATGCTTCCATCCCTTCCAGCAGCTCACAATGAAGGCATGGTGTTGAAGCAGTTTAAAAACGTTTTTTATTGCTGTGTGACTTGCTCAGCCAGAGGATTTCAGCCAACAATTGTGGCATCTTTTACAAAATGTACTGTACTGATTCCCTCTGCAAAAGTAGCTGCAGTTTGCTGGGAACTCTTCCTAGAATCTGCTGGAGGGGTAGCATTTGTCTTTGTTAAATTAACATGAGATCAAATCAAGCCAGATTCCAACCAGCTCTGCCTGCCAAGAGATTTCAGAGGACTGGCATCTCCAGGAGAAGCAAAATGGGCTGCAGTGATGGCACAGCTCTGACTGCAACCCAAGCAAACCCCAAGGAAGTTTTGTAGCAAGGGATGAGGCAGTCAGAACTGCAGAAGAAATACAGAATGTCACTCTTCAGGTCACAGGCAGCAGTCCCATAGGATGACACACAGTAAAATTAAATACTTTCCATAGAGAATCCTCACAGATGTCAGGAAATTGATTGCACAAAGATTAGGGAGAAGTGCAGCTCCTCTTAATTGCCAACATTAAGATAAAAAATGACTTATTTGAAGCCTTACTTATCCCTCCTTGGTGACATCTCTTCCTTTTTTTTATATTATTTTTTCTTTATAATTCCATTTTTGTTTTATTTTGCCTTTTCATTGACTCCCTGAATTCTCAGCCCAACTGATTGATCTCATTAAAAATTTCAAACTATAACCATGGAGCCAGGTACACCACTGCTGAGATTTCACTGTTCCCTCATTGTCTATGTGGGACATGATCATTCCCAGTGAGGTTATTCTTTATGTGATTGTATGCTAAATACAGATGTAATGGCTTGATTTTATAGGATTTTCTATCCATGTCTTTCTCTCTCTCTCTTTTTTTTTTTTTTTTTTAATGTTAAAGGAAAGTTTATGTTATGCTTTATATAACTAAATATGCAAAATACCTGTACTTTGCAATGCTTCTGCATGTGACACTCCTGAAATATTACAAGTATTAAAATACAAATTTTGATTATCATGGCTATAGATTTCAAAACTGGCTACTACAATTATTTCTTTAATGCCCCCCTGAAGTCCCATGCTGAGAGCAGTTTATAGCATTTAATTTCTCCAGTAACTACCACATTATCCATATACCTTATGAAAACAGTACTGATGGAAATGATTAAGCAGAGATTCCTGCAGCTCCAGGAGCTCCATCTGTCCTGCAGGATGATATCCAGTGAGTGCATGCAAGAAGCAGAAAGCAGGATTGACTTTTCAGTCTTGCCTAACATAGCAAATAGCAGAATAGCCACAGCAAAGAGCAGAAAACCACCCTGGCTACTGAGCACCTCCATCACTTTTACAGTTGGAGCTGGTGAGGGATGTTGGGGTCTTATTAGCTAACATCCCTTTAGATGTTTAAAATGACTTGAGATGTTTAAAATTATTCCTTCAAGGTTTTTTTTTTTTATTCTGTTTATATGCTCCCACATTCTATTTTTATTTACTTTAAATTGCAAGTTTCTTTATTTGTTCTCTCAATTTCTGATGCTTCAGCTAAAAATAGAATATTTTCAGTAGCTTAAATTCCTGACAGTAATTAAGGATTCTTCATCCTCCTAAATTATTCTGCATGTGTACAGCTACTTGGTCTTACATTTTAAGAGCAGCTCCAGTTTATGGATTTGTACAATGTGGGCAGGAAGTTTTGTTTCTGCACTTCCCTGAAATGAACTTTATCTCATAATAAAGGCAAAGGCCTTGAATGGAAGCTGTGCCCTGATGTTCAGGGATTCAAAGAGGTAAATCTTGCTGACTCACACAAACTCTGCAGTGCCTTATTTATCCCATTTTGTGATGAGGGCCTTGAACTAGCAAAGTTCTTAAGGACATGCCTAATTTTTAATTCAATGGCAGCATTCATCTGCTCCAAACACTTCGATGCTTTGTTGAATTATGACCCAAAGAAAGTGAAAAAGCAATGAAAAAAAAAAAAAAAATTTCCCCATGCAGTAAATATTCCACAACCCATTTCAAGAAGTGCTGGCTGCACTGGCTGCAGGATCATTCCCATTTGTTCATGCTGAGAGTGAAGCTGGGCACACAAATCACATTTCCCCTCCCTCTCTTCCCCAAGGCTGTGCAGCTGTGAGCCTCACTCTGCATTTCTGTCTGCTGGGAGACTCCTCTGCTTCAGGCACCTGCTCCCCAAAACCCTGAGAGATCTGTGCTGGGGCAGCCAAGGTGACATCCTGGGCCCTTGCCACCCTTCAGAGATAATCACCAGACAGGAAAATGCTGCTCTGATGCTTTAATTAAGACATCTGGCCAGGAAAAGAAAAGTTCCCAGGTAGCTTTCCTAAACAAACAGCCACAGACAAAAGTATTCTCTAGGCTCCCTGGGTATTGTACCCTTCTCCCCAAAAAAATCTCAATGAACTCCACCTTTATCTGTGATCTTCTCTCTTTTCTTTATTTTCTACAGCCATTTGAAGCTCCTCCATTTATCAAAAGATTTTATTTTCTCTCTTTTATCTGTGATCTTCTCTCTTTTCTTTATTTTTCTGAAGCTCCTCCATTTATCAAAATATTTTGCTAGTATATTCCACATAAACACACGTGATCTTACCCTCTTTAATCTTGATTTTGGATTTCATTTGGAGTTACCTACGTTATTCTGATGTGTCACTTCAGATTAATTTGTTCTGTTAAGTACTTGCCAAATAAATAATGAGCTTTCAAATGAGTTAATCTGTAATAAGGTAAGGATTTAATTATTCCTAACACTATTAACATTTTACTATTGTATCAGGGTCACAACTGAAAATATGATAGACACTTTTAGGACTGTCAAGAGCTCAGTCTCCCACTTGTGAACCATTATTGCTGCTAAGACTTTGGCATCTCCTGGTTTGTAATAATGACAAAGAGGGGGCAAATCTTTACAGCAATCCCTGGAACCAAGGAATTTGAGAATTCAAATTCAGTACCAAGCTCAAACCATCATGAAGTTCCTTCCTCCTGCTGAGAGCTGTTACTCTCAGCAGTAGGAAGAGGAGAGGCAAAAGAGAATCCAGAGAGTAAGATAATATAAAAAGATTATTTTTTTCTTTTATTTTCTTTTTTTTTTTTTTAATTAATAAGTGCTTTGGGTTAATTTTCTTTCCTATCTGATTGTCCTTGAAGCCAACAACAGCCACAGAGGCATTTGGGGCTCCACTGAGCTGCAGATTTTGTGAATTAAAGGTGGCACAAGAGGTGGTTCCTGCACAATCTGCAGATGTGACAGACCATGAAGGGAAGAGGAATAAGAGGAGGAGGTGACACCAATCCACTGCCAGGGGTGTGTGGGAAAGGGATCCATGCATCCTCTCCTGCAGCCCCTGAAGCTGCCTCTGCAGCTGTGAATATCAACATCTGGCCAAGGCAGTTTGATGTGAATCCTTATGGGCTTTTCAAAATGTAGACTGTCTCCTGTGATGGTGTCAGAGCCTAAAATATAAGATTGCTCACAGCTTCCTTTGAGGATTCTTTCCACACACTGTTAAAAGGTGGAATATCATTTTCTTGAGAAAAAAAAAAAAAACAAAAACACACAGTCCCAAGGATTTGGCTTTTTTTCCTCAGTTTTTCTATAGGCATTTTGCTGACAAAAATAAACTGGAAGTTTTTGAGAGTACAGGACTGAAAAACAAAAAAATTCTGTCACTTGCAGACATTTCAGATTTTACATCCATAATTACAGAGTCTCAGCTCTCCTCTTTATTCTATCTGCACCATTAGGAATGGACACTTGGAAGCAGCCCCTTGGAGCCCAGTCCTTTTTCAATCCCTGCAAGTAAACAACAATCTAGCAGGATCAATATCTGCATGTCCTTGCATTAATGCCAGGCAGAAAGCATTTTCAACACCTTGGCAGAAACTAAGAAATGAATGTCCAAAACACACAGGTGCCACGAGGGAGCAAGGGAGCTTGAGGGAATCACCAGAATTCCATGTCCCACCAGCAGGAAGGAATTTATTAATGATGTTGAGACCGCACTGCCAAGATCACCCACTGTCAAGTGCCCATCTGCTTCTAGAAATTTGCAAGCTGGAGACTCAAAACACACGTCCTGCAGAGTGGCACAGCTCCAGTGCTGATGTGTGAGAGAATTCCTGCACCTGCAGATGCCCTGGGCACAAAGGAGGTGACAAATCTCCCCCAGGAGCCTGGGTGGAAATGTGCGAGCTCAGCACCAACGTGTGGCCAAGGCAGCAGAGAGGCACAGCCCTGCTCCAAGATTTGTGCTCTATTCCCAGCTGGAAAAGAGGCATAAAAAGCATTTCCCAGTAGTGCAGTAGAGCTTACTCAGGGAACATGGTACTAATGAAAGTAGCAGCTAAAAGAATTCTCCTCAAATATTTCTGAGGGGCTGTGCTGTTTGGGTCTGTTAAAACCAGTTTTTGCCTGTGCCAAATAAGCCAACAAAAAGCCATATCAAACTACAGGATGTTCACTATTTACCTTGGTTCTGTGGAATTGTTGACAAAAACCTGGTATGGGGGGTTGACCCTGGATGGATGCCAGGTACCCACCAAAGCATCTTTATCAATCCCCTCCTTTTTATCTATGGAAAAGGGAGAGGAAATAATAATATTATTTATNAGATCATTTTCAATTACTGTCACAGGCTAAACAGACTCAGTTTGGGGAAATTAGTATAATTTATTAGCAGTCAGATGAGGGTAGAGAATGAGAAATAAAACCAAATCCTAAAAGGCTACCCCTCCTTCTCCAGGAGGGGGGATGCTAATTCCCAGTTTCTCCATGTGAGATGCAAGGGATCAGGAAATGAGGGATGCAATCTCTTCCCTCCAGGTTGTGCTGTGCTCCCTCCTCTGGGGGAGGAGGG
>WEIU01014851.1:370753-427988 GCA_013389925.1 Aegithalos caudatus
ACTCTTCCAGAGATGTTTTTCACTTCTTCTCTCTTCTCCAAGAGTTCTGTTTGCTTAGATGGATTGTGTTCCATGCTTTGGGTGGTGACAAAACAGAATTATACTTGCAAATCTTCCCTCACCAGGAGCTGCCCACATGCAGGATGCAGCCCTTGGCAATAACAGCCTGACAGCAAGGGAGTGATATTTCCATTTGCAGTAAAAGAGTTAATGGGAAAAAGAAACAAAAAAAAAAAAAAAAAAACAAAAAAAAAAAAAAAAAAAANNNNAAAAAAAAAAAAAAAAAAACAAACATGTTCAGGGCAGTCATTTGAGGTCAAAGACCATGAAGTGATTTGGGGTCCAAAATTGGTTTCTGTGTAGGGGAAAAAAAAATACCATTTCTCATGTAATTTCAGAAGATCATACTTGATATCTTCCAGAAAACCCTAGGAAGGAGAGGTACAAGTGAACTTCAATGCATTCATTAATGAGAAAACAAAATACTCAAGTTAGTTTGTTAAGTATAATTGTGCTTCATTCAGTCATTTCTTTCTATTAGCCATTTTACACTGCTCTAGTAATTATAGCCAAGTACATTTGCATGTGAGTTGGCAATGGAAGTTGTTCTATGCAGGTTTGTCACATCATAAATGGACTTTAGAGAAAGGGAGAGGAGGTGATTGTTACTGACTGCACTTAACCTGGAAAAGGTACAAGGAATAAACTAATTACTTCAATATTCATGATGTGTCCAAGCAAGAAATAATTACATGTTACATGTGTGAGCAAATGAAATATAAAACGTGGGAGAAGCCTTGGTAAATACAAATGGAGATTTTGATCACCAAGACTAGACTGGAATACATCAGAGAAGATAAAATGTGGGTTTGTATGAGATTGCTTTGGACTTACTCAGGTTATGTTAAATGCCCAGCATTAATACCAGAGTTTTATTGCCATGGCTGGGGAGCAATGCAGCAAAAAGTAGGAACTCTCTAAAGGTAGTGGGAAAGCTAAAGAACAGTTATTTCAGTCCCAGTACAGGTCAATCTCTCAGGCTCCTGACTAATTTTAGTCAGTCCTTACTCATGCAAATCTCCCACTAACTTCAAGAAATTTCACCTGAACTGGATCAAAAGCAGTAACAAGAGTTGGTTGGAGATTTTTTTTTATCCCATCTGGCAAAATGGGATAAAAATGTGTGATACATTGCTGTGTGGGAAGTAGCCACAGAAGTGAGGGATTTAAAAATCCACAGTGCACAAAACACCTTTCAATCAAATCAGCTGTTCTTTCAGAGATAGTGTCTAAAATGGTGGGGTGAGACAGAAGAAAAGAGGCAGGAATTTCCTTCCCACAATAAACTCTGGCAGATATTACCAGTCAAAACATAAAAGGTCTAGAAAGATCATTATTTCCATTAGAAAGAAAGATCTAGATCTTCTAGATCAGTCTAGAAAGATTATTATTTCTATTGGCAATGCATCTATAATGTAAAAATAATCATTATAAATGGGATTCTTGGAATGTCATCAGAGACACTTGGCATGAGATGTACAAATCACATTAAGGAATATAACAGAATGAACTAAATATAACTTAACATGGGTAAAAAAAAGGCAAAACCCAAAGAAACAAAACAGAAACAAAACCCAAACAAACAAAAAGAAAGAAGGTGAAATCACACTTCATAGTTTTACTTTCATGTGATAAAATCAACCCATAAGCCAGCATGGGTGAAAATCCCAGTGACAGCCCCTGAGAATCCAACAGCTCAGGCAGGTGAGGAATTGGGACTAAAGCCCAGAAAGAAAGAATAGAGGGGTGGGAGTGAGATGTTTTAAGATTTTTGGTTTTAATTTCTTATTATCATATGCTGACTTAGCCGGTAATAAATTAAATTAATATCCCTGGGTTCACCCCATGTTTTTTCTGTGGTGATAATTGAGGAGTGATCTCCCTGTCCTTGGCTCAGCCCTCGAGGATCTCATGGCATTTCTCTCCTGTCCTGCAGAGGAAGGGCAGGGACACAGTGGCTTTGGTGGGCATCCAGCCAAGCTCAGCCCATCACACGGACCCAGAGATCTGTGACAGCACAAAAACAACCCTCAACAGGTAGGAGAAATCATTTGTCAAGATTAAATGACTTTTGGTATGATTGATCTCTATTTCGACTTAAGGAGGAATTTACAATTGGATTTCTGGTGTCTTCACTGCTGGAAGGCAAAAGTTTAAATAGTTTTTCTGTCCTAATATAACCTATTTCTTTTTAATACTAGCAAAATTAAATGACATGAGGTGTATACCAAAGTTAGAAGGTATTAGTCCAAGAGAGATATTCTGACTTGGGGAGGTCAGAATTTTTTTTCATCAGTTTGACAGCAAACAAACTGGGTAATAGTTGAGGCCAAATTTTATAGAAGTTGGGATGTTACTTTTAATTAACATACCTGATTTATTTGCCCAAATAAATATCCTGCATGATATAATGCACAAGTTATTTATTCCTCAGTGTCAGGGAACCAAAACAAGTCTTGGAGGTCACTTACACTTGGAGCTTTTGTTCTGCCATTATACACTCATAAAAGTTAATAGTCCTTGCTGCTTGCCTGAGTTCAACATTAAACTCCAAGATGAGTTAAGAGAATGTGTTAATTACTGTTCATTATTGTAGGAGTTCATGTGAAGCTACTTGGAAATTGCAGTCACTGAGATGATGGAGAATATGCTGTGCTGGGGGTTTTTTGTGGGGGGTGGCACTAAGAGAGAAGATCAGAGGGACAGCAAAAGCTGAGCTGTCAAAAGTGAAACTTTTTGGCAGTGTCTGTCTTGTTTGATGAAAATCTAATGGGAAAAGATTTCTTAGTCTCAAATGGGGACTGATTTCTCTCATTTTGCCAGGACAATAAAGTCACTTCTCGAGGTAAAGTGACTCACTTTAGTATGAAAGGTTTTTGGTTGAATATCTCTGCTTGATTTGTGCTAGGTGTGGAATCTCTGCCAATTTTCTTCTGTGCTGAAAGCACATGCAATCAGCAGAGAGTTTGGGGCCATTCTGTCAAGGATTACTTTTCTGTCTGAAGTTTTCATTAAAATACTTCAGAAGGATCTGTGTTCCTACAAACAAAGACAGATCTTTAAGAGGTTGCAAGGATTTATAGTCCTTTTAAGGGTTGGTTTTAAATCTGGGCAGGAGATGGATTTCCTACCTCCATTTTTTTAAAAAAAAACCCCAATATTAATGTTCCATTTCAGCACAGTTCTAGTCACCATCTCTCCATCTTTCTCTCTATGTATGAAAAGGATCTGCCTTGGAGGACTGGAAGTTTTTGTGACTAGATTTTTACACATATCTCTTTGTGGTGAGAGAAAATTATGGAACTGGAGCCTGAAAGTTTCAAACAAAACTTGTTCCTGCAGATTATTTCTGAATTTTACATCAAATAGTTTCTGGCTTCCTTCTGCAGTCATTTTCTGAACATGAAGAATTCTGTTGGTTTTCAGCCTCACAGGACAACTGAAAAGGATGTCTCAAAGTGGGAATCAAATCTGCTGGAGGTACACAGGCTCCTTACTCAGGTCTTTTTTGGGATATGTTTTTAAACTATTTCTGCATCATTTGTGCCACAGAAAGAGAGGCAGGAGTGCAGGAGGTGTGTGTCAACTCCATCTGACAAACTGGACAAAAATTGCCTCTTCTGCCCTTACCCCAAGCCCCATCCCTGAAAGCATCCCTGTGTTCCTCAGCCTTGCACACACACTGAACCTATGCTGTATTTTTCCTATTTAATCCAGGTTTTCTCTTTCCTTAGTAGAGATCTTTCCACTGGTCCAGTTCACAGTGTAAATACAGGTCTGAATAAGCAGTGGTTGTGGTTTGATTTTCAAAATAATTTATCAGCAGGTTCATGGTTTAAAGGGGGCAGATCTGAGATCTATTAATCTGATTTGAGTTCTGGTAAAGAAACTTTAATTGTCCCATCTGAAGGATGTTGGGCTCTGTACATTCAATACCTTTTCAGTTTTGATAATGTCTGTACCCAAGGTAACCAGGGATATTTTATTTGTGTATAATGATGCTCTTCTTGAGCACAGGAACAGTGGTGGATACTCCAGAGAAATATAATATTTGAAGAAAGCAAAATTAAATGATCAACCTGCTTGAATACATGATCACTGGGAGTGACTATGGGAACATCCCAAACTCCTGAAATCTACAGCCTGTTGAAATCCTGATATCCACAGTGAAATTCACTGGGTGGGGGTGAGATTTTCATTGGCTTTGTTGCCTTTGAGACAGGCCTGCCAATAAAGGGACCTGACCTCAGCTGCACCTCTTGGCTTCTGGAAATCAGGCAGAGTAAGTCAGACAATACTGAGTTATTGTAACATCTGTTATTGCCACTTTTTTTGAGTTGGTGCAAATTAAATGAGACAGTATAAAAATCAGTTAGATAATACACAGGGAAAGATACTTCAGTGGAGATGACAGTGTTTAGAAGGAGAAAGACTCTCCAGAAAGATGTAATTTCCTTTTTTTTTTTTTTTTCCCCTAAATGAATTTTCCCACATCAAAGTCCTCATAGACTACCTGGGGAATTAAAAGATCTGAAATAATGTTATCTTTTAACGAAGAATAAAAGGAAAACAAAGAAGCAGCACAATTATGAGCCAACCATTAGGAAGTTCTTAGTGCTAATATGCAGCAGAGGTCAGAATACTCATGATTTATAATCGACATCAAGAGAATAGAAAGCTGCTAAGAAGGGCTCCTCTTCACAGAATTGAGAGAATGCTGCAGAGATAATGGCATTTCCTTCATGCCCATGACTTTGTCAGTGAATACAATAAGCTGATTCATTAGCCAGACCTATTCAATGTAAATCCACTTCATATTAGTACCTAAAGGGTTTAAAGCACTTTAGTGATCACCTTACACAGAGCTATTGTAACAGAGAGCTGTTTGCCCTGCCTCACATTCACACAGAGCCCAGGGATGTGAAAACCATGGACAGACAGCCTTTAACTCTTATAAGAGTCTGGGGGACAATGGAGCTGTCTGAGTGTTCAGCATTGTCAAAAACCCCTCCTGTGCCCCTCCAAGTGACCAGGGAGGCTGCCAAAGGCACAGCCAGCCCTGCTCTGAGCTGTGCTGGTGGGATGGAGTCTCAAAATTGGCTTGTGACAGAGTTCTGGGACACAGACCCATCAGAGAGCCCCATCCTCTGCTTCTTGGCTGTGCTGCCAGGAGCTTGATGACAAAACTGGAGGGGAATTCCACAAGGCTGCTCAGGCATTATTTAAAATCCTTTGGAGATGCCCAGTCATTCCCTGCTCAGCTTGGGCACTGGAGGGAAGGAGCAGGGAGATGGAACCCTCTGCACACAGAGTAACCTCCCCTGTTCCATCTGTACAAACCCCTTTAGGTGTAAACTGGGCAATAAACCTCCTTACCAAACAGGGCACATGGAGATAGAACACTTGCTGGAGGATGTAGAGGGTATAAAGGTGTAAAAATGTGTGATATTTCAATGCATTGTGTTGCAGGGTAATGGAGCAATTACAGTAGATAACCACTCTGAATTAAATGCTCTCTGAGTGCTAAAAGGAAATGTCTGTTAGATCTTTAACAGGAAATTATTTTGGATTTGCAGTGGGTTGGATTTCGCTGGACACCAAGTGCCCACCAAAGCTGCTTTTTCTCCCCTTTTCAACTGGACAAGAGACAGAAAATACAGTGAAAACCTCCTGGGTTGAGGTAAGGACAGGGGTAGATCATTCAGCAGTCACTGCCATGGGAAAAGTCAATTTGACTTGGGTAAATTAATTGAATTTATTACCAATCAAATCAGAGTACAGTAATGAGAAATAAACTCAAATATTAAAATATCTTCCCCACATCCCTCCCTTCTTCCCAACTTTGAGTTTACTTCTGATTTCTCTAACTCTTCCCCCACAGGGGAAGAGAACCACTGCCAGTGGTCAGTCCACCACAGATTTTTACATTTTCTGTTTCCTTTCTCTGCTTATGGTCAGGTTTCTGATTATCTACACAAAGCATCTGCAAGAGACTGTACAGTAATTATCTC
Organism: Aegithalos caudatus; assembly: GCA_013389925.1. Classification (NCBI taxonomy): domain Eukaryota; kingdom Metazoa; phylum Chordata; class Aves; order Passeriformes; family Aegithalidae; genus Aegithalos; species Aegithalos caudatus. The sequence goes on from WEIU01014851.1 coordinate 376,825, forward strand.
TGAAATTGCTGGCTGTGAAACTTTTGTCTCTGAAATGCTGAAATTTTGTAGGCATCAGCAGGACACTTTCAATAAAATAATACTAGAACAGGTAAAAACTGTGTGCACATACTCCATTTGTATAATAACCTGATTGCAACCAAAATCCATAATGAATGAGTAAATTGAGTAAGTCAAATGTCCAGGATTTTATAGTAGGAACTACATGCACACAAAGGATTCTGGTTGATGGATTGTTTGTTAACAAATAAAATGGGATTTGGGAGATGAAATACAAATATTCTGAGCAGAAACCAGCCATGGCTGCAGTACAAGAACATCTTTGTATCCAGTAGTATTCATTCCTTGAAGTCAGGGTACTTTAGGGTTCAAAAACCTGATTCAAAGATGAAATGAATATTTATTAAATACTTCTGTGACAATGGAAAAGACAGAAATATTCTCCAAGTACCAAAAGATGAAAGTGAGGAATATCATGCTTAGAAAACTTAGTGTGGCTCAACTTAAGTGTCACAGAGAGGATTTCCCTCAGTGGTACCCAGAGACAGGACAAGACACAGGAACCCACTTAAAAATAAGAGGAAAAAATTTGTCTGCCAGCAGATGTGCCCAAAGATAAGAAGAAGAAGTTTTGGCATGGCAAAACAGAAGCAGGACCTTTGAACCTGGAACAGTACCTTGCCATTTTTCACAGAATCACAGAATTAATGAGGCTTTTAGAAGGCTTAAGAATGACCTTTGGTTCCATTAAAGTGTTCAAGCAAGAAATATTTGCAAGTTATAAAAGTCAAATAGCGCCATTGGGAAGAGGGAGAGAAAGGACATGGCTGTGGCAGGGGAAAGGAAAAGGAATTTTCTAGGTTGGCAAGATGACACACTTGTTTGATGAGTGTCAAATTAATATCATTAAGTATGTGACCAAAAAGAGCTAATGTGCAATTATGACTAGTCCTGGTTCAGTAAATGATCTATTTAATTTTTTTTTTTTTAAATTTGTATGGGGTTTTTTAATTAAATGTATAGCTTTTCTTTGGCAATACTTTTAAAGAAATATTTATAGTATTCTCTATGTTATAACAGAAGAATTTTTAGGAATCACATATTGATTCTCAATAGTTGCCTAGCAGTACTTTGCTCCTATAACACACTATTAACATCTTCAGGATCACTGACATAAAGTTCAAGCTGTAAGGAATAAAATCTCATTTTTTCCCTATAGACTTCAGGGAGAAGTGCTGCAATGCAGTGGGCTCCTTGAATTTGTGGTATAAATTATGCTTAACTACTGTAATTTTTTTCCCTCAATTTGAAATTGAGCAAGTCTCAAATCCACTTAAGAATGTATTATATGGGGAAAAGACGTGTAAAGCTGAGAGTCATACACTGCTTATCACCTTCTGTTTTCTTCTCTTTCATGTATAAATATATTAAGGTCATCACTTAATTGGAGGGCACAGAATTATCAAGTCATTAACACAAACATCAAACACTCCTGAGTGTTGAAACCCTTTTGTGTCTCCAAACACAAAAGCATCTTTTTTTCCCCCTCTAAATTGAAAAAAGAGGTGTCAGACTGTTAGTAGAAGTACAGAAGTAAATAGGTAGGAAGATTAGGATGCATAAATATCCTCTGCAAAAGAAAAGTTGTGCATACTTGCAAAACTGTGCTAAATCCTTGTGCAACAGCTAAATGCCAAACAGAGGTAGAAAATCCTAGATTGTTCCATTAAAGAGATTATAACACTGGCCACGAACACTCAAAGCAAATCCTTTTCTGCCAGGTACTCCCCAATTTCCCTGGGCTTTATGGGAGACTTGACTGCTGGGTTTGGGATGGAGTGAGAGCTGATGATTCTGGAGACTTCTCTGCCTTCTCCCCAGAGGAGATTTTCCATCTCTCAACTCACAATTGCAAGGAACCTGCCAGAGCTAGGGATTCACTCCTACTTCTTTGAACCTTCTCCTAAAATGATTTTTTTATTATCCCCAGAAAAGTTTCCGCTGCTCAGCCTCATGAGAAAGAAATGCAATTACACCTGGCTGAAGGCTTGGCAGCACCCAGGAGGTAGCACAGGTCAGATGCTGACTCCCAGTCCTGCAGAGCACTACAAGCAGATTGCATCCTTCATTTTTAAGGCTGCTCCAAAACCTGCTCTGTTCCACCTCTCAAAGCTTCCAGCTGCAGCATTGTTCTGACAGTGGAAGCCTCATTCCCTGCTATTCGATTTTTTATTTTCTGTAGAGCATTTAATTTTGTCTGCCTTGCTTAGGGGCTCTGCATCAAACTCCAGAGATCTCTTAAAGCAGATTTTGGATAACCAAGTGTTCTCCCTGTGCTGGCCAAGATCTCTGTTCATGCCATGCCTTCCTTTGCTGAGTGCAGTTCACTGTAAGGGACCAGGTGACAAAAGGTGTGCTCCTCTGTCACTGAGCTCAGCTCACACTGATCCTCCTTCCTGCAGCCATTCCCTTCTCATCTGAGCCTTAGAATTTCCTTTGATAAACTGATCATCTCTAAGTGGATTTTATTCTCTTCAGCAGACAGATTTCTTGAAGATTCTTTTCAGACTAACTGAAAATATTTCAGATTTTATAAGCTATAACTACATAGCATTCTTATTCATTCTTTTTTTTTTTTTTTTTTTTTTTTTTTTTTTTTTTTTTTTTTTTTTTTTTTTTTTTTTCTCATGTCTACTATATTTCTGCAGAAATTTTAAAACCAAGTTACTTCAGGGCAGAATTCTTTAACTTCTCTTGACTTTCAACTTGTGTTTGGGTCAGCAAATGCCAAGCATATACTTGGTGCTAAATCCAAAACAACTTGAGGCATGAAAAAGTTTAGCTAAATATATTCAGAAAGTCTTTAGAAATTCTGTTTCAGACCAAGTTACTTGTTATCTGTGCAGTATTTCAGAAATACCCTGTTATTACTGCTACCAAATTGGTTTTAACCTCCTTCAGTTGACTCAGTGCACATGCCCAGGCAGGAGGCCTGCCTGTTTTTTTCACCAAATAAAGTGCTAACAACTTCTGTAGAATTTTTGAATGCACATTAATAACAAAAACTCGATGTAATTGTAGCATTAAAATACTGAAGGTCCTGGTCAGGTTTTCCAAGAAAGAATATAACAAGATTTAGGGCAGGGAGGGACAAGTGAGAAAGATAATTTGATCCAAATGTGGGAGATTTAGGGCAAAATGATTTTACAAGTTAATCCCAAAGACACTTCTATCAGAGTATTCAATTAATTAAGAGGCTTCTTTTTTTTTTTAATTATTTCATAATTAAAAATGTTTGGATATTTTTTTCTGCAGTGGCTACCATGGCTCTTCATGGCTAGGAAAAAATATGATGTTGCTGTTAGAACTTCATTTACTATCAATATGTGTAGGTGTATACAAAAGGTGTTTCTTTATGCATTGAAAACTGGATTTCTTCCTAATATTTCTGTGCTAGTCTGTTTTATATTTTTTATTAAATGTAGTTAGTAGCACAGTAATAAGAATCACCATAAAATACTAAAATGTATTCTGAAATCTGGTAGTATACAATGAAGCTTTCAGCTCCAGCTCTGAGACTGTATATATTATTTATCAGCAACAAAGAATATAAAAATCTCTCAGTATGGAGAGGGAAGATCTAATTAAGGAAATGGCACCTGATATTGATTATCCTTTTAGCACCTGTTATTTGGATGTATTTAGATGTATTTAGATGCCTTAACTTTTAGAAAGATATCTCTTGTAATTTCACAGTGGGTAAGTTTCTACTGCACAGAAACTTTACCCTAAAAGCAAAAGGTGCCCCATAAATAACTGGATTTGTAAATTCTCTGACCCACCAGCTGAACATAATCTGCATTAACCTGATGACTTCCTCCTGACCACTTAAAAAGCTGCCAGAGAACACAAATTTCCCAGAGAGTTCCCTGTGTGGAGCCAGCAGAAGGATAAGGAATCACATCTTGGAAATGGCTTGGCTGCTTCTAACTGTGAGTGCAAAGGTGGCTCCTGCAGGAAATATTTTCAATTTTTCCAGTCAAGGTCACCCCCTGAGCTCCTGCTTAGCTGAACATAAAACTGAGCTGAATATAAACCTAGCCCTGCTCTGAGCACCTCCAGCAGCAGGTGTTTTTCTGTGATTTTATATCTGTGTGTTGTATTCAACCTCTCTTTTCTAATTCTCTTTTAATTTAATTTTATTTAAATATATAGGTCCCTGTACAGTTTGGTAGTTGTACATCTATTTCCTGGTCAGATACTCTCACAAATGGCACCTCTTTCTTCTGAAGAGCTTTTTTTTTTGCCACATCAATTCTACAATTACTGTAATTATACTGCATCTATAAAGGCTTGTGGTGGACAGGTAGAAGAATTAGAAAAGAAAGGCCTCATAAAATCAGGCCTGCTCTGCTAAATTAATAGCTTATATATATAAAAAAATTATATATTAATATGTATATTATATAAATATATTAATTGACATCTCTTCTAAGTGTAGTTAAGCAATTTGCAAGAAAAGTGAAATACCTTTTACTAACCAATAGTCATGGGCAAGAAAGTAATTAACCAATTAAAGTTGTACATATGATCTTGAATGCCTTGTTTTAATTGTAATTGTTAACAGAGCTTAGTTATTTTTTGTTAAATTTTTTTGTTAAAGCCTCACAAAAATGTAATTATTTTTCCCCATCCTACCACCTTTCAAATGGTCAAAAGGAATGCTTGTGTAGAAATGTAACCATCTCAGAGGATTTACAAACCTGGAGCCAATACCACTTTTAATGCATATTAACCAGAAATCTTCTTAAATTGCTTGCACATCCTAGTAAAAGCTGACTGTTTTTTTATAACCCATCCGCAAAAATTTAAACAATGGCACTGAGTTCCACAAAACTCAGCACCTTTGCAAGGATTAAATTTGCTGTTTAAAGGTTAAAGCAAATAGTTTAAAGCCTCTGATATATTGAAACATTTTAAAGTAAATAATTACATTTTTATAAAGTTTCAGTCGAAAGCAGCTCAGAGTAAAAATATATGTTTTAATAGAATGGGCAGAAGAGATGAATCTAAACCAAGTTCCCTTCCAAGGAATAGAAAGAGCAAGTTATTAATAAATCAGTTTAGTTAAACTCTAAGTGATCAGGTAGGATAGGAGAGGTTTCATTCCCAGGTGTTCAGGCATTAAAGGTTACCTGTGTCAAAATGAAGAATGCAGCTGCATAAATTCAGGGGATGGCAACATTATATTTTATGTAACAATAATTGTTTTTTCTTCCCCCAAATGAATGAAATTGGTCAACTTAAGTATTCTAAAAGTCAGAGGGGATCCAATGTTAACAGCAATTGTCTCTGCTACTCTGCCTGGGGTGTACTCAAATATATTTATCAAAATCAACCTTAGTGGGACAGTTATGTTTCTTTCCTTTTATTTATGGCAGCAGTACTTGGAATATAAGTGGTTTTTATTTTCCTCTTCCCCAGTAAAACTGTGCTCAAACAACTTTTAGCAGGACTCTTTTTGAAAACAATCTTTTAGCCTGTATCATCAGTCACAGTCATCACCAGCAATCCCATAATGTTCCAGCACACTAAAATATCAAAAGATGGGGGTTTTTGTTTTTGTGAGGTTTTTTTGTTGTTGTTTTGGGTTTTTTTGGTGTCTTGTTTTTCCCATAGTGCTACTAATTTACACTGCTTTAAGAGATGGTGTGATTTTTTGGGCTGAGAAATAAATGGAAGAAAAGAAAATAATTTCTTTTCTGTGTTGGTAGTTACAAAACCCAAGGGGTAAAACATAGGGAAGATCAGGGAAAGTCAAGGAGATCAGGAAGGACAAAATATCGACAGGACAGTGAAGAAATCTGCTTGGTGAAGTGTTCTGTGTAGAGAGCAGAAGAAATATAATGAGTTTTGGAGGCAAACCAGATAAATTTCTCCCCTATTTTGAACTCCTGTCTTCAGGAGAGGAGCAAACAAAGGTGAAATTCCCCCATTGTGAGGTATTTTTATGGCAGGAAATATTTGAAGGTAAAATAGCAGGGGAGGATTTTTTCTTTGCTTTGGGTTTTGAGGTTAAAATTGCCATTTGTTAGTGTTTTTTTAGTGTTTGTTTTACTTAGTTTGTTGGGTTTATTTTTTTTTAATAATGTATGAATTACTGACTTTTCAAGGTTGTTTTTATATAATTAAAAAAAATCATTTTATTTGCCATTCAAGTAATTTTTCCATTTAACTAGTATAGTACTGAAATATAATTTTTTATGCTCTCACAGGCCAGTCAGAGCTTCAAATGCAGTTTTGCAAAAAATTATTGTACAATATACATTGAGTTTAAGCTGAATAAACTATTCCCTAAATATTAAAATTTATGAAATTGAGAGTTTATTCCTTCTTTACTAGATTTCTTTTCCCAGTTCCTTCTTATTTGACTTCTCATTCATATCTTCCATTCTTGGAAGCCTGATCTAAACCCCATGAAATCTACTGGAGCATTAGTTGTGAGAAATATATGCAAGAAGCTGTTTTTCTACTCTGTTCCAGCTGTGTATTTCTCATGCTTATTTCCTCTTCAGGTCTGAGTATTTAATAGGATTTCAGTCTATTTGCTATGCTGCTTTTCCTAGCATTTCTTATTTTCTTTCCTGGCTGCTGTTCATACTCCAGACCTCCAGCCACTGAATACCTTCTCCCCAAATAATGATGAGGGTCCAGAACTCCTGCATGCTAAATTCCATTTCACTCAGGCTCTCTTTCTGCAAGCAGGGGAGGAGGAGGGGGAAAAAAAAAAAAAAAAGCTTTAATGTCTCTCCTGAAATTCAATTTAAAAAATAAAACATGTCCTGCCAATAGCTGTTCTGCACCCTCAGAACTGTGTGCATAGGCAGGCAGCTCTTTGCTAGGAGCATCAGAGCCATTCTCCCCTGCATGGATTATCATTCCACTGTTCCTAAAAATATTCTTACATTTTTCATTATTTCTTCTGGTGCTGTGAAAGGGGCTGGTTCAGGGACGTTAATCAACTTCCCAGATACATCAAGTCATTATTTTTAGTGCTAGGATGCTTTTTTCATTCCTTTTCCCCAATAATAATCTTATTCTAGCTGCTCCTGATCAGTGAGAGAACCCAAAATCTGTTGTTTGTTCTGGACCCATGCTCCACAGGCTTTGGGCAATGCTGCTGTTTATTTTGTCCTGTGGGATTTCTTGGCTTCCAAAAACATTTGCTCTCCTTAAATTTTGGGGTCAATTCACTTTCATGGTTAAACATCACCTATTGGCCATAAGTGATAATTCTCTTTTTCTTGATCTCACACAGGGAGGGATGGAACCCTAATTCTGACAAGGTTTTATGTCTGTGACCTTGGGTTCAGGGGAAGAGGGTGGGAGGGGTGAAAAAACACAAAATGGGCAAAAAATCTGGGGCAGTCCTCCAATAAATAAACAGGGAGCAAAGCTTAAAAGCAATGTTTAAAAGCAGGCCTAGCTTGTGATAATTGGTTAATAGCAATGAGAAGGAAAGGTGCCTTCTTAGTGTTTGTTTCTGATCCTGAGCCTTCCCTCTGGAATAAGTCAAATCCCAGGATATCACAGGCTGAGCCCAGGCAGTTTTTGCAATTTGGAATCTGTTTACCAAGGGAATCCTTGGTAGACTCATGAGGCCTGCACATTTTTAATGTTTACACAAGAGGCTTTTGGACTTGAGACTAAAGAATTGCTTAGATTTCATTATGCCTGCCTAAATATTCTGGAATCAACAAAAAACATGGCATCTCAATCTGTGCTAAACTATGTCAATATTTGGTATAAATAAACATCTAAAAAATCCAAACACCAGCAACAGACAAAATAATCTAAACATTTCTGGAATGGAGTGTTTATTCAGCAGGATCTTCTGCTTTACTTTTAAGTGTTGAACCAAGGCCCAAAAAAATATAAACCTGTTTTTACTCTAAGTAATGGAAACTGTGATGTATCTGTTACTGACCTGTCCTAGAAAGGCAGGGCCGCTGTTCCTGCTAATGGGAACCTTTGGGGAAGGTTCATGGTGGAAATGTTTGGCAAGAGTGAAGATTATCCACTCACAAAATCACCCCATTTAACAGACAATATTCCAGAGTAAACTTTCAGGGGAAAAAAAAAAAGAAAACAGATGCTGAAAATGTGTTGATATGTTGCATTTTATGCTGTGGCCAAAACGATTTAAAATAATAATAGTTTCTTTCTTAAATTCTGGCCCTTCACTGAAATTTTATTTGCATAGATGAAATTTTTCAGGTTAGCTGTTGTTAGGTTGCTTCTACCAAATGCTGAAGCTGAACCTCTTCAATAGATTTTTAACAAGCCCTGCAGGCCTCCCATCTCAGTCAATAAAGATGGGATCTATGGTGATAGATAGAGAGTTACAGAGCCTGGGCTAGGAGAATTACATTTTGAAATCAGATCTTCCCAGAATACTTCCACAATTGATTATTTAAAACTTTGTTATCTTCCTATATATATATAAAAGCCCTCCTACTGCCTGCACTTAGGAGTTATTACCTTTTAAAGGCAGAATGGTTTGGTTTCTTTCAATTTTTTTTAAAGATCAGCTGTTTTTTTCCCTTTTCAAAACCTTTCTGAACCATTCTGCATTAAAGACACTAGAAAATTTCTTCCAGTAGAATTCAGAGAATGTTATTTAATGCTTTTTTTAATTTTGTGTTTCTGTAATCTGCATGGTGATGGTAAAAGTGGTAGAGTGAAAAAATGCTGAACCTCAGCTGTTGCAGCTCCCAGCAATGCTCTGGGTGTAAAAGCTTTTCCTAATATCCAACCCAAACCTACCTGATCCAGCTTCATGTTCTTTTAGTTCACACAGGCTTCCCACTGAAGAAAACAAACATTCTGAGGCCAGCTCCTAAAAATCAGATTATTAAAGCTTTCTTTCAAGAACATTCATTTTTACCAACATTGTTTATCATGCAGAAGGGATTTTCTTCTCTTTCCTACCCTGATATTGGGAAGAGCTGGAGAAACAAATCTCTTTTCCAAGCAATACTGCAATTCCAAATGTGTTCTTAGCCTGAAGTGTTGAGAGAAAATTCAACTTTGGCTGGGCTAAATTGCTCACTGAAGTCACCAGAAGTTATTCTGCATTTTCAGATTCAAAGATTTTAGTGTCAAACTGAATCCAGATTAAATGCCACACTAGTATTTTCAGAAAATTTGAGTGGTGGAGGTTGACAGTGTATTAAACACATGTTGTATGCTGGGCCTGTGTGAAAATAAAGCAAATATAATACAGTCTATAATGAATTAGAAAGACAAAGTAAAAACTTGACCTAGGCCATGATCAAAGCCAGTCTTTTCATCCAAATGATTGTTTCCTCATTACAATACTGAGTTCCCTCATTTCACAGTTTAGCTTTAGGACATCAGGCTGTGACCTGCACAGCCAGGGTTTACTGAGAACTCAAAACACTTTTCTGGGACACATCTTTGGTGTAGTAACTCTAATTCCACAGATGCTGTAAAATGTGGAATAATTAATATTTGATCCTTGCTGATAAAGCATTTATTGCTACAAATGATGTCCAGAGATGTGAATAGATGATTTTTCACTGTTCTTGCCAAACCCTTTATTATGAGGCTGAGGTTGAGGTTGAGGATATTTATCAAACAGCCAAAAAAAAAGATGACTGCACTGTAGTTGGTGAGGATCTGGTCATCCCTGCAACAGCTTGCTTAGGATAATCATAATTTTACATGAAGGTGTTTGCAAGGGCAGTGAAATATTGGAAAAGGATCCTCAGGAGTCTGCTGTGCTTGGGCTGTTTACTTTGTCCTCCCTTCTGAGTGGGCTTAGAAGAAATGTGTGGGTTTGTTAATGCACTGCAGCAGTTCTTGTGCAGACAGTACATCTCCCATCAGTGCTGCTAAACTCATTTTCCAACCTCTGCACCATTGCTAAGCACATAATAAGTATTGCCCTTGCCCACAGCTTTCTACTGCCTCTTTGGGATACTTGGGATATAAATGCACTGAATGAAAACTGATACTTAATATTTAAGATCCTTTAAAGAAAGGAACTACATGAATGTTAAGCATCATTATTAAGCAATAACAACTGAGTTGCAGGCCATTAACCCAGTCAGTCATTAATCCCAGAGAAGCCTTCTGTGCTGAACTTCTAAGTACTGTTAATGTTTTAAGCACAAATAAAGGTCCAAAGCAGAGGATCAATCTCACAGGTGTATTGACTCCTTAGTGGGTGCTGCTGTTATGGTAGTGCTTGCTGTAATTAAGGTGAATATTATCTTGTTCTCACTGCAGCACTAGTGCTGGCCAGTAAAGGAGGGAAAGAAAAGAAAAATGCTTTCTACGTGTTAAATCATCATAGGAGAAATATCTGCAGTGCCCATGCTCTTTTAAGGAAAGCTGCATCAAATGAGGGTCCCTCCCCAAAGATGGGGACCTGCCAAAGTGCCAAAGAGGGGCTTTGCACAGCAGTTCCCTGTTAGGAATGCTCTCCTGCCCCATGGCCTCTCCCTGCAGGCACAAGGAATATACTCCTAAAGGCATGGGAGGAAAGTGTCCAAAATAAGATGCTCTGGGCCATGACCTTTCCAGCAGCAGGAGGAGAAAGGGGCTGAGGTGCCACATGCACTCCCCAGGCATCTGACAGAAACCTCCCTTCTGTTTCCAGGCAGGACTAGGGAGTGGCAGGTGATGAGGTACAGCAGGCAGGCTCTCACTTTGGGTCAGTTTGCAGGCAGAATTTTATTGTTTTATTGCTAAGGAGAAGACCCATGTAGCAGAAAGAGAGAAAAGAGGAGGCAGCTTCAGCACAATTCCCTGCCAAGGATCTTCCATGGACACCCAGAGCTCAGAGCACTGTGTCCCCTCTGCTGCTGTTTTCAGTGCTGGCTGCAATTGAGCTTGTTCACCCTGCAGTGTGTGGGCACTTCCCTGACTGGGCATTTATTTAAACCTTAAATTTCTTTACGTTTCTCTAAACCTGTCTCTCTTGTTTGGGATATTCTTTAATTTCTCTCGTTTCTCTCTCCCCACTAAACCACCAATTTTCAGCTGCAATGTGCTTATAGCACCCCTGTTTCTTTTGGAAGCAATGTTCTCAAAGACGATCTTGAAACGAGTTTGTGCAGTCTTTAATTTTATTTGGTGTCAATATTTAAAAATGAGGCAGATAACTTTACTTGCCATTTTCCATTTCCAAGGAAAGAAGATCAATTTGTGCCATTCTTTGTGCTACAGTGAAAGGAAGCTGCTTTGTGTTTCCTCAGCCTTTCATTAAAGGCTTTGACAGGACCTCCTTTGAGTCTGACACTGACAGCAGGGTGGGACTTTCCCCTGACAATTTTTTTGACCCCAGTGTAGCTCAGCTGAGGGAAGGCCTGGATTATTCCATGACAGCACCTTTATTTTCACATTTTTAAGCTCTTCAGTGCTGACAGAGGGCTGGGGAGGTTTGCAGAGGGGCTGACAGGGCAGGGCAGTCCCTGGCAGGGTCAGGGATGCTCTCACTGGATGTGCTGCCCCAGTTTGGCTTCTAATTACTGGCTCATTAAATTCCAGGCTGATTCACAAAACACATGTGTGTGTAGAACATGCACAGGGCACTTCCCACAAAGGGCAGAACCTGGGAGCTGTCCAAAAGGCACAACTGGCCACCAACATTTCATTGCACGTATTCACCTCCAATTCTCATGATAAAATGTTGTCTTTTGTCAAACAAGCCAACAGCCATGTAACAGCTGGTACCAAAGTCACAAAGTTTTCACTAGAAGTGGTTTTAAATCCAGAAAAAGGAATTGGTCAACTGTCTTGAACAGTTTCAATTATTAGCTTAACTTGAAATGTAGTTGTATAATGTTATTTTTTCCTTTAAACCAACTTGTGACTAGAACTCTGGTCATGAAATGCTCTATTTTGTGAAAACTGAAGGATTAAGAGTATCAGCTGTCGTGTCCATTTATTTCCTTGATCACCAAAGTATCTTTATAGATTTTAAGTGTGTAGCTTGTGTTAGAAATCAAAGAATAGCCTCATTAATCCCAGTAAAATTTTTAATTTTGACTGGCAGATGAAGCATTAATTGTTTAAAGTCTATCCAAACTTCAATGGCATGATTATGGAAAATATGATGATTTATTATGAGCTTGTTGACTCTAATAATTGGTGCATTTTCTGATGAGATTATTGATTTCTCAAGATTGTTCTCAGGAGCCTCATTGAAAATCTTTCAAGGCCAGTGGTGTTAACAGTGATGGGCTACAATGAGTTTCAATTTAATGTATTCCTTTACTTAACTCTCTTGGTACTTTACACTTGAGCAGATATGACAGATCTTCTGGCAACATTTATGTGAATGTAAGATATATTAAATAATATGTAACATTTCAAACCTCCTTGGATCAGTTTCCATGGAGACCAAAGGCATCCACTGGAAATTAAAATATGGAGAATCTCAGTTTATAGGATGGCAGTATTTGATACAAAGTTTGGAAATCTTGTTTCAGGAAGTAGGAGTTCATAGGCTTGGTTAATTAGAGCAATATTAATTCTGTATGCATGATCTTCTGAAAAACTTAGGAAATAAATTAGACACTTTTTAAAAATAATACAATCTTCTTTTGAGATTTGTGCTAAAAAGATTAAATTCATCCTGTTACTGAAAAAATGAGCAAATAATCAAGCTTAATGCAGAGATTTCTGTTAAAAAAAAAAAAAATGGATGGAATGAGATGCAGTTTCCATTGGTAGCTGGGACAATCTGGAAGAGAGGCAGCACCCTGCACAAACTGCAGCTGAGCTGCTCCTGCTGGCAGCTCCCTGTGGGTGAGCACCCAAGGGCTGTCGGTGGAAAAACTCCTTCCTTTATCCCTCATTTCTGTTATAAATTAATGGTTTCTATTATGGCAGTCAGCTCTACTCCAGTTTTTCACTGTTATCCAGTCAAATGCTGCCCCAAATTATCTCGTGCTGAAGCGATGCCCTGGAAATCCAGGCATGGAAAAACTTGTCTTGAAATTTGTCCTGAAATGAACATATCTTAACAGAAAAACAAACAAACAAAACCAACAAAACACACAAAATCCTATTGCCTGGAATACATGAAATAATGTTATTAAATAGTGAGTGGAATTGAGGCCCATGGATTTTTGTTTAGAATGAATATATTATGTTTAGGCTGCTGTGCAGAGAATTGCCTTAAAGGGGGACTTACATCCCAGGAGCAGATTTCCATTTTCTCTGTCAGCTGAAGACTGAAATGTCCAATCTAATCTCTGATATTAAGTCTGTGTTTGTATTATTTTAGATCACATTTAGCTATCAAAATGATGTGTCACCAGTAGTGGACCTGATTAGAACAATATATAAACACTTCCAAATGGTTTTGATAAAAAAAAAAAAAAAAAAAAAAAAAAAAAAAAAAAAAAAAAGATGTGAGGAAAGTACCATAAGAACAAGAAAAAGAATAAATGACCATATTTTTTTTTCTTTTTCTGCTATGGATGAAGAGTTTACCTGGGGAGAGGAAGAAAATCTATATTTTATTTTTTTTAATTAAGTTCAATAGACATAACAATTATGATGTCTAATGTCTGGTGCACAGTGGAAATACTGTGTAATCACCAGAATATGATTCTGTGGTCAGGAGATCAAATAAGGGCAAACTGATAGTGGTAATTATAGTCATTTATTTCATTCTTTGAGAAATCGCTGCAAGAAGGAAAAAAACACTAATTAAATATAAAAACAGATGGCAAAGAGACCTTTGCAAAGGTCAACACTGGAAAAATCTTAGCTCTGAATTATCTAAGTGGATTAGACACATGTAATTTATCTGGGAGAATTAAAAAATAAAAATAAAACCCACTTGATATTCAGAAGAAGATAATGAACAACATTGCTAAAAGGAAGCAAACAGTACTAATAGCAGGAGATGAAAGATCACTCAGTTTGGCTTCTAATTACTGGCTCATTAAATTCCAGGCTGATTCAGAAAACACATATGTGTGTAGAACCTGCTTTGTGGAGATATAATTCTGATAGAATCTATATTTGATTAACCAGGAGAACAAATATCCTCAGTCCTTTCACCTGGGAGTTGTCTTTTAGATTCCAAAAGCCTGAACTCAGTTACAGAGGTTTGGGTGAAAGGATCTCACCTCCTTTCAGTCTCCTTCAGCAAAATTCCAAATTTTTTTGTCTTCTATCTACACAGATCATCATTCTTATCTTCTCAGGGTTTTGTTTTTTTTTAAGATATTTACTTATTTCTGAATGAAATTATTAAAAAATCCAACAATACTAATCAGAAATCTAAGTGGATTATTGCAATGTCTTCCATCTCTAATATGCTTTAAATTATTGTAGCTCACTGCAAGAAAAATATTTTCTGGTTAATAGCATTAATATTGCTAGCACCATTTTTTTTAGCTGCACAGCAGTAAGTAGAAATTTTTAGAGGTAAGAAAAATTTTCTTAATGGTAAACAGAAGGAAAAGAAATCTTGATTTGTCAGTGAGATCTTAAGAAATTCACTGAGCCTTCATGTAATGTTTGTATAATGTTTGTTGGTTTTCAAGCTTTTTTCCAGAACTATGATGACTGAAAATTTGTGCTTCTTCAATTTGATTTTACTTTAAAGACATGAGTTGTTTGATAATTTTTCTGCAAATGACACTAAGGGCCACCAGGAAAATAAAGATAAATAGGTAAAGATAAATTATAAAGAAACAAATATTCCAGATATTCTGATTTTCTCTGACATCACAGATGTCTCATCAGTTATAGGAGAGGGGCAGCACTGGAAGAACCTCTTATGCTTTTTATGGCTTGCATGGACTTTCTGTATAAGATATAATTCCAATTAGCAATTAACACTGGAAAAGGAGTTCTCATTTATCTTATTCAAAAGTACCCCAGAAAGAATTGATTTCATATTTTTCAAATCCCAGACCTTGGACTGATGCATTAAGATTTTAAGGCACGAGTTATTATTGTGTGAAAAGAGAGAAATTGATATGAGATTCTTTTGAAAGATAAATTTAAATGAAATAAACTCAACCCAAATATTTTCTGGCAAAAAGAGGGTGGCGAGAGGGAAGGACCAGGTTATCAGGTGACTTCAGAAATTCCTGCATGTTAACATTTTCCCTTTATATCCCTCTTTAAACTGCAATTTTTGGCATCAGTTTTGTCCTGCACATAGCACCAGTGCCTCTATGCATTTTCTTAAAGCTCTCCTTTAAGCAAGTAAATTTACAGTAATGTCAGATAATGCCTGCTCAATGGGGACATGAGTTAATGCTCCATTGATCTCTTTGTGAGGTGTCAGATGTTCTCCACTGAGGTGCTGAAATGAGACAGGAAAGTGGTGGTTACCAGCAGTCCTTCACTGAAGGACAAGCAATAGCTGTCAGAATACATTCTCACTCAGCAGCTGGAATTTTTATTTTTCCTTGTCTGCCCATGTACTTTCCAAAAGGATTTTTTTTTGGATTTATGTGTCTTGGCACGCTTCCTTGGGCACAGCCAGCTCTGTGTTGAATCATGATGTTAGTGTGGAAATGGAATTTGCACTTATGGAGGATCCTGCACAAATATCAGCACAAGGAACAGGCATCACATGAGGTAAAACATCCCTAAAATGGGCTGGCCAAGGAGTCAGGAGGGAATGTCTGACAAATATCACTTGAAGGGAAAGACATAGGCAGAATTTAGCCTGCTGCCATAAGCACCTTTAAAATTTCCTGTGGAAGCTACAATTACCTGAGAGAATATCTTTACCTCTGTTTTCCTGGGGCACCCATATTGTCATCAATTAGAATTGAGTTCACATGCCAAAATATAATTGCTGGAGTGAGCTGTGGAAAAGTGATGACAGTGGCAGATTTGCTGTTGCAGTTCTGGAATATTTCCCATTTTCTAATCAAAGAAGCTTACTGACCCAAAACTATGTTAAAAACAAGTTTCCTATATTCCTTTCCCACAGTGTGCCAGCTAGATTAATGTTTGAACAAAATCATCTCTAGTCTAAAACTTTGTTTTATGTTTTTCTTACTAGAGAAAAAAGAATAGAACCCAAATGTGCAGGGGGAAACTGCAACTTCTCTTAGCATGAATGCAGAATTGTTGATGCATGCACTGATGCTATCACATTGGCATGTTGACACCATTCCTTTCCTCTCATATATGTGGGATATTATGGGCAGTCTGTGTTCCATTGCTTTTGGCTGCAATCCCTTTATGGCAGGGACTCTCTTACTCAGTAGCATGTCTAAACAATATATAATACACAATGTATAGCTTGGCTTTTGGGTATTATTACCATTAGCATGGATTAGTGGCACAGTTAGGGTGTAGGGTGAGTGGATTGCTTCCTAAGCCTTATCATGTGCAAGATTATTAACATTCACTCTTTAATCTGCTTTACCACATCTAAGCAATTCCCTTTCTCCTTATACTGTTTTCACTCACTGTTATCTTAATTCTCTCAGTTTTTAGTACTCCATAAATGCCCAGATTTGAGTGGATTCTGCTCCATTCTGACACTTGGTTTTACCTTTGGAGCCTTGCTGAGGGCTTGGGTGACAGAGGACCCAGCTGGGTTCCAAAAATCTGGTTTGCAGCTCAGTGAATGTCACTGCTTAATGCCTCAATCTGCTGAAGTTAGAGCAAGAGTTTTGCCATTTGTTGTGATAAGTTTATACACTTCCTAATGAAATGTGCTAAACCAGAGTTAAATGTTGTAAGTTTATTACCAGGAGGTGCAATTAGCAGGAATGTATGCTTGGAGGTTCTAATCTATTTAGTATTTATTATTGAATATTGCTCTGCATCTGTTCAAAGACTCTCTATAGTAACAGGGAGCTCTTTCCATAGAAATGTGTGTAGGGATCCTGAAATAACAAATGAGAACAAATGTTGAATCATGGTGTAGTTTCAGTGTACATAATTCATCTTTGCTGATCAATTTTCATTCCCTCCATGAAATTAGAAACATGAATTCATCTGCAGGACTGAAGGAGCTTCAATATCTAGCATCACATTGATGTACTCTGCACCACACGGGGAGAGATTTCAACACTGTTTCTCTAGTGAACCACCAGTAAAATATTCCTTTCATGCACATGATTTTATAGTTCTTCCATCCCAAGAATACTCTCCCTTTCACCCACTCTCATCAACACCTGGATTAAAAAATATTTTACTTCTATCATTTTTAGTGGTTTATATTTGTAAATCATCAGCTAAATATGAATATAAAAGCATCCTCATGTAATCTGTCACCACTGCTACTGCTACCAGTGTGTGAGAACAGTTTCTGAAGTGACCAAGGACTAAAAGGGACATTAAAGAAACTGCCAGTTCCTATTTTTGTACACATCCATTTGTGTACACTTGCAAAGTTTTCATAGGTCTTAGAGCACTTCTGGGGCATAAAAAATAATATTCCAGTGCACTTTTACGCCTAAAGAATCCAAAGCACAATGATACTCCAGCTCATTCTGCAGCTAAGTGACAGAACTGGGAATAGTTACCATGAAAGCAGATTGTTTGCTGTGAATGTGCTACCAGAGCCTTGGTTGTTGCAATAAGAAACTCCTTAAAATAAACCATGTGATAAGATCTTTGTGGGCTGAAGCCCTGCTTTTCAAAAATGACTCACAAGTCTGTGCTACAAATCATGATAGGAGGGTTTAAAAATCACTGATTCATGTGCTGATAGTAATGTAGTGACAAAAAGCCAGAGCAGAGTGGGATTTCACAGCAGCTGCTGGTGCACTGCTGTAAGCTGTCCTGGGTGATTGGAACTACATGGGAATGTGCATCTGAGCCAGGCAGGTTTAAACCTGCTCTTTGATTTACAATTGAAGTGCCCTTTGAGGTGTAAAGGCTTCCCTTGAGGAACTCTGGACACAAAAGGTGATGAACTCTTACTATATTCCTATAGNATATTTATGCTGTGCAAGGGTTTGAAATGAGGATATGTGCCCTTAGTGAGAGTTCTGGGCAAGCTGGTGCATAATTGAAGGGAAGAGGAACTATTATTTGCTTAAGACTTTGGGTATTTATAAACTTTTTGGAAGGTTTGTTCTGTAGCTCCTCCTCAAATGACTCTTTTGGTAAAACTTGTGTAAAGGTCAAAATTCAAGGAATCGAAGGGCACCATAAATCCAAAATTTTGTAGTCAATAAAAAAGCAACGATTGTGTGGTACTTATAGAGTTTAAATGAAGGTATTTACCAGAATTGATCAATTTAATCTTCTCAGAAACAGTCCTGGATAAGCCTGATTTTTTTATCTTGGAAGGGTGACGTTTCTCTCTTTACAGCAAAGTCTTGATCCCACAGAGTCAATAGGACTTTGGCTCCTTTCTGTTCCTGCACTTAGCCTTGCAGTCCCCATTTAAATAGGATATTATTAAAAATGCTTGGAAAGAGGACATCCAAATCCAATTACTTTGTGGAATGATTACATTTCCCACAAACTTGCTGGGTCTTCTCTTTTGTATCTTTATTTCATATTGGTACACAAATAATGCAAGATAATTATGATATCATATTGGAATTAAATAGAAAACCTATATATATATGTGGGCATTATTAATACATTTAATTAAATAAATCAAAACTCCATTTACCAAACTGAAGATAGCTTATGTTTTAGGGAGGATTTCTTGTCTAATCCTATAAGGACCCCATATTCACTAATAAAATATAACACAACAAACATAGAAATTATCTGGAAAGCAGTAGACTGCTTTTGCAACTAAGTTATTTGCACATAATACTGAAGAAATTGGTTCACAGTTGTTTTTAGTGCTTCAAAAATCAAACCTGCAGATAAATACATCTTGTACCCTTCAGCAGAAGTTTCGTGTAAATTCAAGTGCTCTAATTTTGAATGACGTTTGTGTGGACCAGTGCAGGAAGAGGAATATTTCTTGTTTGGGTCCACAGTTATTTTCTGGTTTTAAAATGTTATTCCTCCCACAGATTAAAGGAAATGAATGATATGTTTCACTGTTTTTAATTGTTTATTTTTGGCAAATGTTAATTATATTATTTGATACCAAACTAAGAAGGGCTTAGATGGCCTGGCAATGAGGATTTGATTCAGAATCACTCAGTACAGTATGATGTTTTTAATTCAGAGTGGTGTCCTCATTATTAGCATTGATACCTGGGGTTTGTTACCTAATTAATGATCATTCTTGCTTTCCATTCTCTTGATGCTCACTACTGGAAAGTGCTCCCTGGAACCTGTGTCATTTTAGAATATATAATGGCATTTCTGTGCCACTCCTTTGATTAGGGCTCTGACCTATCACTTGTTCTCCAAGGCAGTATAAATAATCAACATTTTTTTTTTCAGTTTGTAAAGGACCTCTCCATATGCTCCTCTGTAGCTGTCTGTTGAATTTCAGCAGCACTGCAGTGCTTTGAGCTGGCAATCCAAACATCTTCATTTAGAAACAAAACACCAGACGGTATCATCAACTCCCCATACTAATTTTCTCCACTGCAGTATCATTAAAGAAATATTGTAGCATAAAGAGTAAACTGAAATATTCTTGGCCAATGAGAAGGCCAACAGCCTTCTGCAGTTGAAGATATATAATTTTTTTACTTATTTTGCTACTGTAATGTCTGAATTCTTCACAGTCTTGAATATATTCTCCTAACACATTCCTGTCTCTCTTTGAGTTACAGAAATTCATGTCTTAGAATCAAGTACTGCAGACTCTCATCACTGCCCCAAAGGGATCTGTAACCCTCCAGAGGAGCCAGAAACTGAGCCTAAAAACTGAAACTTCCAGCCAAGTGCAAGTAAGGATTGCAATCCCTGCTGTGGAGTCAATTGTTACAACTGGAACCATTTTCCTCCTGCAAAATTTCCTTTGTGCTAAGGTTTAGAGAGGAGCCAATGATCCAGAGGATGCACAGATAGGTGGAAGGTAAGGCAGATACTTTTCATTTGGGCTTGCAGCTTGACTAAGTATAATCTGGTCATTAATATCATATTAATGCTTTCAACACTTCCTCTCTGCTTCAGACTTCTTCCCTTTCAAGAAAAATTTGAAGTTTGGAAGGAGCTGAAACATTTGGGGGTTTTGGTGACTTGCTACTATTTAATATGTTCAGTAATTTGAGGGTTAATGAGTCCCTTAGAGCTCATGGTCAGAATAGAGATCTTGTTTTTAATTTGTCTTTTACTAAATATTNATAACTTTGCAATAATTTTCTTATTGCTCAAGCACTGAAGAACTTGATAGTTTAAAAAGACTTACATATAGATATCATATATAAATATAGATATATATGATATATATAGATATAGATAATATAGATGATATAGATGTAGATATAGATGATATAGATATATNTGAAATCTGCAGGCAACCAAAAGTTCAAACCTATTATATAGACAGGTGTTGGGGAAGATATAAAAAATATGAGGTTGTCAGAGATTTTTCTGAAGAGTTTGGCCACTGAATTTGTGTTGGAAGTTGGAATGGTGTCTGTAAATGTTGGGAATCACTGGTTCCCTGTTCAGTATTTAGCCCCTGAGTATGAACAGGTATTAAACCACTCTGAAGACTGCCTAGGAAAATATAAATCAAATATATCCACTGTGTGATATGCACAGTCCAGTGACACATTTAAAATGACAGAACAATGTATTTTCAGTTAAAAAAAAAACAAAGGGAAGTTTCTTTTTTCAGTCTAGAGATTGACAGAAGAAAAAGATACAGTGAGATATCAGGAAAAATGAATTTTTGATCGTGTTATTTTCAACCTGCAATGAGATTGTAGTTGTGAGATTTCACAGGCTTCTCACAGTTAATTTTCATGGGGAGAGGACATCACTGATGGATGATGTTGAACTGTAGTTACTTTTTTTGCTTCTATAGACAGAAGATTTTTTGTTTTTCTGTCGAGTCTCTGAGAACACATTGGCACCAAGGAAGAGCCAAAGACCAAAAACCTTCAAGTTTCCCTTTAGAATTTCAGCTAAACCAAAAAGCTGGAGGTGTTCTAATGTTTCTTTTTATCCAAATATTACCTGGATTTTCAGTGATGTCTACCCATTCTAAAACCAGCCATTCTAAGCCTTTGAAGCCCATGCATTCTTATGCATCAAAAATATCTCAGATTTACATTTCCAATCTAAATGTGATTTGAGAGAAACCATTTGCCTCATTAAGGCTACTTCATCAAGGGATGAAATCAACGTGCCTTTCCATGCAACAGGGTAAGAATTCCACCAGTGAGCTACTCCAAATCACAAAATCAACCACTTGTATTTCATGTTCTCTTGGAGAAAAGCACGATTTAAACAGAATTTCATCTCCTGCATTATAATTATGACCAAGTGGGAGAAAAGTTCCCATTCTCAAACTTTGGAAGCAAATCCTGGGCTCAGATTCTGCTGTGCTTGTTGCTGAGGACAAAGCCCAACTCCTACTGCAATCAGCAGGAGTCAGCCAAGACTGTGCTGTTGTGGGGGTTGTGTTTCCACATAATTCAGGGGGAATTAAATTAATGACAACAGATGTGGCTGAACAGCATTACATTATTGTCTTACAGCCATATGATTCTAGAAGTTCAGTGAATCACTCCATTAAATTACATACATGTTATGATTATGTCTTTATTATTTCAATAAAATAACCAATCTAGGCTACAATTAGGGTGTTTTAAAGGCTGTTATTTTTTTGGCCTCTTTCATGAGCAATTTTTTGTCTTTTAGGAATAATGACCATATACTTTATTAAAAAAAAAATTTAAATACTCTTTATATGAAGAACTGATCCTGTTAGGCACATAGGCACAACTTCCACTTATGCAAATGAATGAGCAACTTCAAAACAAAAAAATGAGCCACATTAGTGCAAAAAAGGGACCTTGGGTATGTATAATGCACAGAGACACAAAGTACCTTGGAAAGGTGACTTTGATCTTTAAATGATGTAAGTAACTGATCTACTCTGTTTTTTATATAGGAAACATGAGTGCTTAGCCAGGTATGAATATGAGAATTATGGTTTATTTTCAAATAACATTTTGTGTGTGTGTGCATTTGTACACAAATATCATGTACATGGTGTGAATGTGTATCTCTCATGCACTTTTCTGAGTAACTTTTTTCTACCTGAAGCAAATACACAATGAAGAAAACTTGTGGGTTGAAAGGAGATGGCAAAATTCAACAGAGTGATGAGGCTAGCAGCTAAGCAAAAATTATTACAGTGGAACAATGAAGAGATTGTCATTTGCTCAGCTCTGTATCTCATGATACAAAGGGCAGGGAAGGGCTGTGCTGGCATTGGGTATCTCTAGGATGCCTTGTCAAAAATAAAAGAAAATGTACCTAAAGTGCAAGAATTGGACAGGAGGGAAAATACCTGAGGAGTCTGCTCTTCCTCCAGCCTTCTAACGAGCTTGTTATCTTGGATTAACCTGTCCCTGAAGTCTCCAGAGATTGTCTTAAATAAATAGAAACAATGTCTAGTCATTAATTACCTGCCTATTTTCAAACCAAGCTGAGCAGTGCTCTAGTGCACGTTATAGGTTTCTGACTTTAATTGAAAACAAACGTGGATAAGCAATGAGTCCACATGTTTATCAAGAGCCTATTTCCTGACAATCAAGAGATATGGTAATTGCAGCAGTACAAGGGCTGTTTATCAAGATGCTTCATTGTTGAGTGTTTACCTACATCTCCTCCCAGTCCTTGTTCCCATAAAAAACAAGCAGGGCTGGCAATAGTGGGAAAAAAAAAAAATGTCCCTCCTGAGGCCAGCAAGGTAAGGCAGCAGTGGTAAAAATGTTCCTCTAGAGGCCAGCCAGGCAGTCTGTTCCACAAAGGGCTTACTGAAGGGATGTGACTGGAAAAATGCTCCAGATTGGTCTCAGGGAAATGGTTTCAGAGACTGGAAAAGGAAAATAGCAGTGGGAGGAAATTAGTAGTTTTTATATGTTAATAAATGCAAATAGAATACATTCTGATAAGCAAAAATCTATGTAAAGCTCCCCAAAGGACTTATGGCCATATTTTGAGACATAAACTCAGGTGTAAACCACAGAACTCACAAGGTTCCTACAAGTAGATGTTTCAGGAGAATATTTCATGTCATGTCAAAAGGGAAGCTGGCCAAGATGCCCTGGGTAGGGCTTTTACAGCTGCAGTTTAAGGGAAAATGCTCTATTTTAAAGGTTGGATATTTCAATAGAGGAGAAGGAACTCTTTCCAAAATCTTTTTCTGAGTGCATCAGTGCAGAGACATTTGCTGAAAGCAGACAAATACATGATTAGGTAACAGGAAAACAAGCTGGGTGACAGGTAATGCACTTTGATAAGTGAGTGTGTCAGAAGAAATCACTGTGCATAAAGCCATGGCAGAATTGTGTTAGGGCTTCACAAACATCCTGTTTCTTTAAGAATTAGACTCATATTTAGAAGGTTGCAGCATTTTATGTCTCTTAGACAGAAGCTGTGCTGGGATAAATGTGCCTGGTGTAGATGTACTTATCTGTGTGCATGAAGTAGAAAATCATTATGCAGGTTTGAAATGTCCTTTCAGTGGCTTAGCAACAATCAGGAATGATGGCTGATCTGACATTGCTTTAAAAAGTTAAAAAACTATATTGACCCAGTAAATATAATCCTTTTAAGAAACATTTCCACTCTAGACTAGACATCACTAGTCATCCTTTTGTCCCTTCCCCCCTACACTTAAAAATGTCACAATTCTCTGATTCCTGAAGTTTTCCAATTAACTTCTTTCCATTCTAAATGTGGAACAACATCTGTTCCTTTTATTTCTTCCCCCATCTCAGGAAATACATTTGGTTTACAACCAGAGAATTAATTCTGCTCTTACCTTTACAAGTATCACTCACACAATCCTGTGATGTCAAACCAGTGGCTCTCATCTCCAACTGTCTGCAAAGCTGGGAGATGGATTGACTTTTTAATATTTCTTCAGCCAATCCTATCTTATTTTTTAAAATTTATTTATTTTTCATATAATTATAGAGACTGAGCGTTCAACTGACATAAACCCATCGCATTCCATTCTTCCTCCTCATTTCCTCATTATTTTATACCTAATGAAGATTTAGCCCTGCTGTTGTGGAAGAACAAAAGCTAATGTGATTCTGTTTGTTAACCTGCTTGAGCATGCAGCAGCAGTGCTGATGGTATTAGAAGAAATGAGCACACCTTGGGAATAGCAGCTTTTTACTTAATTACTGCTATACAACCAGCTGGGAAAGCTCAGTTTGTTTTTTTTTATTAAACTTCTAAAAGTTCTGTGCATGTAAGGGATGCTTAGGTGCCTGACAGCACACAAAGAGTAGATTATATTATGCAGGGAAATGAATACACAAACACCAAAACACACAAAAAGGGTGAAAAGCAGTCTGGCAGAACAAGTGCTATGACACCAAAGCCATGGGGTATCCCATAATTTGTACCCAGCTAAGCAGGAATGAATTAAGACATGAATTAAGGCATGAATTAAGGACTTCACAAAACATTTTGAGATAATCTCTAATATAAGTAACAGCCAGTTACCAATTGGCCATTGTCTCTGCCTGGGAGTTGTTTTTGTTAGGATTTCTACGATTTCTCTAAACTGTCTTAGCAAATATTTTTCCTAACCAAATATTTTTATTGCAAATTCTTGTGTCCTGGGCAGATCAGCTCCACGTGGTGCTTACTGAGTTTATCCAGACATCTCTGGAGTTCTGTGGGCAGTGCCAGTTTTTCAAAACATCCAAACATCCAGAAGCTTTCCAAAAGCAGCGTCCTCATCTAGCAGCAGCTCTTGCAAAGCAGGGGGCACCCCTGGGTGCCTGTGTGATCCCACAGAAATAGAAGTCAATGTTAAAAATAAATCCTTTTCTTGTTACTGTGATCTTTAATGTGCTCTTTAGACATAGGAGTGTTATTTTTCCATGGACAAATAGATGAACAGATTCTCTTTTAGGATACTATCAGCTGAACAGCAGTGGCTGAAATGTGCTTTATTTAATATTTAATGCCTTCCAAGTCCTACATTAGAGGTAAAAGAGAAAAATTCTGCATTTACAAATAGCAACATGAATTTCCAAAGCTTCACACAATGTACATTTTCTATAAATATCTTTTACTACTCTCATTATTAGCATTATGCTTTACATTGTTTTTCTGAAACTTGGGGGACAACAGATATCTCAGAGTCCATAGAAGTTCATTTTGGTGGCAAACCTATTTTTCTATTTTTAAAAACTCCGCTGTCTTTCCTCTACCATATTTGTCAAAGCATTTAATTGTATTTTATTTTCATTTAAGTCCTTGTCTTTAGCTGAATTGGTAACTTGATACAACTATTAAGAAAGACAAGGCTATTATTCCCCCACTTAACATTCTCCACATTTTTTGAAATATTTTCATGACCAGGATTGATGAAATTTAAACACCATCCTTCTTGTGGTCTTTCATGTGGAGAACTCTGGTCTCTCTTTGATGATAAAAAAGTTAAATGAGCTGAATTTAAAGTAGCTCTGGCCATGAGTTACTGTAACTGTTTTCAAACACCTTGATTTAAGATAACTTTCCTGAGAGCAACGCATTATAAATGGCTTTACTTTATTTTTTAATAGTAAGTTCACTTTATCTTATGGCCATCTGAAAAAGCTAGATATGGTTTTAAATTCTGCCTCATACAAAAGAGAATACCAAAAAGGAGGAAACTTGGAATTTTTGAATCAAAATTTTGTTGGTTTTGGCTACAAAATAGGAAGAATTTAACCTGAAATTTGATTAGGTATAGAAGCATGTGGCTAAAATGTTAATAATGAGTAAAGAGAACTTACAGACTAACACAAAACCAGGAAAAATCATGTTCTAATGATGCTAGTTACCAAGTTCTGCTACAACCTGCTAAGAGTTGCTTGTAAAAAATGAGAGTTTCTTTCATGATATTGGGAAGCTAAGAAATTCTTGGGTACCACTTCTTCATTTTTTCTTAGTGTAGGTGACTTTAAGTGCAGAATCCCTCTTATTTGAAGCTTTATGAAAGAGCAGATTGCAGGATTGGCACTAATGTTTGCAGCCTTTGTGCTCCTGTGGCACAAGCTCTGTGCCTGACTCTGAGTGCTCAGAGGCAATCAGAATTCTCCATCTGTTGTTAACACTGTCACTGTTAACATTTTTAAATGCATTTTTAAATGCATTTTGGAGAATTCTATCACTTTGGCCAATCAGAGCTTTTAAGTGACATTTAGACCACCAGTAAAAAGAATTTATTTGAACAAAAACCCAGTCAACAGCAGAATTTCTGGCTTAGTTTTACTTTCTCAAGCTTGTGGACAAGTATGGTATCTGAAAAAAGTTAAATTTGTCCTCAATCCAGGACTGGTTGTGGGGTTCACCAATCTGAATAGTGAATTATTAATTATAATAACTATTGCCATCAGGAGAATGTTGTCTTGCAGTATTTTCCAACTGAAAATAAAGGCAAGGGACAGTTTACAGTGCCAAGTTTATTAGCTGAATATATGGAAAAAAACAAACCTACAGCTATGTCAAAATTATTAATAGAGTTACACACACCTCCTTGCATCTGGTTCAGGTAAAACAGTGGCAGAATGAATAATTGGGGTTTTGTCTACCATAAAAATTCAGTATGTTCAAAGTGCTGACTCTTCATTTTCCTGCAAACATCACATTTCTTCTTAGGTGATGTAATTTGTCATTAAATTTAAAAAAAGAAACACAGGGATCTTAAAAGGATGCTGTATATCTTTGCTATTTTAGGTCTGGTGCATACACAGACTTGAAAAAATTAGCATTTCTGTTTTGAGTAGAATGCCAACACTTTTTAAACAAATAAAGAACTAGCAAAAACCATTTTGAACCACTTTTTTGCATCTTTTTTTTGCTTAGTGACAGTATGAAACAGTAGCAGTCTTGGCTGTTCTTATTGACTGAGCTTTATTTATGATATATGCCTGGGTGTTGTTTATTTCCATCTGTAAGCACTTTGTCCTTACACATCTTAAAATTTGCAGCCATGTTTCCTCAAGGTATAAATCAGAATAGGAGACTGTTCTTTGTGAATTTAACTAACCTTCAAATTCACACACTGAATTGCTTCTTCTTGAGGTGGTATCCATGGATTTTTAAAAACATATATTCAACAGAGAACAATCTTTAATTTGTTGCAGAGTAACAAATGTGTTTATTTTCTTGTCACAATATGCTCTACTGACTCTGAAAGTCTTCTGAAGCTTTAAAAACTTTGTTTTTCTTGTTGCTGAAATCCAAATAATTATTTTCAAAGATTCTCAAGAGTTTACAAGAACAGGATCTGTTTATGAGTCTCAGTCACTGTGCTCTTTTAAACTTCCAGCTTTGTTAAGCTTGGGGTTGGTTGGTTATTTTTTGCATCTTATTTCCTTTACTCCTTTTTCGGTTTTTTTTACTCATTTTAAATAACCATTTCTACTGCATTGCTGTCATAGATGTTAAAGCCTTCAAAGTGTGATTTTGCTCCTGGAAGAGCTCCCTGACATTTGCAGGTTGGGATGCTGAGCTGTTTTTGATGCTGAGCATGTTCTGAAAAGCAATCACAAGGAAAGTATTTGCCAAATGGTGTGTTGGAACTACAAATCTTAAAGCACCTTGTGCCCGTGAGAACTTGCCAAAACCTTTCTGATTAATTTGCTGAAGCATTTTGTTCCTGCTATCTCAGCAAATATTTACCTTGCACAAGTCCCTGGTGTTCTGGCACGGCTGTGGGGGATCTCTGGGAACTTTGACTCCTGCAAATGCTGCAGAGTAAGCAGGCACTTAGATGCTGTAAGATGATGTATTTTTTCAAAGTTTTCCTCTGTTTCTCCCAGTTTTGTAAGGCTTGTTGTTTAGGTCTTGTATAAACCAATTTCAGGCTCAGTTTTGGAATAGCAGAGGAGCTGAATTCCTGATCCAGCATGGTTCCATACCTGCTGAGTGGTGCTGTGCTGAAAATTCCTGATAAAGGCCAGCCTTTTGCAACAGTGGTACATGGTAGGATGTTATTAATTACTGGGTTGCCTTTCCTTCTGAGAAAGCTTGCTTATCTCTTGTTCTCACCTTCCAAAAGAATAGCCTGCATGGGGAAATCAAACTGCTTAACAGCCAGCTCTTCCATGGAATAAACTAATTACCACTGTAATTGATTTCTTGAATTGTCTTAAACAACTCCAGGTCCACACTGAGTGCAGGGCTGGGCACAGGAGTGTGATCAGCATCCCCACCATGGTGAGCTGGATTCAATCCCCTGGGGACTGGATTTCCACTGGATTTCCACTGGATTTCCACTGGATTTCCACTGGATTTCCACTGGATTTCCACTGGATTTCCACTGGATTTCCACTGGATTTCCACTGGATTTCCACTGGATTCTGTGCCCACACTGCCCTGGGGGCTCAGTGATGCTCTTCTCTTTGTTCAGCTCACAGCCAGCCCCTGCTTGAACATGGCAGCAAGTCAAAGGGATGGAAATTTCCTGTAAAGTTTATTATTTGTGTTACAGGAGGGCCTGGAGGCTCTGATTGGGGATGGCATCCTTCGTGCTGGGGGCTGTGCACATCCACATGGAGCTGATCTCTGCCTGAAAGGGCATGCACTGTGAGGCAACAAACAAAATAAATAGAAACTAGGATAAATTGAGATTTTAAGGATTAGGAACTGGGAAACAATAAGTACATGTGTCTCTACAGGGTCTCTATACAGTTGCTCTTATTTTTTTCTGAAATTATAATTGTAGCAAAACAACATGCTGTGGGGGGAAAAAAAAAATGATTGTTTCTGAACCAACATGCATGGAGGAAATAACTCCTGATTCTGCTACAGTCTCTCTGTTATACTTTGGAAGACAGAGAATTTGAATTGTAATGAGAAGAAAATATAGATAAATATCCCAGAAGTAAAAAATTACTTTCAGAATGTCATTTTCTCCAGAGTTGGATAGTAAAGAATTATAGAAACTTTGATGTAGTTGCTATGAGTAATAAGTTTATTTAACTTTAAATCAGTCTTCAGTGGATGAATTGAAAAGTATGGTGCATGATGGGATTAGCAAAACTGGATTTGAAAATGAAATTCCACTCACTGTGAGAGAGGAGTTATAGGCAAAGAAAGAAATGAAAAATAGCAATGATTGGAAGACCAATAATATAACATTAATTTAAAGGGTGGTGAGTGGAAATGAAATGTATTCAATATGAATTTTATGAGTTTATGTGGTTCCTGTTTAGTAAAAGGAGACTTCTGTACCTCCAGTAATAAAGATTTCTACAGATTGAGAGATACCAGGGTTCTTATCAAAATAAAATAAATATTGAGATCAGTCAAGAGTGAAAGGATGCAGCAATTGACTCATAAGATTAAAGGAAAAAGTAATTAGTCATTTACAAAGAAGGAATAATGTAATATATGATGAAAATATGCTCAAATCAATGGGAATTTTAAATTTCAAGGAATGTATATTTATAATTGCATTCAATGAGGAAGTGAGTTTATTCATATGTGTGAATCTGTCTATCTCTCTGTCTATCCATACAGGAAAGTTAAACTCAAGAAAACCACTCCAGTTGATAAAAATACCTGTTGGGAATACCTGTCAAGCAGACAAATGTTTCTGCTGAAGAGGCCAAAAATATTTCCCCACAACACTCTCTACTGGGAGGAGTAATGAGGTAAAACGTGGTATAAAACAGAAAATCACAGCACTCTCTTAATAGAAATTTTACTCTCATTTCAGGAGTCAAGGGGTTCTAAAGAAGAATATGGTTTGGGAAACCCATGAATAATGTTAGAGAATAATTAAATAACTTGTGTAGCATAAGATTAAACACCTGATTCTTGACTCAGCTATGTTGTGATGTAATTTCTGAGTTTATAATGTAGACCTTTGTGGAATAATGTGAGTGCTTTTTCCTGTGTCTGAGGGGGACACAGAGGCTGTGAATGCCTAAAGTTTACCCTCAATAGCCAGAGTTGGTGTTTGGTTGCATTTATGGGCAACTGCCTGAGTTTGAAAAGTCAGATCTCTTCAAAAGGTAATTACATTCCTAAACCAGCTAGTTGATATTATTAGAATGAAGGGATGAATCAAAGTTTAAGTATGTGATTTATTTATTTTTAATCAAATGTGGTGATTTTGTAACAGACCAGCACTGGGATTCTATCTTTGCCTGCTACCCAAAGACAGAATTAAAGTTATCCTTTATTTACTACTTATTTTAGGAAATGTGAGGCAAGAGGCATTGTGAAATAATAATCATGCCTTGAAAAAGTTTGGGATTTTCCCCCGTTAAATAGTGAGGCAATACACCTGTGTGTATGTGTGTGTATGTGTGTGTATGTGTGTGTATGTGTGTGTATGTGTGTGTATGTGTGTTTATGTGTGTTTTTCCAATGGTTTTAATCAAGGTGTGCTATGGACACGTCACAAAGCCAAACAGCAATATTATATGAAGATATTTCATAGAGAAACCCTCCCCTCTTCTCTCCCTGAGGAGTTGAACAGCCATGAGGTTGCAGTAAATGTCAGGGGGAGTTTTGCAATGCATTCCTGCTCAGTGCCTTTTAGAGAGCATTACCAGTTCCCAAGCTACTCCCAAATCACCACAATTTATAAACTCATTGCTGCAATTGTAGGTGTTCAGTGCAGTTTTGAGCAGTAAAAACTCAATGAGTTCACCTAAAATCCTCTGTAGTCACCAGAATGGGAAATGTGACCTGCTGGGAAGGATTGCCCAGCTGCACTTGGAGTACACAGTAAATCAAGGATTGTTGCTGAAGAATTTCCTTACCTGAGGGACCAGGGAACACCTGTTACACTCTGCTGGCTGCAGTTTAAGGTTTATGTATTGGGGGGAATTAACACACAGTAAGATCACACAAATTTACACCAAACTTTCCTGTGCAATATCTCCCTGCACTGCTGAACCTGTGGATGTTATCTTGCTCCTTGCTCATGAGGTTCACAGTTCTGATCAGGTGCAGATTAATTTCTCCCACCAATGCTCAATAACTTTTCAGAGGGTCTCAAAAGCATCACAAAATCTGCAGGTTGAAAATAGGTGCCCTGAACTATTAAAAAGAATTGCTATAGTCTGGGAAAGAATTATTACATTTTACCTTTGCAGCTGATACAGATGAAGTCATGTAGGCATGTTATAGTTGATATATCAATGGAAAATACTATTATTTAATTTTAATAATAATCCAGTGTAGATTGAAATTGGGGTTCTCTCTGTTGAAGACAGCTGTTCCACTCTGTATTTTTGCCAAACAGATGTCCCAGGTGATGGTACAGGTGAGTCAATAACCCCTTCAGACCAGTCTAGTGCTTACTCAGATCCAAGAATTAATCTCTATTTCTGAGGGCCCTCTGTGTGCTGAAACACCCTCTGGTCACTTCCCCAAAACTTTTCTATTAATGTGACAGAGAGTGACATTCACATCTTTCCATGGCTTGGCTCTTTAGTGTGGAGATGGGTCATTTTTCTTCCTCTGGCTAGATTATGTTAATGAATTTTCTAAACATGACCCTGGTTGTGACCATCTGCACCCTGGAGGCACCTGGGGAGGCTGCAGTGCCTTGTTGTGAAGAGGATGCAGAAAATCACATTGGAGTGCTTTGGCTAAAGCTGAAAACTCATGCCACTTTCCTGTTTTATTTATGTTCCTTCATTGCAGGGTGAGGATTAGTTTGCATTTGCCACTTACTTCAGCTGCACATGAAAATAGCAAACAGTTTTTATCACATGCACAAGGCAAAAAAACTTGGGGTGTGACTGACCCACAGCTTCAGAGCAGTAGCAGCTCCTTTTATGGAATATCATCATTATCCTTCTTCCATAAATACATACCAGCCACAACCATCATGTTCTGATCTTTGCTTCTTAGATTTCAAAACAGAAAACAGTGGTTTGGTTAGGAATATATATATGTTTTTTTTTAATTTTTTTTTTTTGGTAGTGATTTATTCCTTATGGGAACACAGCAAATGGAAGAGAGGAGTTTTCTGTTTTGTCTCTTGTACTACCACACTGTAATACACAGAAGAACAGAGTGGAAACAGGTTTTTGAACTCCCTTTGCCCCTGGCAACTGGGCAACAAGTGCTTGGTCCTCTGACATTATAAATGGCAAGACATCATATTCTGTGATGTTCCTCTGAGTAAAAGAAGGGAAATGACTCATCAGGAGTGGACACAGAAATGCACTGTGCCAGAGCCCAGGGAAATAACAGCACAATGAAATACTTTAGATACACCTACAGTGCAAAACAGACCATTATCTAAACCACTGAATAAAGGGTGATGAAATTATGACCCTCAGCTCCTACCACAGTCTTCTACATCTTCAGTTAAATGAATAACAGATTCATGTGAAAGCCATTGGATTAGGAATTCAGATTATACTTTGCAATGAATGAAAATACTGGCAATTGGACAGCTCTAATAACAGCCAGAAGTACTTCTTTAAATTCTACAAATAAATTGCAGACTTCTATATAATGAATAGCATTTATATCTGTAACATTTCCCTCATAGGAGGATGCTGCTTTGATTTACAGTCTGTGTAACACAGTTCTGGACACAGGGAATGGGAATGACCCCTGAGGTCACCTCTGTGCTCCTTGATGCTGGAGCAGGTTTTGGAGCAGGATCCCTCCCCACATCACTGAACTGCAGCCACCCTCACCAATTAATCTGCCACACACCCACCCCCCATGTCACTGCCCTGAAAATGGGCACAGGGAAGGGTGGGAAAGTCAGAATGTCCTTGGAAATGACCTCTGACCTTGGCAGTTTGAGAGGCAGAGGGAAGGCACTCTGTAATTGCTCCCATGCACTCTGCACAAACTGAGAATCCAGGTAAGGGAATTTGGGGGGTTATAGGACAAGCAGAGGTCATTTTTACAACAAGGAAACAAATAGAAAGCGCCTTCTAAAACATGAATGTAGTTTGGCTTGTTCCTTTTTAGATTAATACATTCACTTTTTAGTCCAAAAAGGAATTGCCAAGCCTGATACAAGCTGTTTAATAATAAGTTATTAATTTCTGAATTATCTGTGTTCATTCAGAACAGACAGCAGCAAAATCAGGTTGATCATAATTATGGCAAAATACTATAGGAAATTATGGCATATTCTATAAATACTCATTATTATCGGTACCTCATAGCTACAATTTTTCATTGAGATGGAATAAAAACTGACTGAACAGCCAGGCCCAGAGTATGGTGATCCTTGATGCAAAGTCTTTGCTACTGCCAAGTTCTTGTAATTTCTTTTTTTCTATTTCACATGGTGTATGTTGGATGTTTTTTAATGTTAAGATCAAAATAATAAAAGACTGTGCCTGGTGTAGCATAGTATAGAAATGTCATGGGAATGTTTTTAATTAATGCAATATGTTTTTGGTCTTGCTGTGATCATTGGCCATTTTTTCTGGGATTTCTAGACATCTGCAGGCCCATCAGAACTCACTTCTGCTCTCAGTGCACCCTTGATAATTCAGAAATCTTGGGCAAATGACCAAAGTCTTCCAATTCCATCTGGCATCATTTCTGGAGAGAAAAGTGGAATTAAAACCCCACATATGTGGTAACCCTAGTATTTCTATATTAAGTGGAGCAGAAGTTAAAGCAAGAATGATTTTTAGGCTCATTAGTCACTGCTTCTTAAAAATCTGTGCTTCCACATTTTTAAAACTTGCCTAGTGGAGATAGCAGATGAAAACAGAGAACAGGTTATTGTCTATCTCATTTGCAATTACACTTTATTAATACAATGGGAATCCCAATGGGGACTTAAGAGTGCATTTCATTAAAACATTATCACTTCAGAATTCTGAGATAAAGTATTCTCTAATATTCAATGATATAAAATATAATTTTCTGATAAGTCTTCTTTGTTTTAGAACCAAGAATACATCTTTTCCAATTTTGATGTTTACTGATAAGTGTCAAGGACTAAAAAATTATTCATGAAGAAAGAAAGCTTTCTTGGGGAAATTGTGTAGATGATGTGGGAGAAATTTGAAGGATATTACTGAACACAGGAGGCTTTTAAAGTCCTGTTTAAGCAGTGACATGTCAGTGATATTCTCCATTGGGGATCAAAGTCACAGCAGAGCTGTTCTGTGCTGGGGATGGCAGGGAAGGTGCATCATCATTGGGTTGCAATTAACCTTCATCCTCAAATTAGAACCAATGTCTCACAGCTGCTACACATGTAAAAGCCAAAACAACAAAAGAAGAGAAAAATACATCCTCATTTAGTGCAATAAAAGGCAGCTGAATGGGGAGATTTGGGCAGGCTCTGGGCTACTTTGCTGGTAATATTTTATAAATTAGGGATGGAAATGTGTGGTTAAACCAGGCAACCACTGTTGTGACAGGAAATATGAGCAACAGGGGGTCAGGGCCTGGAGTCTCCTGAGCAATCTTCAGGATAACACTTCTGTGCATGTTCCTGGAGCAGGAACTTAAATTCAGTCCTTGAAGTCAGAGTGGAAGAGAGGATGTGAGCTTTCATCTGTGAGAGGCAGCTGTACAGAGGAGAGGGAAGCCAGGGGAAGCATCTCATTTCTATGAGTGATAAGATCTCTAGACCCCACTTTTCACTGAGTTTGCTGCTTAGCAGGATCTGAGAGGCAGGAGATGTAATCCTGTGTGTCCTAAAGGCTTGGTAACCCTGCTGCAGCTGCCCTGTGGTACTTTGGAGAGCCACAGGTGTGGTCTCACACAGCTCCCTCTCACAGCACTGAGCTGCTATTTGCCAGCTGCAGCTCCATGGTGCTTTGTGCCTCTTCACATTCCATTGCAATCACATTGCAAGATCTTATGTTCTCTAAAACCACAATGTTTTTAAAGATCACATCACCTCTGGGTTAAACCTCTAGGACTGTATTTCTGTTTCTGACAACCAATTCTTTTTGCTCTGAGGAGTGCAAGCTGACACAATTGATCAAAACACAGTGTAATAGTTTGATTTCATAAAACTTGAGTGACATTGAGAAGTGCCCACATGATCCCTGATGGGATTGAAGTCAAGAGGGGAAATTGCAAGGAGCAATTGTGTGCAGCCCAGGCCTTTGACTGATCACAGGAGGCCACTGCAGATTGTGCTGCCTGCCTTGACCTCACAGCACTCCTGCTCTTCCATCAGGGCTGGAAACTTGCTGGTTCCCAGGTACACCATCATTCTAAATTTAGCAAGCTGGCTCTGAACCTGAAGGGGAGGTAGGAGCAGCTGGGCATGAAGTGGGAGGCTGCAGGATGGGGGAGCTTGTTGCAGGCTAATAGAGCAGTGATGGAACAACTGCACTGAAAGTCACACAGGCCACACAGCAACAAACAGGCATTATTTCATCTCTAAAAAAATGTCATCTGCCCAAAAATGTGCTCTGATCTCTTCCCTGAGAAGCAGCCTTGGTGATTGCAGTATGTGCCTCTACCCCTCTTTATCTGTAATGAATCAATAATGCAGCAGGGCTCCATTGGCCATCCCCAGGTGAGACAATTAAAGAATTTGTCCCTTTTGTACAGGAGGGAGAGCTGGATTTCTAGGCCATCATATTCTGTCTTCCATATTCTCATGCTCTTCTCTTCTTGTTTAAACTTCACAGGGTATTAGCTGAGATTTTATGTTAAACTCTTCTGATTTTGTTAGAGATATGGCAAAACAGTTGCACTGCTGCTTTCTGGAGGCAAGTGCATTTCATTAGTGATAGAGTGACCCAAATAGATCCACTGGCTGTCACACAGGCTTAACAAGTTTCTTCTATGGTGATTAAGAAACTGCCTGCCCCTTCATCTAAGGCTTATAATCTATTTTATTAAGAGTTTAAAAATAATGTATCTCTCAAAAATGTGTTTATCAATAACAGCAATTTGAGGAAAATGTGAGACCTTTCAGCAATCACCAAAGCTGTTTATAACTTACCTGAATTATTTTCCAAATTAAATACATGGGAAAATCTCCTTCTACATTTGCTCTTTTGACAGTGCTGAAAATCAATTGCTTTTAACCACTTCTAATTTGCACTTAAAAGCACTTACACTTAAAAGCAATTTTAAGTGTGATCCAAACCTGCTGGGATGGATCAAGAACACATCAAGAAATGTCCCAGTGCCCACTGTTAGCCTTTAAGTACTAGCCAGACTTATTTTAAAAAACAATGTGCTTTATTTGTTGTGAGGTGTAATTAAATTGTCTAAAGACTTCCAGGATTCTTCAAAGAGCACCCACTCATTTGTAATTCAAAACATATTTGAGAAGTAGCTCAAAACATATCATAACTGTGTCTGAATGAAGATAAGTATTTGTGGAATGTCTTCCTTTTACTTCAAGAAACTAACAATACAGAGCACTCAATATATTTGCCTGCTGGTGGCTTAAAGTGATGTTGTTTGATTATGTAGAATTTAGTGATCACATCTCATTCAAACAGGAATATGACTTTAAAAGGACATTGGAGGCAATGTATGTGCAGAGACATGGATGGTGACAAAGAACCCCTGATAAAACAGCTACTAAAGACTGAATTTAAGGAAGACCAAGGAATTATGTTAATAAACCACTGAGGAGCATCCCAGCATCAGAAAGCCTACAGAGAAACATTGCTTCCCCTCTAACAGGCTGGAATCTGACACTGTATGACACAAAAAGTGGCCTCTAAGGAATGCTGCATTCTAAATATATTCTTGACACCAATGCACAACTACTTCAATCTGTGTCCTAGGTTACAAAGTAAGATGTGCCCAATGTATTCTCTCACCACCCTCAGGAGCTGTTGGAACCAGCTGGGGCAGTGTTTCCCTTGCCCCTCCCTCTGGGCTATCTCCTGTTCATGGGCCATCAAGGCCTTGCCCATGGCTCACAGGTGACTCCCTCTGGGAGTTATCTCTGTTAATTGGCAATCAAGGACCCATTGTATGACTCACAGAATGAGATCAGCCCATTGTGAGATGCTCCACCCAGGGGGAGGAGCCAAGCATTCCCACCTGGATATAAGCTGGGACAGCACAGAGGGAAGGGGCCTGCTGGACTCTTGGAGGAGCAGAGCTCCCAGACCTTTCTGTGGGATCACTGCTTCAACAAGAGCACTTCATCTGGACTTCCACCACCACCCTAACTAACAGGGTGTCAGGTTGGATAATTTTAATTTATTTTATTTCACTTTTATTCCTGCTATGAAATTGTATTTTCTGACTTGGAGTCTCTCACTGGTTTTACTTTCAAACCAGCACAATCTGTAAGTTGAGTTACTTTTTTTCTTGGTTTTGGTTTCTCTGCTAGAGGACATGATTGTGCTTGAATGGGAATTGAAGTCACTTCTAAAGCTTCCATTCATGTTTGCAGTTGATATCTTTTTTGCTGCCACAATCTAGAAATAGATTTCTATCTTTTATTGGTTATTGTTTGTTATAGTTTCATATTTGCATTTGGGATTCTCACTTGAAACAATCAAAAGCAAAAAGAAATATCTTGTATCTGAATTAAATTTCCTCTTCTCTCCTATTAATATTCATGTTTCATGCCATGCATGAGCATTAAAGAGAAAATCCCCTTGGCTATGTGCAGTGAGACTTAAAGAAAGATCAAGGAAGATTCACTTCATGAGATTCTGCTTGGGTCATACAGAAGGGCAAAGTTAAGAATGCAGTAGCATGGCTTTTTTGGCAGGAATTCTGCTTCAAATTGTGTCAAATGCTGTTCCAATACCAAAAAAAAAAAAAAAAAAAAGCCTCTGTATTGCCCTTCCTAATTAAAAACAATAAAAATAGGTTGGTTACTGGTAATCTTGCTGATCAAGGGGAAAACCAGACAGGACTGTAGGGAGCCAAGGAGTTATTTAGTGAGTTCTGTGCTCAGGAAATGATGCTGGCATTTGGGCAGTGCAGGAGGCAGTGCCACAGTGAGGGCAGGAGGGAGGAGAGCAGGCCAGGAGGGGTGGCAGGGATGGCCAAAGGGATGAGCCAGAGCTGCTTCTGCTGAGCTGGCTGGAGCATCTGCATTGCACAGATGTGCAGGCAGAAAAAACAGTTTTATATAACCATTTTTTTATTTATGTCCTGTCTCCCCTAGTAGTCAGCTGTTGTCTGATTAAAAAGTTAATTATTCGGGTTTACATTTGAATTTTTAAAAGAAATCAACTGTTGGTGTTTTCTTTTTAATGCAAAAGCTTTCTGGCCTCTGGGGAGTTCCTCTGCCTAGAGGAGAAGGTCTGGGCAGATCCACTGCAAAGCTCTGCCTGCTTCAAAGCCTTATCAAAGAGATTTTACAGCTCTTTTACTGAGAGAGGCAGCAGCAGGGAACTCTCTGGGGTATATTATTGTGGAGGTTTCTTCTTTATTTCTGGTCTAAATATGGTAATGATTCAGATGACAGTTATCTGTCAGAATGCCTGTATCAGGAACACAGGTATTAAGTTTCTTAAGGCCTCTGATATTATATTTGAATAGCAGAATACTCAACAAAATCTTTGTGGGGAAAGTGAAGATTTCCCTGCTCTACCCTTCCTGAATATGTTTCCATTCTGCTCTTATTCAATGTGATGCCTGCTACTATTACTTCATTTAAACTCTCTTCAGCAAATTCCATTCGTTTCACCAGCTCTGACAAAGCCAAGGTGAGGTGTGCAAGCATTTTTCTGCCATCCTATTTCAAGCTATTTCCTCTTCATCATCTTTTTCCTCTGCTTCCCAGGGTTTCCTTTTCTGAGAGGCACACACTGGGGAGCCAGTCCTTGCATAATACTTAGGACAGCCAATAATTACACATGAGCTGCCTGATCTTAGGGCCTGTTTCTTTCCAAAGAAGTGTGCAGGTTTTACATAGAGTTTTCTGCCTGGGAAATGAAGTAAGAACTGATTTTTACCCCTATTAATTGCTGAATTGTGCCCCTAACCTTCCTTCTTTGGGTGCTCTGTGTGTGTGTGCCTGGGTTAGGCAAGGCAGGAAAATGTGCAGTCCCCAAAAGTACAAAAAAGGAGGATGCTCACATAGGGAGATCTGGACAGCTTGAAAAGTCAGGACAACCATCTACTCACATTTTCAGATTACAGCAGATAACTTTCAGCTCACACACCAAAAAAAAAAAATACACAACAAAGGGCTATAGTTCAAGTACCAGGCTTCTAGTTGATTTAGTTAAATCACTCTTTTCCTTGCAGCTTTTCTGGAAGGACTTATGGAAAAGGAGAGGATTTCTTGTGAGGGATTGCCCCCTACAGATAAACTGGATAATGACAAAAAGTGAGTGCAGAAGGGGAGAACGTGTGGCTGTACTGCAGACCAGCACTAGTTCAGTTTTTACTGATTTGAAAGTTCCCTTCTGGAAAATCATGTTGCCTAGGTTTATGAGGCTTTAGATTATTTTTATTATTATTTTCGAATTTAACCCTCGTTGTAGAAAAAAAGCAAAACTTGAACACAAAGAAAAGCAAGCAAACCAGACTGTAATGATGCTTATTCTAGCAATGGCAAAACTTGAATGCTGCCAGGTTTCCTAAAGCCTTTTCCTCCTTCTCAAACAGAAAATATTAAATCTTCTCTTCAACTTGTCATGAAATCTATGCAAACAAGTATCCTTAAAGGATTTATTTTAACATTGAGAAGAGTTGGAAACAAAGAAATATAACTTGCTTGACTGGGAAAATGATCATGCAGGAAAATTTATCATTGAGACAATTTTAAAATTGTTCTACATTCCTATTCTATGAATATAAAGGAGTAAATTAAGCACAAGAATATGAGCACTCACAGATGCTCACATATGTAGAAACCCACTTTTTACAAACCTGGATAAACTTGATGAAGACCCAAAGAAACAATTTTGTTTGCTGTGAGCTAAAAGTTTGATGAAATAACATCAGAGTCGCTTGCTTCTTTCTTTCTTTGTTTCTATTTTTTTTTTTTAATAGGAATAGATGATACCATCCATTTATGAGACTTTCAGTGGGTGGGTTGTGAATTTCACACTTTCAAACAGGTGACATTGCATCACAGAAAATGTCCTGTAAGTGACAATTGTTGAGTGGGGATAATCAACCTCCCTTAGGACCCTTCTGCAGTTTGGAGGGGAAAGAACCAGAAATCCTTGTGAAATTCCTACAAATAGTGTCTCTGCTGTTCACACAGGAGAAAATGCAGAGTGTCAAGCCCCAGATGAGACTGGGGAGGAGGAGGAGAGTTAATGACTGGGTTTGAAAATCCCAGCCTTGAAGCAGTCTGCAATCACAAGAACTCTATTTGTCTAAATTAAAGACCTACTTATGCAGTCTCCTGCTCATGGAAATTGCTGTGTGCACATGATTCTCTCTCTGGAAAGTGGTGAAAAGAGCCTGACATACAGACTGCTGAACTGAAAAAAGGAATTCTAACTAAAAAAAAATTGGGGAAATGTAACAAGTTAAGTAATTCTTCTATTTTATGTTCCTGACAACCTGTTAACTAATTACCAATTACCAATAAATACAAATCAGGCTTCTGCTTATGACAAGACAATTTGAAAGACTCATACCCCCTCATTTGAAATTCATGGGAGGAATTTCCTATCACATTAGAAATTATCTTTAATGCATTCATCATATACCATTATAAAATACATAATCATGGGAAAGATTATGGAGTGTTTTACTTGGTCTGTACTCTTTTAAAAGGATTATGCTGAATTCCACTGAGATCTTTTTCTCTCTGAAAGGATGCATTTGGAACTTCTATTAACATGAATAATGCTCTTTCTCATTACAGAGGGAAGACAAAGGGCATGGGTGGAAATCTTGCAAGTGAGGAGGCAAGAAACACTGGCCCTTCCTCCTGGATTACCTGGATCCTGGATTAGCAGTGACTGCTAAACAGCATCACTCTGGGCCTATTTACATTTTTTTGTAATTTCCAGGAAATTCATAGGCTGCAGACATCCTAAACAATCAGGCAGTGTGCTGTATGGTACGTATAAAACACAGAATATTATGCTGCAAAAGGTTTTTTGGTGGTTTTTTTGGGGTTTTTTGGTTTTTTTTTAATCTGCTAATTTTTGGTGCCTGTGAAAAGAATTAGACTCTCAGTGAGTAAGACAGCACAATTATCTTCAGCTGAGTGTTCTGCATGGCAGATGTCAATAGCTACACAAAGTGATTCAGAAAGGAAAATTCTATCTGTTTAATTAAAGTGAAATGTCGTTGTAGAAGTGATCACACTTTTTATTTCTGGGTTGAAAATGATTCTGAGGATGAGAGTGAGGGAGGATACAACTCTGCCAGAGGAATAAATCTGCACCTATTCTGTGATGTGCTCGGGGTAGGAAATACTTGCACAAACTGTGAGACACATAAAAAGGGCTGCAAGTCAAATTTGGTTGAGATCTTCTTTGCATCCATTTGAGCAGCTATTTATTTTGTACTGGAGAAATGTAATGACAGAGGAAATTTGGCTCTTATTCTCTTCAAGAGCTTTGATTTCTCCTGCAGGAGCTCCATCCTTCCCACCTTTTTCTTTGATACTATTTCTGTCCTATCCATGGAAGTGGAAAAAAAGCTCCAAAGTTTTGCTTCCCACTTCTCACAGAAACAAGCACAGAGGGCAAGAGAGCCTCTAGGTGGTACTGTGCTATAAAAAATAATTAGGAACAGCAAGAGAGAAGCATGCTCACTTCTTATTCACAGTTCAAGATTTCACTTGGATTGCAAAGATAATATTTACAGAAGAGAGCCTTTTTTTCTGTTAGGTGAAATTCACTCCAGCAAGCTGACATTCCAAAAAAAAAAAAAAAAATCTTCTGTGTTTTAGCTCTGTCAAACTTCATTGCTTTGCTATTTCCACCTTTCTAACTGAGCTCTGCAGGATCCTATTTTATAGCCATTTCCACAGAGTTTATATGTTTAACACTACTACATCATCATTTCATTGAAGATTGATTCTTGCCAGGGTATAGCAGAAATTTGATAAATTGCTTTCACGTTAGCTAGGGTATAGTCAAACATCTTACAGGAGAAGCAGAACACTAGATTTCTTGTAGGGGTCTTTCCAGAACATATATATCAGAGCCAAAATGCAATGCACCTCTCAGTGCAGAACAAGATAAATGTCTGAGGTGACATGCAATTTGCAGTCAACACCAAAGGAAAGAACAAGTCATTCTGTAAGAACTGAGTTCTCTTTCAGGAAATAATTACAAACTGAAATAGATGAAAATAAAATAGATAAAATGGAAATTACTTTATTTTTTTAGGAGGAAAAGAGGTTTTGATGCAAGAAACAGGATCCCTCAGCTGCCTGGTGGGTGCACACAGGCACAAATTTCACCCCAGGATAATATATTGTTATTTCTCTTCTACAAGTGAAGAGAGTCACTCCATTCATGACACATGGCAAGGATCTGCTGCTCCTGACACATCTTGGTCTTTTTTTTTTCATCTCCTTCCATTTGTTTTATTCCTTTCTCTCCCTCTGCACTGTGAGATCTCTTCTCCTCCCTTCTTTTCACCCTTCCAACATGTTCTGCCCCTCTTGTCCCTGATGCCAGCCAGTCTTTAGTGCCAGAGGCTGCAGTGATAGAGCTGAGCACTGATTATGGATCCTGTCTCCTTTATTCTTGTCAGAATTCCCATCAGAAGCAGGGTATGAAGATGAAGCCAGGCTGGATCAAGATAATGAGAGATACAATACAGGTAAGGAGGTACCACAGAATTATTGTCTCATTTGTCTGCTGTGGAATTGTTTGAAACACCTACCAGGCTTGTATTCTCCTACTCAGAAAGTCACAAACTCTTCTCCTCATGCAAACCAGTACAAAGAGGAGATGAGGTGCATGATCAGTGGCAATTTCTAGAATGTTCCCCAAGAGTCCCCAGCAGAACGATTGTAGTAAAGCCTTCTCTTACTTTCTGAACTGGTTTTCACACATAGAATCAAACAGTAGTAACAAACAAACAAACAAACCACTTTTCCATAATGCAGTCTTTTTTGGCAGTAGGATTTCTATAAAACTCTGCACTCCTTTATTTTATATCCCTCTGTATTAGTCCTGTTAAATAATCTGATCAGACCTATTATTCTAATTATACTCATTAATATGTACCTTAAACTAGATTGATTATGTGATTCCAGTCTCTGCTCTGTTTCACATAATGTAGTAATGTATTATGTGACCTGTTATTCTAATCACAGTTTCAGTGATCCCATCTATCAGGTAAAACGTGGCTTTGAAAGCTGTAAAATGGAATGCAAAAATTCCCACCATTTAGGTTATTTAATTCATTCTGGCAAGGCCAAGGAATCTGTGTACAAATGTCATTTCAAAGCAAGTAATTAGCTTAATCCAATCATCCTATTTCATTACTTAATAACTTATCCTCAGGACAACAGGTCACTGCTTTTACTAAATGGCAGAGGAACAATTCATGGAGAGCACTTACACTGTGCCTTGGTGAACTGCTGATGAGTTTTTCTCTAAGTTTTTGGCCTCTACTTTATAAACAATGTAGATCAAAATTCACCAAGACAAGAGATCTGCCTCACCTGGGGAGTGGATAGTCTGTAGCAAAGATCATGTAAATGAAAATGGCATGTTTTCTCTTAAATGCTTTATTTTTGCAACTTTCACTCCTGTGTGCCTGTAATTGAAGTAGATGTACACGTTTTGTCTGATGGATTTTGGCTGCTGTAAAGTGACGGTGACTCAGTCAAGCATTATTAAGAGAATGCTTTTTAACTTGTAAAAAAAGAACAGATCGAAAGGCTGGCTGCCCCAGCAGGAAGCAGTTATCAGAAAATAAAAATTAAAAAAAAAATTAAAAAACCAAACTGTACTTATGTGACCTTCCAACCTTATTTTTCAATTGGTTGAAAGTTTTTACAAATGCTGGTGAACTGACAGTGTCCAATTAGGGCACGTTCAGGACACAAAGATGATTAAAGGGTTGGAGCATCTCTGCTGCAAGGAAAGATTGGGTGAGCCTGGAGAAGTTTCAGGATCACAGAATCATCACTGGGTTGGAAGAGATCTCCAAGATTATCCACTCCAACCCAGCCCTAACACCTCAAATAAACCATGGCACTGAGTGCCACTTCCATTTGAAATGTCATTTCAAACAAACCCATGGAATCAGCACACAGTTTTGGCTTTAAAAAGAGAAAAAAAAATTCTGTTTATGAATCCACATAAATCAAACAAGCTAGTTTCTGTTTATTTCAAATTGGAGAGAAAAAAAGGTTTTAAAAAAAAGAGTGTTACTATGAATTTTTTATTTTCATTTGAGAAAAAAAAAGTGATTTTATTCTAAATGTTTTAATTACAATATGACAATAAACAGCATTTTGGGCCCAAATTGTTTTGTTTTTGAGCTTGTTAGCTCTGATTTTTGATGTTGAGAAGGATGCAGTGATTGCCAG
This sequence comes from Aegithalos caudatus, assembly GCA_013389925.1. Classification (NCBI taxonomy): domain Eukaryota; kingdom Metazoa; phylum Chordata; class Aves; order Passeriformes; family Aegithalidae; genus Aegithalos; species Aegithalos caudatus. The sequence continues at coordinate 421,292 of WEIU01014851.1, forward strand.
TGGCTTTGCTGTCAGTTTTTCCTGGGCTGTCTGTCCTGCTGTGGGCTGGCAGCCCCAGGAGAGGGCAGAGCAGGAACACAGAAAAATTCAATGTGAGCCCAGCAGAGCTCGCTCCTGTGCAGCCCTGCCAGCCTCGGTTAACGCTGTTCTGTAAAGAATAGAAATGTCCAGTTATTTTAGAGGTTTTGAGCTGATTCCAAGTGACTGGCACGCAGAAAACTTCCCTGTATTTTAGCACTGAAACCCTGGAAAATTTGGAGTTGTAGTGATTTTATATGTAGGGTTGTTGTGAGGAGAATCAGTGGTTTGCTCTACTTCAAAAATAACTTTTTTTGTGAGTAACTTGGGGGCTTTTGTTAGGTTTCAGTACTTTTGTGAAATAGTGAATGCAAGGAGAAAAAAAATTAAAAAAGAAATTGCTGAAACTTAAAGTCTGTGGTTTAAAAGTTTGTTCTTCCTCATGTCTAAAACTGTATCACAACAGAGCTTCATATGTTCTACATAAATATACACACACATATATATATATATATATATATATATATATAAAATCTGGACAGCTCTATAGGCTTGCCTAGGATTTATGAAGCCTCTCATTTGCAAGATTTGCTGTTTTCCAGGGTAAAATATTACATCTTGGCTGTTTTCCAGGGTAAAACATTACACCTTCCCCACAAGGCAGTGATGTTTAAGTTGGTCAGCCTAGGCACAGATGTAATGAAGGAAATTGGGACCCCATGTCCAAACCAATGCTCATATTGATTTGTGGGGGGAAGAAAATGATAAACAGATTAATCAGCAGGCTTGGCAGGGCAAAAAAAAAAGAGAGTGTACAGGAGTTTTTGTGTGTCTGAGATGCCCTTACCTGTGTCAAACAAGTGGTACAAACACACACAGACCTGGACAGGCACTCTGGCACTCATTCAGTCAAGATACTTTGGGTTAAATTTCCCTTTCTCTTAGCTGCTTTTCAAAGAATAAAACCCTATGACTGCAGTGTATTTATTTTATGCTTACATCTGGTAGCAAAGTAGTTAAGTGTAGCTTTTGAATTGGTGTTTTATAAAGCAGCCAAGAGGCAGAGATGAATAACTGAGGAGGTGCAGGGGGTTATTGCCACAATCTACTCCAGCCCATGGACTTTGTTCACATCCATTTGTCCAGGTCAGTGTGCTGAGCTGGGAAAAGGCCCTTTAAAAGAAATACAGCCCTCACAAATGAAAGCCACATAATCAATAATGCTTCTTGGCTTGTTTGTTTTGATTATCCTCCTCTCCCTTGCTGGTTAGCTAGTGTAATCTTCACCAAGTGTGAGTTTCTGGGTTTAAATCTCAGACATATGTGCTCTATCTATGGAAATACATCCCAGGAGGAGTTCAGGTGAGACTCTGCATGTGCCTGTGGTCCAGCTTGAGTGTTCCTGTGATTCTTCATTGAGCCCTGCTGACATTTGTCTCTTTCCTGTGTGAATTAATTCATGAACATAAGAATTTCACCTCTCTCCTGTATTTATTCACACTTCAGGGCAAAGTTGTATGTCCACTGTGCATTTCCTAATGTGCTTTTTATAAAATCTGTCTGCTGGAGCTCTGTTTAACAACCTAAAGAATTTATGCATGAATTAATCAGTGTACAGTGAAAAGCCCATTACTTGTTTGGCTGGTCTGAGGCCAGCATGCTCAGTCATGTGCAGGATAAAGCATCACTGATAAATGCCAACTTGTGATATATCTTGGTCTAATCTACAGGTGTTTGCAGGCCATTTGTCTTATCAAGAGAGGTGCTTGTTTTGTTGTTTGTTTTTTCTTCTGGATACCAAACAAATAGGTTTTAAAAGCAACATTACTGCACTAAACTCTTGGGGTGTTTTTTAATGAAACCTGCCAGTGATAAATAACATTAAAATATGATCTCAGAAAGTAAATGACCAGAAATAAGAGCTGAACATTTTGACTTCAGGAAGAAAGTTTTAAAAAGCTCTAAAATGCCCAATTTTCAGTGTATTTAAATGAAAAATATTTCTAGATATTAAAAAATACATTTTTAGATGGTTGAAAAGACAAGGCCCATGATTTTTATTTGAAATTATCTTTTATGTAGAGCTGAGAAACACACATAAATAAAAGAAAACTGTTCATATTATAATGAAACATTTCAGCATTAAAAATACGGCTCTTTCTCGTGTAATCTCTAGATTAGATTTCAAGGGTTGTTGTTTTTTCAACTACAAAAATGTTTTCCTGGAACTGAAAACCAAGGGGGCCAAAATTCTCTAGGAACACAAATTCCACCAACCTGCCTTAGAGAAGCCAGCAGAGCCCCCCAGCTCAGGGGCTCTTGTTGCAACAGGACACGTAATAAAGATGCTTGACTCCAGTGAGCAGGTAGAAGACAATCAGAAGGATTTATTGTCTATTTTTACCTCCTTTTATAAGGTGTTCTGATACATGGTTGGTGAATAGGAACAACACCTCTTTAGTCCCATTGGTCAAGCTTAGAGAAACACAAAGGCACAGCTGTACAGAATTGTTTTGAGAAAAACAGCAATTGTTTACAAGATTGTCCTGAGGGGAAAACCTCCCAAAAACCTCTCCCTTGGGAACGTTCAGCAAGCTGCTAGCAGGCTGAAAGTTCTTAGATTCAGAAAATCAGACCCACAGGTTCTGACTTCCAGTTGTGGGATGCTGGAGCTTGCACTGCAGAATTTGCACTGCCCTGGGACAGACAAAAGACCCAAATTCGGAGTGTTTTGTACAGCTTAGAGCACTGGACAGGGAGCTGGATGTGGCCATGTCATCTCTGAGGGACAAATGAGCTGTAATTAGCAGGAATATCTAGAATTCCTGGGACTATCTGGTGTCAGCAGCAATCAGCAGTCACATCTTCAAGGATCTCCCCCTGGCTCCATTACTGCTCTCCTGGCTTCTTTTTACAGCTACCAGATTAATTTCTTAGTCTGTCTCCTTTCATCTTTGGAGAAGTAAAACTTTGTCTTGCCCAGAGAGCTGAGCTGCCTCGAGGTGAACACGACCTGACAACTATTACTTGCATGTTGTAAAACCTAAATGTACACTGCCCAGGATGAGTCAGTGTTATTAGATGATAACCACTGTGTGGAAATGCTAATAATTGGGGTTGGTATTTTTAAAATCATGACTAGGGATGAAATGCTGGATGCAGGAGCATGATTTACTGCTGAGTGAAACATCATCTGCACTCCATTCTGATTAGCTGGATTACACAACTGCAGTTTGCATGGCAAGGATGAAATATTGGTAATGACTCCTGTGAAAACCTTCAGTACAATCAGCACCCATCAAAGTCAAACAAGTGGTCAGTAAGGTTGTTGAATTTATTATGTTTGGGTTTTGGTGGTTGTTTTTTAGTTTGTTTGATGGGTTTTTTGATTGGTTGGTTTGTTTGTTTTTTTTGATGAGAAGATGTGTGGGAAGGACTACAAGTTGTAACTGTATTTTTAGAATCCTTTTGCATCTCTTCAGTCTCAACTATTGACCCCTGCCCTGATATTTACCCCTCATTCTTGTGTGCCCTGCAGGCTGAACCACATGGGCACACAAATGGGCAGATATATAAGAGGCCTTTGCTCAAAATGAGTATAAATAGGTGATATAGTCCCTGCAATAGGGGAACAAGTCCCAGGAGCATTATTGCTAAGATTGTGCAATGAAAATAAAACCAGGATATCTGCTAACCTCCCTGTTTATTCATGCTGGACACTTTATGCAGTAAAATGCAGGTACATTCCTGCAGCTATAAGTAGCAGAAATAGGAAAACACTCTGGTAGTCACTGCATCATAAAACTAATGCAACTACCTAAAAATAAGATAAAAGTCATAAAATTCTAAAAATGTAAGGGCAGAGCATCATAGTCAGTGAACTGTGTAAAGCCACTGGTTCTGTCTGTATGGAAGGAAAACCATCATAACCATTAGCCTAAAATAAATTTGGATGAGACAAGGAAAGTTTCTGACCAATTTCCTGCTGCTTATCTGCACAATTTGGCTCTGTGATACACACCTTTGTGTTTGTGCATGGTTGGATGTTTCTGTGTCTTCTTTTCCAGAATCTTCATTCCCAATTTCAGTTTCTTGCTCAGTTTTCCTTCTTCCTGAAACCCTCATCTAGCTTTACTTATTTTTTTTTTTTTTTTATTATTACTCTAAAGGTGTAAGTTTGATCTTTATCCCTTAAAAACTTGGATATCAAAGGAATTTCTATTCAGTTTGATATCTATGAAAAAGACCAGGATGCCTTCCAGGCAAGTGGTCCTATCAGAAGTTATCAGAGCCCAGCTCTTGGAGGTGGGCAGGATATCTGAGAGAAAATCTTCCCCCGTGGATTTCACTCAGCTCCTGTAAACCAAGCCAATGCAAGAACAAAAAGAGAACAAGCTGTGGGCTCAAATATGCCATTTCTGCAAGTTGCAATTGCAGAATGCTAATAACTGCATCCTTTTGACATGCTGGGCAATAAGAATTATGATTTATTGGATAATCATAACTCCTTTGCTAGATTTCCTTGTGGTCTTCTCTTAGGTTTTATTGCAATTTATTTTAGACACTGCACTTTGAATAAGTTTGGTGGAAAATTCAGAAACCTGAGTTATTAGATCCCTAACAGTCAAGCTAAAAACACTTTTTCTTGCCATATATCTCATGTTGAGATATACAAAAATAAAAGAAAAAATCCAAATATGGTTAAACTATTTTCGCATGGTGGAAGATTGGCATTTGCTTCAGTATAATTTTATAACTAAATGCCTAAAAGAGGTTTTTTAGCAACCATTTCAAGATAAAGTGATTGACAAATCTGCAATTGGTGGGATGAACATTCTCTGGATGGGGAGCATTTTGCTTTTGTCACACTCATTGAATTTATATTGATGTCAGTGTGATCAGAACTGGATCCCAGTTAATATTGTCAGGGGGATTTGATCAGAGGGATGGAGCAGGAAAGGTCAGCTGAGTCCTATTGACTGAGCCCTGTTAAATGGGCAGAGATTTTTGCTGAATGAATGTTTCACACTCTACACTGCACATCATTAATTAATGGCTCAGCATGTGCTAAGGCTGAGAGTAACAGCCCTGCACTGGTTGCTCAGAAAATGAGATTTATTTTCAAGTATCTGAGAGCAGGATTCAAACCACAGCCCGAGAGAACAATTTCATCACTACTCCACAAGTAGGGGTTTTCCTGACAGCAGATTTAAATAACAAAATGTTCCATTTAACCCCTCCCTGCCCCATGGCCTCGTGTTTCAGTATTTCAGTACAGAACCTGTGAAAGTTCTGGAGCCATGACTGCTTTCCCTGAATTTCAGGTTTCCCTGCACAAACCTGAGCTCACATTCTTCAAAGATTCCTGTTTTCCCAGCCATTTCTGTGCTACATGAAACGTGTCCCATATGTTTTTATTGTAGTAAATTCAGCAGTAACCACAGCCTATTTAAAATCATTTTAGCTAAACATCTATTACTGCCTCTGCAAGCAGAGCCTGGAATTTTCAGAAGTGCTCTCCTCTCTTTTCAGTGCCAGGGGGAACAGAAGGTAAAATACAGTGTTTTAAAAGTAAACCTCTTCCATCTGCTTAGCTACCCTTAGACCTACTGCAGTCTGCCAGGAATAGCCTCAAATTGTTTCTATTTTTCATCTGTAGTTAAAACACTAACAGGCATAATGAGAACAGGAGCTTTTATAAAATTACTGACTGCCAGGATGATGAATTTATTCTCTTCTGTTAAAATGAGGTTGTGTTTTAGGTTTGATGTCATCCTATGCTGTTTGGCCATTACTCTGCTTTAAAAGTAGCTAAATGAACTTTTTCTTGATACTCAAGAGCACTCTTCTTGCTGTTATATTTCAGGTTCTCAAGGAATTTTCATTGTAATACTTTATTTTCAAGAGCCCGTGACTTCACTGCAAAAAAATCCTCCAGGCAAAAAAAGATGGATCACAGAGTTCCAGCTTGGGAGTAAGTCAAGAATGGCTTATTTAAGTTGATTAAAAAAACATAATATGAATTTTGATTAATTTTATTCAAGGTATTATTTGTACACATTAAAAACTTGTCTTTCAGAGTTATTCTTTGTGACTAGATCAGCTCTCAGTCTTTAAGCAAGCATGAAAGATTTGATTTGTGTTTACCAGCCCAATCCAGAGCTATTAAATCAGTTTGTGTTAAACCTGGAGTTTTCTACACTTGTGATCTTTTAATGCTGAGGAGTTTGGGGATTTGGATTTCTCTTAGGGGTGTTGTTTTTTGTGGGTTTTTTTTTTTTTTTNTTTTTTTTTTTTTTTTTTTTTTTTTTTTTTTTTTTTTTTTTTTTTGGTTTGGTGTGGGGTTTTTATTATTTATTTATTTAAGGTATATTTAAACATGTCTTTGTGATTATATACTTCACCACTTCATTTAATGAACTGTAAGTCTGTTTATATTGCACCAAAACACAGCACATCAAGTCCATGACCTCACTTTTAAAATCCCCAAATTTAAAACCAGGATACCCAAGCAAGCTGTTGAATGTCACTCCAGAATCCCACTCAGATGCTGGGATTCTTCACCCTCCATCCCATTAACAATAATTCCTTGAAGAGATCCTACATCTCCTGTCCCCTCCTCCTCTTTCCAGGACATGGTAGGGACTCTGGGACTTGGGGGAATGTCCTGACAGGCAGA
>WEIU01014851.1:433443-458839 GCA_013389925.1 Aegithalos caudatus
TTTTTTTTTTTTTTTTTTTTCCTCCCCTTATGACAGATTTTATGGGGAGAACTGTAAATTATTGTGGTGATTAAATCCTCTAGGATACTACTTTATGGAATTTGCTCTAGAACTGTCTCAGCACAGTTTTTTCCTTTTCCTTAGAAGGAGTGAGTGCAGAGAATGGCTTCATAAATTATGAATTATCTCAGTGTCATGAAGAGTCTCAGACTATTCTGATGGAAGAGCATTACCTGATTGTCTGCCTCCTGGTCTCCAAAGCCTGAAAAGTTCCTAAGTCCATGCTTTCAGGATGGAAGTCAATAGAAGTGAATTGGTGCTGTGGTTTCTTTCCTTTCAATGGAAATTTCTGAAGGAGTTCTGCAATGTATTTAGTGTTTTGATTCCTGAAGGAGATGTGGAATTTAATAATCTACAAATCTGTAAATAACTATGTCACAATTATGAAGAGAAGCAATTCCAATCTCTCCAGCACTGTATTAATAGAGGAAATGCTGCAAAAAGCTGTCTTAGGAATTCTGTTCTAGAAATAATTTGAAAAAAATTGCCCTTTTCAAAAGCCAAGGAATTTTATGCTCAATCCCACATTGTGCTCACAGTAGAATTTCATGTGGGAAAGAACTTGTCAAGCTTTGCCCATTCTAAGCAGTGCATTAGCAGTGACCCCAGCTTCTGCAGGTGGTTACAATGCTCATGATTTTTTTTTTTTTGGGAGGGTAATTCAGCCTCCTTTGGCCAGGGAATTCTGAAATCTGAGTTGGGGGGAGTGGATTAATCATCAGAGATTATTCTTTGGGAGTGCTACCAGTGTGCACAGTCTCAAACACTGTCTCTGTGTTAATAAAAAGTCATTTTGTGAAGATCCTGTGTTGAAAAGAAGTATGGACATTTAAGAGAAAAATTGCTGGTTTCCTAGCAAATAGTTCCAGCTCTTCCTGGTTATTTATGGGAGGGAGGGCTCCTCTGTGCCCCTTTCCTCCTGCAGAAGCTGGAAAATAACTTTACTGTGAATTTTTCTGTGATGATTTGTAAAAGGACAATGTTAAGTGCTGTCACAGAGTCTGCCTTCAGGCAGACTGTAAATACTCTTTCTTTCTGTAGATTTTTGTGACTCCTAATAGCAGCGACCTGAGCCATAGAGCTACTCCTTCTCCTCCATTTTCTTTCAATGGTATTCCCTAATTTTTGTAATACATATTGGATAAAATGTAATTAAATGCAGACATTAAATTTTGAAGATGTTCTAAACCTCTTTCTGCTACTTCAGTCTCTGATGCCTTAAATTCCACAGAGGACCTATAGACCTCAGTAGTCATCACTTGGCCTTTCCAGATGCAAATTGGGATTGTGCTGGTGCTTTTCATCATTTTCTCATTTCTTCTCATCTCCTACCAGAATTTGAATCTCTGTTACCAAAGTTCACAGAGAAAATAACTAAGTATACAAAGCTGCAAGTATTCCTGAGAAGCACTTGTTCCATTCTATTCACTCAGATCATTCAACATCAGGCAGGATCAGAAGAGATGGAAAAAAAAACATTTTTTGAGCTCATGAGCATACAAATATCATTAGAGTTGAATTTGACTTTCAACTGTAGTAGATATATTCTGTATCTACTGATATTTTATTCCAGATAGAATAGAAAGAAAGCAGTGGAAGGTAATGCATTTAATTTACCTTCATAAGACCTTCCTTTCAGGCCTTTCATTGAATATATATACCTTTTGAAAGGAATAAATTGTTCAGACTTGCACATTTTATGCATGTTTTCCTTAAGCACATTGCTGTTGGTTCTTCCTTGCATTTCATTGAGCTCCAGGAAGAGAATTTGGTCTACAAGGAAATATGTAATTGTCCATATCAGCTCAGCAGCACAATTGCACTGAATGGCCTTAGAAGCCTTTCCTTGGATGAGTGATGAAGTGTCAGATGTTGGACAATAGCTCTCCCAGAGGCTTCAAATGGCATGCAATCAAATCTTTAATAATGCTTGAAAATGAGCACACAAAGACACAAAAACCAGTAGGAGAGTTGTTGAAAAAAATGATGCCAGTCACAGAATTATCTTTGTTGTTCAGACATTCAAGACAGCTGCACTATGTACATTTTAATCATTTTTCTTCATTTAGGAAGCTGCAGATACTACAGGTATAAGCTGAGACAATGAGTTCTGTACACTTGGAGGGGATATAAATTTATAAGGTCATAGGTAGGAGATGAATTCAAGCAAAGAGCAGATGCAGTGGGCCAAGAACAGGGAGCATGGGGGAGATCTCCATTAGAATCTAATATAAGTTATATATTTATATAGATATCTATATAGATATCTATCCATCTATCTGTCTATAGATCTAGAAACTATATATATAATCAATAATTCTGTGTTTTTATGTTGACACAATGGTGAAAAAGCTAATGGAACTTGAAAGCCAACTAGTAATACATCAAATCTGCCTAGCTCTAGTTTTGGGTAATAATCTGGCAAGATGATTTCAGTGCACAAGTTTGCATGAATGTGCTGCTCTCTTAAGGATCAAATTATCTTTATGCAGTGTGGAATTACACCAAAAATGAAAGGATGGAACTCTTGCTACAGTTGGTCCTCTGGCACCACATTTTGATGTATTGTTCATCATAACACCATGCCTGATAAATGGTTTCATAGAAACCAAATAGGTTTTTTCTGTAGAGTGTCATGACTAATTTGTCTCTGACTAATTTGGCAGAACACATTATAAAATATTGATGTGGATAGCCTAGCTCCTTCCTCATAAATAGAGCAAGGTTTTACAGTGAATTATTTTGAATTAAAAAATGTTATTTTACCTATAAATTTTAAAGGTCAAAATATGTGTCAGGGAAGGTTGTGCTGATTGACAAATGGGAAGGTCATGGAAAGCAGGGAAGAAAGAAAGGAGATATATCCATTAAAGGATGAGGCAGAAGTGGGCACATTCTGGCTTCAAGTCTCTAAATCTGGGAATCTCTTCCAAGGTCTCAGATGAAACCCTGCATTCATTTCTGTCTGGGCCTGTAGGCACAAGGTCTTGAGAGTTTTCTGTGCCTTGGTTTCCCATAGTTTTCACTTGTTTTTCAGTGTAAGCAAAGGAAGGGAAGCAGAAGAGCTGTCTCCTTTATTTCTAGTCAGAAGCTCCAGCAGCAGAGATAATGAAGTGTGAGCTCTGAGTCTCAGCATGCTCTCAGATTCCTCCTGACCCTGAGCTCCATTTTTCCTTTATCCATAGCCTGGTCTCTTGCTTTTGCCCTGCTCTCATCCATCTCCACTGTGTGCCTCCAACACCCACAGGGTGTGCTGGTTCTCCTCAGGTGAGCACCAGGCAGCTCTGCTCACCACACTGCAGGTGCCAAGGCACTCAGGAAACACACACAGGGTTCCAGTTTTCCTCTGAGAACTCTTTAGTGAGTTGAGAATTGCCCATTTCATCTCCTAATTCCCAGGTGTTCTTACAGACGTGGGTGGATAACAGGGAGAAACAATTCACCAAATCCTCACTGCTGCAGAGATCCTTCAGGTTTGGGGTGATACCTGAAAATGCAAATCCTGCAGGTGGAAATCACAATAGTTATATTCTGTACTGTGCATCTCCAAAGGCCATACAATTCCTCTCTTTACCTTTCCTTTTTTTCTTCTGTTCCTTTAGCAGGCTCCTCTAAGTACTGGTTGCATCTTAATATTGGTATTTTCCCACCAAATCTGATGGTTATTTTGAGCCTGAGTGCCATAGACCCAAAATTTTCAATCACCTTTCCTTTTATTCACTGTAAAAGGGAATAAAAATCAAGCAACAGAGTTTGTGTCTTGTTGCACAGCTGCCAGTGACTGAACAGGAGTCAAACTGCAACCAGGTCAGGACCAATCTCTGAACTCCAAGTAAATCCATTTTATGACAAATAATCCATGTGGTTAATTTACAATTATGTAATTTATTTGCTTTTTATGTAATGCAATCATAGCCATGGAGTGTATTTTTCAAATCTGAATAAATTATTTCAAATGGGACACTGAAATCCATGATTAATTACATTATAATGCTCAAATCAGATTCTGCTTTGTGGCTGGTCAAAAATACAGTTTCATTACAAGATTACAAACCTTTTAAAATTAAGTAGCAACAAGCATCCATAGATGCACAAGCTAACACTAATGCAGTTAAAGATGTATGATTACTAAACAATATCTTCAGAGGATTATACCTTGACCACAAAGCTCTATCTTGTTTTATAGTCCATAGAGCTGAATCTTAGCCACAAGATTAACTTAGTTGGTTTGGTCTTGTTGGTTTTTTTTGGTATTTTTTCTGTAGAATAGGAAATATATTTTCCAGGTTTTTTTCATTTAGTTTGAAGAGTTGAATCTGAAAATATTTGGCTTGTGTTTTCTTGTTGAACTATCTTATTTTTTTATTTCTCTTGTAAATTTTAGTGATTACTATGAGGAGATCTGAGATGAGCAGCTAGGACATAATTAAACCCTGTGCTGGCTTCTTAACTTTGCATCTGTCTCTTATTTTTTCAGATGAAGGCTTTAGTGTTGTTCACTTTTAGGAATATTGAAGAAAGGCTTCCTGTTGTCAATAGGAAAATCAATGACATTCATGTAGAGATGTCTCCTAATTTTCCTTTCGTCTTTCCATACATACTTTAATATTAAAATGATTAAATAATACTAGCTCAAATCTTTATATTTTTTTTCTCTTTTTATTCTCCATTAAATCATATGATACCTGAACTGAATAAAAAGCTTGTATTCTCTACAGGGAACGACTTTGAAATAACATTTACCATGAATCTCCCAGGATGATGCAATAGAATCTGGATTGGTTGCTCACAGCTGGTACCATTGTAACTCATTTTTCAATCATTGAAAATGTGAGTCTGGCTATTACTACATAAATTTATAAATTTTTAAGTTGTTTATATCAAGAAATGTGGTAATGCAGGAGGCAACCAGAGAACAATTGAAAATAGACACAATGACAGAAATAAAGGGTAGGAATATAAAAAAAATTAAAATAAATCTTTCCTAGATGGAGTGGAGTTGGGTGATTGGGCTGGAAATGGGATTACTTGAATGAAGCCATAATTTGACTAAAGCAAGAAAGAAAATACTCCTAGATTGAATTAAAAAGCTTTGCTTTTGTCTCACTAATCTTTTTAAGTCTTCAAGTGGTCCTCTATGTTCTGCTACATTCAGTAACCTCTGGCTCTGCTCACCCAGCCTGGCACAGGTTACAAATAAGGGTTATGGGGTGGTGGTGCTGGGGTGTCCCTCAATGAGATCCAGAGATAGCAGGGCAGGAATTTGTCATTTTTGTCCCCATCCTGTGCTCTTATCCTGAACCCCTGAGTCCCTCAGGGAAGCCCAGGGATGCTCCTGCCTTTCCTGCCAAGCTGCACAAATTCACACAGAAGCTCATGGTGTAGGCAGATACTTGAGTTTTTCCAATGCTCAGGGGGGTTTTGGGGCATTTTTTTTTTTAATGCCTATCAAAAAGGTTTTTCTCATACACTCAGACTTTTTTTTGAGGGCTGGGGGTGGGATGTTTGGGTGTGATTTTGCCTCTGGTTTATCAAAGCCATGTGCTGCAATCAGGATCCCTGAGGAAATTGCCATTCCCTGGAGGCTGAGCTGGGCTCACTCCAGCTGCATGGAAGGCACTGCAGTGATGGTGAGCATGTGTATTTTATTGGGCTGGGCAGAGAATCTCATCATTGCAGTTTTGAACCCAATTTTCTGGTCTGAGCAGGCTGGGGTAGTTTTCAGTGACCTCATATTTCATCAGAGAGCAAGTTTGAGCCATCATTTGCACATTGGGAGCAGGATCACTGAGCCTCATTTGGCACATAAGCTTTTATCCTTTCTGTTGTATACCTGCTGAGTGCATTGAATAAACCTAAAAGCAATTTAATAGCTATTCATGATGTGATGTCAAGCAGACCTCAGGGAAAAAAGCTTTTTTATTTATTTTTTTCCAGGCTAACCTACTTGCCCTGGTGGCACTTTGCAGCACATGTAGCGTGTGTCACATCACACCTCCACGCTCCTGGTGGCAGATCTGTGCTCCTCCTGCAGCCTCCTCAGCATTCCTGAATCCACACTGCATTAGCTATGATAGCTCAGTCCAGCCATTTCACCAAAAAAAAAAAAAAAGTAATTTTCTTCCAGCTGAGATAACAAATTCTTAGGTCTGTGATAACCATCGACAGCACTTGAGATAACAATACCCCCCACCTGAACAAATTATCCTGCCTTCAAACCTTCACCTGTAACAAAAGACTGAGGCTGTGGCTTTTTTTTTTAGACCTGCTGTGTTGGGGTGTAAGGGGATTCCACTCAGCCCAGCTCCTCTGAAAGCATCACAGGAAGAGAACTCTGCCTTACACTAAAGCCCATTCCAGGGAAAAATGGAAGTGTACATACCTGTGGCTCTTTGTCAGGAATAATGTGCTGCAAAATGAATGATCTGGAACAAGTGATGCCCTGGTACCTGACTGAAAAGCCAGAAGGCTGAACTGGGTGGTTCTTGCTGGTCAGTCCCCTGTGCCAATGTTTATTCATTCCATCATTGCATTCAGCCCAGAAATTGAAATAGGTTTTGTAGCAGACCAGTGATGGACTTGAAAATTGGAATTCCATTGTATTTTTTCTAGGTCATGCAAGGAACGTGGCTAAGGAACCTGTGAGTCACTTGCACTTATTGGAAGGTCACAGCAAAATTGAGTCTCCTCAACTGACAAGGTGGGAACCCATTTTGTGAGACAAATTATTTTTCATTCCTTGAGTATGCATTAAACCACCATTAATCATGATAAAATCTTTATGTATTCATGGAGCTGTGCTGCATAATTTGGGAAGATTTTCAATGTATTCTAACATCATTCAATGTCCACCATAAAGTATCTAAGCTAATGTTAGTGATTTCTGTATACAGAAAATGCAGTAATATTTCTGCTCTGATTATAAAACAAGTTTTTTACAAAGATTAAAAAAAAAGATGCTGCTTATTATTTTAGAATAAAACTGTAGACAGTAGCATGAATAATATCCCACTGAAAGATTGGAATAACTCAGTATAGCCAAATGAACTTTGCATAGATAGTAATTTTCTATTTCTTTCTAACTAGGAATTTTTTCATTGTCACCACTCTGGACTACTTTTGGGTTTTTTATTACTGTTTTTTGACAACTCTAAAACATTTTATAGATAACTGCAAAGGTTGCAGATTAAATTTTCTAAATTAAAAGACAATTTAACCAGCCTTCAGAGAGAGGAAAAATCTACCATCTTAGGTTTGTTGCTATTAAAAGGTCAGAATTTATCCACATATCTTGCAGTAGATTAACAGGAGTGTTTGTGTTCTGGATGCTAATTTCCTTTGAATACACAGTCAAATACTGTGTTATCATAGGATGCCACAGTGTGGTAGCTGCTGGTAAATGCTGAGGGTTTAATAATAACCTTTTCAAATGTGTTTTAAGATGTTTCTTTGTTATCTTGAATTTTTAAATATAACAGTCCTTTTCCTAAAACAGACCTTTTTTTTTTTTAATGAGTGAGTTTTAAGACTTTTCATTATGCTTGGCTTTTTGGGGGGTCTGTTTGTTTGTTTGTTGGGGTTTTTTTTGTTTTTCCTCTTAATATTGCTGGGCTGCCCTTCCATGGTCCCCATGGTGTGTTATTTACAGACACAAAAGTTGAGCATAAAATGTTGCTATTAGGTGTCAGTAACTAGCAAGAATCTTGCAAGAGTCTGAGATCTCCTTGTCTTTGTTTCCACATGAAGATTTGCTGCTGTGGTTATGTTGATGCTGATATTTTTTTTTTTTTACCCTGTTGTAGAGAGATTTTTAAAAAATTGGGGAAGGAAAATCAAAGTAAGAAGGGATTTTATATCCTTTTGGTTGATAGAGGTTTAGGATATATAGAGTTATTTTATTTATTAGCCTGTCAATCTGTTTTCTGTGCTTAGAGCTCCTTAGTTCTGGTTCTGCTCTGTTACCCTGACTGATCACTTTTATCTCAGGACATGGGAGTGGAGAGAAAGGAGGCAGAGCTTTGTCAGGAGCATCATCTCCTGCTTCTCCAGGAGAGGAGAGCCAGAGACAGGCGGTGGCTCAGGTGCTGCAGATGGGAATGGCACTGTCCCCACCAGAACTGATGCTGATAACTCACATTTATCCTTTCTTCTTTGCTCCTCTGGAGCTGGTAGTAATACACCTCAAAAGGAGCTGTTTCATCCCCTAAGGCTCTGGTAGGGTGATAGAAACCAAATTTTGTCCTGTTAGGTCTGAGTCTGATGAGTGCTGACTGCTGCAGAGCCTCTGTACCTGGGACAGCACCTTAATGTGTGAATTTAGAGGTTTTATTACTGCTCTTTTTAAGCAGAACTGTTTCCCTTCCAATGAAACAAGTGGAAAAACTCTGCCTGATTTAAACCTTGATATGAAACTCTATTTAACTGCTTTGTTTGTTTGACTAAGACCTCACAGGGACTTTCCTCAAGGCAGACCTGTTCCATTGCCCCCAAGATTGTAAGTCTGGGTCAAAATGTTGTCCACCTTGTGGAGTTTTTATAAATTTTGACTTTTTTTTTGTGGTGGGTTTTTGTTGTAGGCTGTTTTCCCCTCCCTTCCTCACTGCTGCTTCCCACACAGCTTGTCAGTGTTTTGCAAGGAGCCAGACAAAAGAGAGGGAGAATAAACTGAATGTCTTCTGAACACAATAAAAGTAAGAGAGTGACAGCCACTGACTGAGAATTAGCACTAAAAATACTCCTCTCTATTCTGAAGGTGAATCTTTGAGATAAGAGTAATTTTGCTAATAAAAACCCCCTGATGTCTCATTTCAATAGACTCAGTGCAGCACATTCTGGCAGGAGTTCCCACTCCCCTCTAGGTTTTGGTTTTGCTTAGAAAAACATCAAGCATTTATGAGCAAAACAGTTCTGCCAGTTCAGTCTTTTTGGTTCTTTGGGTTTTTTTTTTTTTTTGGTTGCCATTACTTCAGATGAATTGGTAACAAAATGGTAGATGTGGATAACTATTTTAACAGCCCAAAATGTGCTTTTTGTCTCTCTTCACACTGAATAGTTTGTTCTGCTGACTTACAGATGGGACAAACTGACCCAACAGCAACCACATGCAACCTCTGAAACATGGCAAGAGAGACATGCACAATTCCAGGGTCCAGTATTAATTTTAACAAACTTAGCCATGATCTGGAAGGAATTGACTTCCTTATTTGTTATTCTCTTTTAATCTGGCATCCAAAAAAAGTCCTTCAGAAGGCACTATGGTATTTTTATTTCCTTTTTGTCCCAAGAAACTTTAATTTGATGCAAGAGAGAGAAAAGTTGAGCAGAAATAACTCTGGAAAACAAAAGGGGAACAGTAATTAAGGGCAGATTTCCAAAAAGTATTTGAGCAACTAGAGATGCAGTTACACTCACAATAGGAAGTGTGACAGCTGCTGGTACTGGGATGTGCACAGCTGAGAGAAGTGGGGTGGTGGCTTTCAGGAGCTTGGTTTTATTGTTTTGGGGGTTATTTGTGCTATTTAGTGTATAAATACTTTTCTGTGGGGGGAAAAAAGAAATGTTGTGGGTTGGAGGGACTTCAGAACCTGATTTAATTCAGTTTATAGAGATTGACCTGAGGTACAGGAAGTCTTAGATTAGACCCAAGGTAGCCACGAGGTCTAAGGGCCCGATTTAGTGCAAAAATGCAAGTTCTTTGAAGCTCAAGCATGCTGGCTGCCAGTTCTCAAGCCAGCAGAGCCCTGAATGCTTTAGAAGAAGGACTCAGGCTCTGGAGTACACAAATAATACCATGAATATTCCTTGCCATTCACTCAGCCCCACCCACCCCTACTCTGTAAAAAACCACATTGTGCTTCCACAGCTTCCTTTGAGAGCCTGAACACCCTTAGACTTTTGATTACCAAATCCCAGGTGAATATCAAGGAAAAAAAAAACAAAATAAATGTGAAATTCCTGCACAAATGTGATGTGTCTAAGGCATGCTGCCAGCCACACTTCCACTGTTGAAGCTATTGTTATCAATTATTTAATCACATATTCAAGTCTTAGTATATTGTTTTTATTTATGATGAATAAGCAAATGATCAAGACACCACATGGGAAGAGGAAAAAATTCCAAGACAGCTGAAAAATTTTTATTTTAAAAAATATCTTTAAAAAACTGATTTATTATTTAGGAAGTTAAATGAGAGAGAGCTCCTAGGAACATCATTTCTGTAAGACACTTCCCATCAAGAAAAAGAACAAAATACTGTGATAATCTTCCAAACTAATTATATTTCAATTTTTCCCTTGGACCCTTAAAGACCATTACCTCTTTATTTTGTTGTATAAAATTCCAGCAGTAGCTCTTAGCAGTGTGTTTGTGATAAAATATAACAGGATTTGCTCACTGACTTCATGCAGATACCTGGGTTTTCTAGCCTTAATAAGGTCTCAGGAGGCTGCTTTTTCAAGGTAAAGCATTCTCATGTATGACTTTTCAATTAATTTTATTTTTTATTGCGCCAAGTTTACAGGACTTTGTCTCCCATAATCTTCTAAATGGTTTCATGTTTATTGTAGCAACAGAATGCTCTCGGTGATAAATGAGGCAAGCATTTTCCTGTCATTTATTCTAATTGTCTTCTTCTCAAAAGGCACCTGGGAACACATTTTATAACTTGCCTTTGATTACAGGTTTTGGGTATTTTCACCTGGGTAACTAAGCTGCTGAAAAATGTCATACAATTATTAAATTACTCATAGAATTTTTTTAGGTCTTGGTGCTAGGTGGATTTGGAATGACTGATACTGAGTAATTTGCTTTGAAAATATTCCTAACAAAATAGGCTGTGCACTTGATGAGTCTTCTGCTGTTTTGTTTGAGTGGAACAACACTGTCCAATATTTTTTTGGAGAATGGAATACTTAAAACCCAAACAAATCCCAAACTAATGTAGTCTTCTCTACAACATTGTGACCACATTGATTGGATTTAGAGTTTTATCTACACAGTAGCTCAAATCAACTTCATAAGCAGCAGCTTCATGAAGTTTAGATTTCATCAAAATTGTATGCAGTTCCATAAATTTCATTCTTTTAAAAGAAATGTGGGGTACTCCTGTAATCCCAGGCCAACACTTGGGTGAAAAGACAATCCAAGTTCATAAGATGCTCATTCTAATTGATACTTTTCTTTCTTTGCTAGAATTTCAGTGCAACAAAACCACATTTAACAACAATTTTAAAGAAAGTGCTGTGTAAGAAAGGTTCACCCACTCTTTAAAGAGCATGGAGATATCAGGGGTAACACCAGGCATGACAGAGAAGTTCCATTGCAACCAGTTTATCTGCTTTCTTTTTTAAAATATCCAAAGATGTGCCAGATTACAGCCCAAATTTAGCCAATAAACTCTGTGGCCAAAGACACTTTTACCTCACTCTGGGAGGATTGAATGATGTGGCCTTGGTTTGGGCTCTGTCACATAAATAATGAAGTTCTCTTCTGGAGCTATTCAGATTACTCCTAAATGTTCAGGTAGCCTAAATGAAATAGATCTCCAGCTGATAGTTTTACCCATTATTCTACTTTAAAAAAGAGGATAGGGAGTTAGAAAGGACATAAATTTTCTTACTAATGCTTCAAGTACACTCTAACAGTGTCTAATAAAACCTCATCAATGTGAGCATTGTTCAATCTTTCCAAAGTAAAATTTACAGTGAAAGGCAGAAGGAAGAACGTGCATGTTTCTTTTTCCTTTTCTTCTGAAATGAAACCTTGTTAACTCTAAGGAGAAGCTGCAAAATGAAGCACTTGTGTTATTTCATTAACCTTTGGTTGCAGCCAATTTTGCCTTAATGGCAATATGTAAATTTTCCCTCAATTTGGATGTCGCTCTGCTGGCATATGGAATATTGTTCATAGGATCCTTACTGGGTCAGTAGATGTTGCTTCTGTCAGTGGGATTTGAGAAAGCAGAATCTTCCTGCCAATAAAAAGTGTGCTGTAACATCTTTAATATGCAAACATATGTTCATCTTAAAAACTGCCCTTGTTGCTAATAGCTGCAAGCTGACATCTGCTTCTGTTAGAGAGCCTTGCCTGGGTCTCCAACAGCTAAATGAAGAGCTGCAGAGTCCAAACCATGAAGGGATTTCAGCTATACATTCTAGAAATCTTTAGGAAAATATTTATTCAAAATATGAAATCTTTCTGGAAATAACTGGGGTAGATTGAACCAGTCTGGCCACATGCTAAGCTAGGGAGCACTTTCCAAACTCATTGTGGAAGTGGCTCAGTTGAGCATGATTAGTGACTTTAATAACTGGATTGCCCAATAATTTGCTTTCCTAGCATGTCAGCGTGGTGTACAGCTGTATCTCATTTGCTCCACTCAAAGAAATATTACTTAACTTGTAAGGGCAGCCAGAGTGAAGCCATCAATTCACAGATATCCTTGCTGGCAACCCTGTCAGCACAACTCCAGAGCCATTGGCTCCAAAGCCTTTCCCACACTGCTTTCTGTGTCATGCAGTGCCTCAAAAGCCTGAATTAAAGTACAGTACAGCATAATGGACCAGACAAAAGCTTTCTGTTCTCCCTTTAAGGAACACCATTTTCCTCTTCAACCTGCATGGTTGAGGAAGAGGCAGGGAAGAGAAAGGAGGAGGAGTGACAAAGCAAGGATGATATAAAGGGTGTCTGTCTGGTAACAGGCAGCAGGGCTCCTCGTTTCCTTTAACATCTGCTGCTGCAGAAGTTCAGGCTAGAAATGCTGGTATGGGGATAGAGTTTGGATTTGTGCTGAAAATCACTTTAATAATAAAGGGATATGTATTTCTGATATGTGTTTCTGTTGTGTCTAAGCAGTGCTTACCCAGAGCCAAGCCTTTTCAGCTCCTCACCCCACCCTGGGGAGGTGCACACTCTGCCCACTCTCTATTTTTCTATAAAAGTATTAAATATAACTATCTAAAGTTTCAAGTGGATGACTGGGGAGGGGACACAGCCAGGACAGCTGACCCAGGGGATGTCCCAGATCAAATGGAATCATGTTTAACAAAATAAACCTGGGCAATAAGCACTGAAAAGGTGATTTGGAGTGAGGATGTTTGGTGTTTCCCAAGTCACCCTTGGCAGGATGGAGCCCAGCTCTCCTGGGGATGGCTGAGCACCTGTCCCCTCTCATGGAATAGGGAAGGAATTCCTTCTTTTGCTTTGCTTGTGCACAAGGTTCTGCTTTAGCTGTTAAACTGTCTTTATCTCAACCCATGATTTTTGTTGTTTTATCCTTCTGGTTCTGCTCCCCATCCCACTGCAGGGAGTGAGCAGCAGCTGCATGGGGCTGAGCTGCCTGCAGGGGTTAACCCATGGCATTACCTAAGGACAGGGAGGATTTCCCCTATTTGTGTTTCAGAGGATTTTATTCAGTATCAGCATTTCAACTACTTCTGATAATCCTGCTGTGACATCAGAGAAAAAAAGATTCTGTCAACAGTTCAATTTAAAGTTTTATTTTTTACACTTGTAAAAGGAGTGAATGATGGCAATTCACTTCTTTTCTATATTAAACTGTTTAAAAGCTGTCTCTTGTGGGTTCCATCTGCAAGCTGATGAATCTGAAATTTGCAGCAGCAATGCTGGGAAGAGGCTGGCTGTTCCTTACTCTGAGCTGCATCTTTTCTGTCTGCAGATCCAAAATTCCTGCAGTTTCTGGAGTATTTGTTTTTAAATGACATCTCCTGACATTGAGACCATCTACAGCCTTTAGGGCTGCTCCTCCTGAACAGGAGCAAGGCTCAGGGGCAGGGTTTGCCATCCTGTGCTAGGACACAGAAATTTGGAAGAAATAGATTATTTGGGAGAAGAGGAGACAAGATGATAAATGGACCAAGCATTAATTAGCAGCTAATGACTCCAGAGGGAGGACAGACAGCTTGAAAGCAATTTGTAGGCTTAGTCTGGGAGATGTTTTCCCCTCAGAAGTGCTCCAAGCTGTGGCCTTGGAGAGGAGGAGGTGGGCAAGCTGCTCAGCTGGCCATGGAACTCTCTGAAGCTCAGCTGCACCTCAGGAAATGTTTTTCCCTGCATTCCCCTCTATTATTTACAGCAGGGTAACAAATGCTCAGCCAAATCTATTCAGCATTTTCCTGGCTAGTAATTAATTCCTGGAATTTACAGGAATCTGATAGTTGCTGATTGTACTTACTGCCCCAGTTCAAAGTACACATTAGTGCAAGTCAGGCTTGTGGTCAATAAAAGGATTTTACTGTAGGCTGAGTGAAGATGGCTGCATATATTCACACTGCTTTTATTTGGAGGAATAATTCTCTTTCAGCATGTTCCTGTTGCTTTGGATGTTTGCCACCCTGGTGTGTGATTAGAGGCAGAGGATGGTGTGCATGTTTCACAACAGGGAGTGATAAGAAGGCCCAAGTATTAAATATAATGCTTTATTTTACAGCAAATCTCAGCTACTAATATATTTGTTTTTGTCTTGCTCCTGCAGGTATTTTTAAAAATATCCATGAGCTGAAAAAGTCACAGTTTTTCAGTGGCTAAAAAGAATTAGAATGACAATTCTAAATTGCCTATCAATAGGTTCTTCACGAGGTTACAAGGCTGATGCAGCAAAACCACAACCTCTAGTGGGATCATTAGTTCAATACAGTGAAATATTATTTATATTCAATATTACAATTTATTTCTTGTTTAAATCCTTTTTTTTTTTTCCCTATTCTATTTCCACTTTAAGGTGCCATATTAATGTTTGTGCTTGCTCCTCCCACCCTTGGTCACTGTGCTCAGATCTTGGAGCTGTTCTGGCTGCTTTGGGAACAGGACAGGAATTGTAATTTGTGCCCCTTATTGGCAGCACCAAATTTTCCTGGTGCTTTAAGAAGGGATTTTGCAGTGAGACTAGGAGTCCCTTAAAATGAAATTACTTGTGAAACAAGATGAGATTTTCCCAGTTATCTTGTTTCCTCTGTAAAATAGACACGCTGATGCTCATACCCCATTGCAGAAGTCAGGACTTGTGTAAATTATGGAATATTTCTTTCCTCCTTTGCAGCTCTGCATTATTTGATTAGACTCACTCTTCCATTAGGAGTTTGGGCTTGCAGGATAAATGGGTATCCCTGACTGGAAGGGGGAACACACCAATTTCTGGAAGACAAAATTAGCCAGAACCACAGTAATACCCAGTGACAGAAATTCCAAAGCACCCCTAGACCTATAATGCCTCTTTTATGCAAAGAAACTTCTTAAAAACTCAGTATTTTATCAGGAGTTTAGAAGGAGGAAGAAAAACCCCTACAGTTTTGTAAATATGTTCAGAAAAAGGAAAAATAAAGAGAAAAAAACTCCTTTTTCAAGAAAGGACTGAACTGCCCAAGGTCTACCTGACTGCTTTCATTAACAACTTCTGAAATGTACTGTCACAGGGGGAAATTGCTGTTGTTTGTATTCTTTTGCCACTAAATATAACTAAGCAAGGGCTCAAAA
This sequence comes from Aegithalos caudatus, assembly GCA_013389925.1. NCBI lineage: Eukaryota > Metazoa > Chordata > Aves > Passeriformes > Aegithalidae > Aegithalos > Aegithalos caudatus. The sequence continues at coordinate 448,994 of WEIU01014851.1, forward strand.
ATTAATTCTCAAAGAGGTAATTGAAATTAATGTCTGTGATGGATAGAGGAGAGGGCAAAAGCATAACAGCTTGTGGTGAAGTAAATCATAATCTTGGGAAGAAAACATGAGATTGTGTATGACCTGTAATTGGAGAATGGAGGGGGAGAGGGTTGCATTCTTCTGAAGAGACAGAAGAGACCTGTTGGCTGATAAGTGGCTTTAACTCTCTGCTCTGGAATCTAAATTAGGTAGAAATATTCTGCTCTCAAGGTCTCCTGCCTTGGTTACTCCCTTGAGCACTGGAAGTGCTATAAATTCATCTGCTGTACTCTGTAGCGACCCAGTATGCTGCCCAGCTTCTCCTGCTCATCTTTTCAAGGACAAAAATCTATTTTACCCCTTGTTATTTAGGGATGTTTCTTGTTTGTCCTAAATGAGTAAGACTCTAGTAAGTCTCTGTATTAACTGGAATAAAGCAAGGCTTCAAGGCCTGTGAGCAGAAGGATGGAATTTAATTGTTTTACTATGCCTTAATTTTATGTATATAGCTAATAGCACTTATTTTACATATACTCTATATCCAACATTATTTTAGTGGGAGAATTAAGCTCTGTGATGTAATTAACTTTTAGCCACGTGCACCCTTTAGTTCAGAAGTAGAAGTAAGGTTGTCTGGGTCAGATTCCAAGGGGAGCTTCCTTGTGCAGGTTTGGTTTTCCCTGAGAGGGGTCCTGGCAGCAGAGCATCCCCCTGGCCTGGTGCATGAGATTCTGAAGGATCAAAATCTCCTTTTATTCCTTTATTTCTTTATTCCCTTAAAGCCTGGTCTCTGGGATATTTCCAGTCACTGACTGATCCCTCAGTTTCTTCCACTGCAGCTGACAAAACTCTTTTCATTTACTAGAATTAGCAAGGTGAGTTTATTTATAAAACCTGAATCAGACAATTTAGGGGACAAGATTTGAAATAAAAAAGCCTGGTTGTTTTGGGATTTTATCATTTATCTGACCTTCATAATTAGCAGTGGACTTATGGTAATCTGAATTTAATCTCTTCAAATTCAACATCAATCTCTTTCTCAAAAAAATGCTGTTTGAAGCCTCCTTTATACTTTATTTTAATTTAAACATCCTTATGAAGCTGATTTTTGAAAGTCCAGAATAATTCCCTTTTAAATTAAAAATAATACTTTATTCCCTTAGCCAGCAATTAAAATGTTTGTGGTCTCCTTCCAGCTGTCTAGGAAATGGAAGAGTGCAAAATCTTTGCCTTTTTTATGTTAGCTTCTGAGATGGCATCATTTTTCTGAGAGAATTCCTGCAAAGCAACCTGTTGTTGCAGAGAGGACACAGACATGCTGGCTTTCAGTTAAAAAAGAGCTGCTATGAATGTCAAAACAAAACAATTAGGGAAAGATTAATTGCATTTTTCTGGTAGCTAATCTTTGTTAAAAAAAAAATACCAAAAAAAAAAACAACCCTGCAAGATTTTTCCTCTTATAGTATTTTTTCTTGCTTAGTTTAAGTTTTCTTGCAAGGCCTTGGGTTTTAAGGTGGATTTTTTGTCATATTAACTTCTGCCATCACACTTGCAGGAAGTAGAAGATAGATGGTGCATGCAGTAGGGATTGTAGAAGGAAGAAAAGGGAGTCCTATGATCAAGATAATAAAATTACACAGAGTTTTTTTCTTTTTCCTTCCTCAGCAGGTTTTCTGTCCATGCTAGGATGGTTGCTATGAGCAGTCCTGGATGCAGGCTCTCTGTAACTCTCATTTTCAGGACACTGTGCCTGTAAAGCAGCTCCCTTGAGGAGCACCTGCTGCACCAGGGCTGCTGCCAGGCACCAAAGCTTTCCTCACCAGGTCACCCTGCTCTGTCTGCATTGGCCTAAAAGACAGCATAAAAAGCCCATCTTTCCCTTTTTTTTTCCTTTTTTTTCTGGCAAAGATATCTCATGCAGCTCAAGCTATTGATTATTTCAAAGCCAATAAACACTTAACGCTCCTCGCCTCGGTCTTGCATCCTTAAAATGTGTGAGTAACATCACCCTTTATCTTTCCAATGTGTGAAATTAAAAAAGGGGGAGGGAGATTTTCACCCTTGAGAAACTCAGAGGTTCTCCTCAGCATTGAAATAAGTTCTGTGGCTGCACCATGGGCAAAGAGGAGAGCTTTAAAATGTTAAAATTTACTGTTAATTATTTCTACTACCTGGGCCTCATCCTATTCCTGTGACAGGACAGAAGAAAATGGAATGAGGTTGTGTCAGGAGAGGTTCAGACTGCACATTAGGAAAAGATTCTTAGAAGTTCAGATTTAGGTAGGGGGTCAGAGACCTGGAGCCAATGATCCTTACAGATTCCTTTCAACTTGAGATACTCTTTGGTTCATGACAGATTTCAGTGTCTACAGTGTATGGAAATTCTCTTGTGATCCTTGGGCTCATGACCTTGAGTAGCTCCACTCTGGGAAGGATCAGAGCCTTCCCTGGGCTTTCCAAGGCGATAATGTTCAAAGTATATGAATGTATACAGGGCAGAAACATTATAAAGGGCTGTCTGTGCTTTATTTTCCTTCTAGGAAAGGATAATTTAATTTATAAAGGTAAGAAATTAGTATGCAAAAGGTGAAAAAAACCCACATTCTTACTGCAGAGCAGAGAATTAGGGTGCATCTTCATTTTTCCTATTCATTAAAAATTCCTCAACACTTCTTTATGGCAGAAATTCAAAGACAGCCTATTTACTTGATTTAAACTGGGTACAAAATTTTTCAAATTAGAGTGATTCAAATGTGTCCTTTTCATCAGTTCTGGTGGAGGCAGACCCTCCACGCTAGCCTGGCATCCTGTGGCAGTCAATTGAAACTCTATTTCAAAGTAACAGCATTCTCCAGAGACACAGTCCTTCAATACCCTGCTTCTAATTGCAGAAGCCAGGGCTTGAGGATTTCTGTCCATCTAATGAATTTCCCTGTGATCTCATTTTCCAAAGCTGCAACAGTTTATTTCTCTTTATTTCTTGCCAATAAGAGCTGGGCTAAAGGAAAGTTACTCATAGGACTTTGAAGTATTGAGTCATTCATTTATTCACAGAAATAATTAACGGCTGTAGTTTTACATTAACTGTTTTTCTGTTGCACTAGATAGCAATTTAATCTGGGTTTTAAATCATCTGCCATCATTAAGGAAAAAAAAAAAAAAAAAAAGAACCAACAACCAAAAATAAGATAGTCTTTCTTCTTCACATTGAAAGCTAATTTCTCTTTTGTGTTAGATGACTAAGTACCTACCACCAGAAATAAAAGGGAATATGAAAGATCTAAGCATAATAATACAGAAAATACAGAATAGATAGTTAAATATGGAAAAGAACAACAACAACAACAACAACAACAAAAAAGGCAAACAAAAACCCCAGCAAGAAAGAAATAAACCCTCCCACTGCTTGGGTTACAAATGAGACAATGTCCAGGTGTTAGGAGACTTCTGCAGAGCCAGGGATGTCAAACAATCCATAAACCTCTGTAATGTTCCTTTTAGCTTTGTCTTGATGGAGGAAAAGGCAGCAGGCAGGAAATTCAATGATCTTTCTGTCCAGCAAAAGGGTTTTTTCCAAGGTCAGCCCTGCTGGGTGATCCCTGAATTCCCCTCCATTGGGGGCTGGGGTAGCAGGAGGGTGCAGGATAAAACAATATTCCCACAGCCTGCGGGCTCCCAAAGAATATTTTGAAAGCCAGGTTTTAATTTCACTGGTTCACCTCTTAAGCTTTATGGTGTTTGAGTTTTTAAAAGCTTTGATTATGCAAATTGTATAATGATTAAAAGATTGTTTCATTTTTTTTCAGGATGTATTGTAAAGTAAGCACACTAATGGATGATTTTATCCTTAAATTGTGACATTATCTGGATGTGGCAGACAGCTTGAGCTTTTTTTAAAACAACCCTCTCATTGATGGAGTTTTTTTGGTTTGTTTGTTTATTTGTTTTTCTGGGCTGGGTGGAGGAGTTTGTGGTGGTTTTTGTGGTTGGTTATTGCTTGGTTGGTGGTGCTGGGGGGGATTTTGTTGGTGTTGTTTGGTTGGTTTGGGTCTGTTTTAAAGGTAGTGGGGTTTGACTGATTTCAGAATGCAATTTAAAAAAAAAAATGTTTTCCATAGCACATGCAGAGACTTGCTCATGCAGAGTTTAATGCCCAGGTCTCACTAAATTTCAGCTAGACTGCACATGAATTAGCTTCTATACTGACACTAGAAAAAGCCCCACACTGGTTTATAAAAATATTTCCTCCTCAGTAATGGGTGCAAGAGAAACTTATTGCTTGAGAGTTTTAGATCAACTCTGCCTCTAATAGTCATTACTGCCAGTGATGCTTTGAAACTCAGCTCCAAGTTTATCATGTAACATTTGGTATCAGCTGTAAAATTCTCCAGTGTTTGATTGAATGGCAAATGTTATTATCCTCCCAAAAGGTTTTAATTAAGATGTTTGGAGGCCAAACAGCTGTGCATGGAAATGCTTACTTCAGCTGAAAAAAAAAATCAAACTTTGGAACCCATAGTTTCAAATACTTAATTTATATCCCTTATCTTCTGCTTATTTTAGAAATCTGAATTAATAGAACTCGTGGAAATTGCAGACACACTTCTGCTGGTGAGAACTGGTGAGCTGGGAATGAAAATGAGCACAGGACTCATCTCTTTGTGTTTGCAGAACATCTGATTGCTGCACCTTGGCACAATCCTACCAGGGAGGATTGAACCTGGGGGGGATAAGGCTGAAAAATCAGCAGGACTTGAAGTAGTAGTGCATGACTCTGAGTGTTTCTCTAAATTAAAGATAGAAAATTCCTAGAAAATCAGTCTTATATCCATAGTATCCAAGTGTAGGGCATCTGGTGATCTCTTATGCTAAAATTTCTGGAATGTGGATAATTTTTTGTAAGGGTTGTGTCTGTCCCTCACTCAGTTTTTATTTAGGACTGAAGTTGGTGGGGGTATGGGTACCAGACTTCAGGAATTTATTTGTTTGTGGAGGGGCAGGGAGGGAAGGTGTTTCTGTGGTTTGTTTTGGTGTTTGTTCTCTGTTTGTTTGGGGTTTTCAAAATCTCAGCAAATTCTACTGCCTTCCTCAAAAATGCACTGTACAATGTGCAGGTTATAAGGGTCTATTTTGTTTAGAATTCAAGTTTTCTAAGGGATTTATGGTGGGTTTTTTGGTTTTTATTTTTTGTGAAAATTCCAAAAAATGTAATTCTTGCAACATAAGAATATAAATTGAGAGTATAGAAATTTTCAAAGCAGAACAATCTTCTGCCTGCACTATGAACCAAACCAGATTGGGGGGCACCTGGAAAGCCCAGCAACTGTTGGACAAAATTGCTTTAATTTTTTTCTACTTTGCTGAATGAATGGGTTTGAAAATTGGGAGTAACCTTGAAGGCTGAACAGAGAAATTCAGTATTCTGAGCCCACCAGGGGAGATAGAGGTGTCCAAGGTGTGACAGTGAAAGTAGACACTGAAATAGTCATGAACACCCCTTTCATCCTCCCTGTGCCTGTCTCACCTCTTTCCAGAAACAAATTATCAGAATATACCTGAAGAAAACTGTGTGTGCTACATCTGTAAATTAAAAAAAAAAAAAAAAAAAAAGAAAAAAAATAGCTGGACTATTTTAACAGCCTCTTTCCTGGCAGGCACATCTCCTCTGTCATAGGAATCTAATTCAGAAGCACAGTGGGTTTCCAGCCATTAGCAGATGTTGTAGGTTACATTCCACTCACTACCCTTGGAAAAAAATGCCCAGCATGTATTCTAACAAAGGAGAACTGTGTCTCTTGGGAGGAGGCTTGCCATGCTATAGAACTCCTGCTTTAAAATGTTTTCCAAAAAGGAAGAGATGAGAGAAATCTTCATGTGCTGGGAGGGCAAGAAAGCAAATGTTCACACCATGTTCACTTTCCAATATGCAAGAGCAGCTTCCCAAAGTAAAGGAAAAGTGAGATCAGGACAGAACTCCAGTGTCAATAAAATAAAATACAACCTTTTCTGTGGCAGTCTCTTTCAACTGAATCTCAGGTCTCTTGCTTTCTTTCCTGCTGTGCTCCCCCACATCTCATACAGCACTGGCTCTTATCTTGGAGATAGAAATCAAAATCCTGGGGGTATTCTCTGCTCATCTGTCTCTCTCCTGTCTCCTGCAGAGCTGATGTGATCCCTAGAAGATGGAAGAGAGGATTTCCCCTTGAATCCAGGCAGTAATGATGGCATTTACCACCGTGTTCAAAAGCCAGCTGGATGGTGATACAGCAGCACTGTCAGTCAGGAGGGTCAGCCCTGTTGTGCAGGGCATAGCTGAGGGCAGAATGGGCACATGTGCTGGTCACTGGTGCCACCAGGGAGGGGATGGCACCGTGGCAAGGGAACAGCTCTGTTTGACAGCACTCCCCAGGGGTGAGCAGCCCCAGGTAAAGCTGCCCTCACCTGCAGCACAGGGCTGAGCTGTTGTTTAGTACAAAGAAGGTTCAGGAGAGACCTTATTCCTCTCCACAACTACCTGAAACTTGTGGTAAGGTGAAGGTCAGTCTTTTCTCTCAAGAGAGCCAGTGACAGGACAAAAGGAGATGCCCTCAAGTTGTACCAGGGGAGGTTCAGCTTAGATAGTGGGAAAAAGTTCTTCACTGAGAGAGTGAAGAATTGGAATGGGCTGAAAGTGTTTAAAGAAACCAGCAGAAGTGGCACTTGACAATATGGTTTAGTGAGCCTGGTGGCATTTGGTTGAAGGTGATGACCTTGGAGATCTTTTCCCACCTCAATGATTCTGCTTTTTCTATAACTACTTTTAGTGGGAGCTGCCAGGTGCCCCTGCTCCATTTCACTGATTTCAGGCACTCAGAGGTGAGGTGAGAATAAAACCCTGCAGGCTGTAGGATCTGCAGCTCTGGGAAGCTGCTGGGAATTGCTGGAGGGCATGCTGTACTGCTGGGAGTCCCAGAGGAGCCTCACTAAGGTATCAGAACCCACTCCATGCAAGCTATATTCCCAAACACTTGCAGCAGAAACCTCAACATGGCAATAACTGGGAGTTATGACCCTCAGGGTGGAAAGCAAAGTGTTCTGTTGTTATGGGAGGAGGTGATGGATGTGGCCTCAGCTGCTGCTCCCTGTGATGCAGCTCCTGGCTGGATCACTGCAGTGCAGAGCAGCAGGGATCCCCTGAGCTGATGGGGAAAGGGACAAAGGTTCTGGTCCTTGTTTCCCTTTGGAGCTCAGGAATTGTGCTTGTGGAGCTGATGGTGAAAGGAACAGAGGTTCTGGCCTTGCTTCCCTTGGAAGCTCAGGAATGGTGTTTGTGGAGAGGGTTCTGGCCCTTGTTTCCCTTTGGAGCTCAGGAATGATGTTTGTGGAGCTGATGGGGAAAGGGACAGAGGTTCTGGCCCTTGCTTCCCTTGGGAGCTCAGCTCAGGAATGGTGTTTGTGGAGCACCTGGCACAGACCTGGGGGCATCCCCAGGTTCATTCTTTGTATCTCTGCCCTGCCACTGCTCCTGTTGTAGTTTTGCAGATTTCATGGTCTGGGCTTATTCTTAATACTTCACAGTGATGAGAGGAACGATTAGAAAATGATGTTTTTGTAAGGTTCTATGATCTGCTTTGGCAGTATTGTAGTTACCACACAATATTCAGCTAAGGATTATGCAATAAAACACTTAGCAAAACAGATTGAATGATCAGATATTTGGGTTTCTAAAGGCTTATTGATCAGCCAAGATAATGCAGCTAAAGTACTTGAAATTAAAAATCAGCCTCATATTTTCCTATGTTAGCAACAGCTAAAGTGTAAATCAAAAATACACTTATAAAAAAGCAGGATTTTCAAACCCAGAGAAAGCCATTTCAATAAGAATCATTCTCATTTTGATTGTCTGGCAGGCTGAATAGGAACTGCAAACTATTCGTTTCTGAAAGAGGTGGGAAAAAAATATTGGAATAAACTTTTCATTGTCCCCAGGTTTGTATTTCTGACTGCACTGAGCTACTCTTCCAAGAGAAGATAAAGGCTGCTCATTTCTCCAAGGGGGTCATTTGTATTTTTTTAAAAAAGAGAACAGGAAAATTAGCCAAAATACCATAATTTAAAATGAATGTGAGTGTGTGGGGTCCAGTGAGCAGATCATGGCAGAGCAATTTGAGCCACAGATGGCAGGTTAAGTAATGTGTGGTATTCAGCTTTCTTTCCAGTTCTCAGATTTGAAACCCATGTATGTAGATGAAAATCATACGAGACCAAAATGTCTTTTTTCTCCCTTTCTTAGTGAAAGTTGATTTTCAATACCCAAAATCAGCTGCACAGATTAGATGTGGATGATTTCTGTTTTCCTAAAGAATTAATGTGGGTTTTTTTAATGAATATTTATTTTCTGAGATTATTCAGAAGCAAAGGCCTATTTTTTGAGCGAGTAAAAACTTCTGCTAAACATAAGAAATATCTTCCCTGTTCTCCATTTTACTACAGGAAAGCTTACTATGGCAGTGGCCCAATTGAAGTAATAAGACATTTAGAGATGGTCTGTATTTGGGATCATATAAAGTTTAAAAATAGAGCTTAGACAGTATCCAAGTGGGTTTTTTAAGATGTGTTTTTAAGTGGAAATCTCAAATATAGAATACCTTAAGAGCTACTTTTATACAATGATCTTTGACATCTAGTTAGGCTTCTGTCCCCAATAGGAGGATGTGGGCAAATCTCTTTATTAGAGGAATGTGTCCCTTGTAGTTTCAGCCTCACCTCTAGTTAGGCACTGCTTCCTGAAAGGCTTCTGCACTGACAGCCCTGCCCTCTGCAGCTCTGTCTGCAATGCCCTTAGAAACAAATAAAGAATCTTCATATTGTGAGAGAAATTTGTGCTGGTGACAGACAGGAAAAGCTCTTGCAATAAGAGGTCTAAAGGAAACTGGCCTGGATGAAGCAGCAGGAATTTCAGCTTAGCCTGCCCAACCTTTAATATTCATCATCCTGTGTCTATTAGAAATGTTATCTACAGTTCTACTCAAAAAGCAATAATGGCTGTTCCTCCTAATGTCCACTTTTATTAGAAACTGTGAAGGCTGACATGCAACATGCTTGATTTGCTGAACAGCATTTTACTAATTTATTACAATTTAAGATACAGCAGATTCAGAGAACATGCCTCTATTACTAGTTGCAATAAGAGTTATATTCTCAATGCAGCTGGTATAAGGATGACCATTTCTTACTGTTGTGAGTGCTTGCCCTCAGAATTTAATTCTGCTCTTCCTCCTTGGCATTTCCCTTGATGGGCAGAATGCTGCTGTGGATACTGAAACAGCTCATAGCCAGACATTATTAGGTTTAATAATGAAAACACACTTGGAAAGCTGAAGCACTGGGACAGGTGCTGCCAGGTGCAAGTGCTTCCATGCTCATGTATCCCTAAGGTTAAACAATCCCATATTCTGTGCTCCAGACCCCTGACCATCCTGGCTGTGCTGCACCCATTCCATTGTGTCTGACAAACTCAGACTTCAAACTGAATTCTCACAAGTGCCAAACAGGAGGTAAAAACCCTCAATATATCAGCCACTACTCCTATTTCTGTACCATCTGCAAACTGGCTGTGCCCTTGCTCACCATGCAGGTTGTTAATAAAAAAAACCAAAACTTGAGGAATATTGGACCTGAGAGGTCCCACCAGCAACTGGTCACCAGCTGGACTTTGGCTTTTCATCATCACTTCTCTTGTTTCTCTTCTTGTGATTAGAAATGGCTTTGAGGAAGACTGACTGCATAATTTTCCCACAGATTGATGTTTTGTATAACTTCCTCCTTTTTTTTTTTTTTTTTTTT
>WEIU01014851.1:464341-496341 GCA_013389925.1 Aegithalos caudatus
CCACCCTAACTAACAGGGTGTCAGGTTGGATAATTTTCATTTATTTTATTTCACTTTTATTCCTCCTATGAAATTGTATTTTCTGACTTGGAGTCTCTCACTGGTTTTACATTCAAACCAGCACACTAGTGTTGATAATTTGATGAGATGGGAGCTCTGACAGACTCTTGAATTTCTTAAGCCACATGTTTCTGAAATTGTTCAGAGATGGGAGGGATGCAGCCCTTCACCCACTGTAGGCAAACACACATAGCAGGGGCAAGACTGCTCTCTGAATCCCTGGCTGTTCCTTTACTAGGCTTATTTTATTTCTTTGTATAGGATTAAGCCAAATAGAGCCCATCTTGATTTTAAAGTGCCCAAGAAAGAATTGACAGCTTTTACCAGAAGACAGTTTCAAATTTGAAGACACAACCCATGTGAACTTTTATACGAATCCAACTTAAATTTATTGAGATTCAACTTCCAAATCTCCCTTCTGGATTTACTGTTTTCCAAATTCAGTCTACATTTCATGAGTTGCTTTCTGTTTTCCAACTGTTCACCATTCCATCCCGCCAAATTAGAATGGTCACAGCCTAACCACTGTTCCAAGCCAATTTTGCAACAGTTCTTTATTGCTCTTCATCACTCTGCTACCTACAAAGATATTAAATAGCACAAAGGAGATGTGGGTCCTTCCCAGAACCCCAATATACCCATCCTCAATCACTGCTGATTCCTGGTCAGGTAACTTTTTCTCCTCTCAGTTCATTCAGTGTGAAGTGAATCTTAAATTCAGTAGACACTATAAACTAACACAAAACAATCATGTAAATATTCAGTCTGGAATACTGGGAACAATGAGCACCTGGGATAGAATTTGCTATTCTATTTTTTCTCAGAGGCAGAGGATTTAGCACTTTTCTTGCTGACCATCACTTTCTTGAGACTCAAGGAGGTTAAAACACCTTGGAGAAGCATCCAGGTTTGATTTTTTGGAAGCTGTTAAGCAGACACCTACACTTGAACCACAGGAATAGTTCCACACAGGATTTTGACTCTCCTGTGTACAGTACTGTTAGTTATTTATGCAGCTCTTCAATGGGGCACTCTGCTCCTTTGTGGTTGTCAGAGAACAAAAGAACCAGAAAGGTTCTTGGCCCAGCTCAGGAGTTTCCATCCTCTGGAAACTCCAACAAACTACTCCAAATTTGCTCAAGGAGTCGAGTGCATCCATCACAGAGAGGAAATGGCCCCAGGTTGTGGCAGGGGAGGTTTAGGTTGCATATTAGGGAACCTAAACCCTGTGTTTAGGGTTAAATGTTAATAATTATTAACATTTTCATTGGAAGAACTCTCAAACATTGAATATGCTGTCCAGGGAAGCAGCTGATCCCCATCTCTGGGGATATTTCAATAGCATGTGGATGTGGCTGTAAGGTAACTGCTTGGTCTGGATAACTATTTAATTTGAATATGCAGAAGGAGACATTATTTTCTGGGGTATCAGCAGAGATTTCCATGATTCTTAATTAATTTCAGCATTTAAGTGGTAGGCTTTAATTTAACTGAAGTGTTTTAATACTTCCAAAACTTATTCTTATTACTAACTCTGCTTTTGAATGTAATTCATATAAACTTAGTAAAATCTTCACGAGGGACTGTGAAGCTATTTCAGAGTTCACAGACAGGACAACATTTAGCAGAATTTTCTTGCCTCAGCATTTGCTATATGAATACCAATGAGAAAAGGACAACATTTTGCTTTCTCCTTGAACTCTTGACTGCTGTCTAGTTGTGGATTATTTTGATACCAGGATCTTCCTTTTTTTAATATATACATATGTATGGAGAGTGTAGGAAAATAATAATAAAAAAATTACTATGTTGTCCTAATCTGTGGTCATGTCTCCTGGCATTTCATGATTCAGTAGTTGTGGAATAAATTATCTGATCAGTGAACTGACTGACTTGCTGGAGAATGTGACTTACTTGCTGAAGAATGTGTAGGAGGGGGGAGAAATTAGCATTTATTGTTACTTTATACAGTGCTAAGCCTGAATTTCAAATAGATGATAGTGTATTTTTTTTTTTCCTAAGTTGATATTCATGCTAGACAGCAATGCCATTGTTTGTAAATGATGTCACCTAACAAATCATGTGGGTGCTTCATTCAGTAAAAGAGCAATCTAGGAGCCATAGACATTATTAGGAAATGAAAAATGTGGCTAAAATGCTTAGCATATAGTAATTGCCAAGAGAACATGGAGATCTGAGCATGGTGCTGATGAGATGATTAGTTGTGTTGTGCACACCAGATATTTTTATAACTAAATCACTACCTGTTCAAGGGAGTTGATTTTTTTTTTCTTTTTAATATGAGAAGCAGCAACAGTAAAAGATGGTGTTCAGAACCAATGTTGTCTTTCCTACATGAATTCGTTTATCTGTCCTCCTTTATTTCCTTCCTCAGCCACTGTTTTACAGTTTAATTTGTCTTGTTCTGTTATTTGCACCTCAATGAGGCAGGAATGCAATGAAAACATGATTTATTGCTGAAGATAAACATGAGCTTAGAAAAGCTTTTAGGCCATCATGAAAGAGAAAACTTAGAGATAAGAAGGTTGAGGTGCCACTGCCATTACTCATGTTAGGCCAGCAGCTCAGCATAGATGGACCTTTTGCAATTTTAGGGTTTTTTTTAAAAGCCAAGTAAGAGATAATGCCCTTTCTGAAGAACTTGTTCTTTAATTGAAAAAAGAATGGGTGAGAAAATGGGATAGACCCATTTCACAGATAAGGAACTGAGAACAAAGGGAAATCAGTGCTTGATTCAGTGTCTACATGAGCATGTGTTTGCTTCCAGACTGACTAGCTCCATTTCCAGTCACTGCTGTATCCAGAGTGATTTTTTACCAGCTGAGCATCCAGCCCAAGTTCTCTTTGTATCAGTTTGTCTAGTCCATGAAGAATAGCATCCTCCTTCAGCTGCTTTTTTGCTATGCTAATGGAACACTGTAGATTTTAAACATAGAACTGGGGTTTTATCAGTCTGCCATATGTTTTCCATAGATAACTACGTGGTCTAATTGGTTTGATTCAAACTACTGACATCAATATGCAAATCTGCTTGAATGGAATGTGTTTATACTGCAGCTTCCTTCGGAACCATTGATTGAAATATGAGTGCTTAAAATAGATCTGTGGGGAATATTTAAGTAGTTTGCAATTGTATACATTCTGTCCTGCCTGTGCTGAGTCCTGTGAAACAAATAAGGAAAAAACTCCTGGCCAGTTGCTCTTCCCTAGGCCAAGATGTTTTAGAGCATCTTCATGCCTGCAAGATTTCTGAAATTGAGTCAGAGCAGAAGTGGCATATTTAGCAAGGTGTGTATATATGCTTATGTGAAGCTGACACTGCATTGTGCTGGCTCTGCAGAGATATTCCTGGAGCACAGACCTTTCTGACACTTTTAAAGCATTACTTACCTTTCCTTTCAATATTGCATGGTGATGGTGTTGTAATGGATGTCTCTGTTTTCCTGGCTGTTCTCTCTGCCTCTGTCCTTTCAGTCCCAGTCTGTTAAGGCCAGATACCAGGTTGGGCCATGCCATCATCCCAATTATTCCCATTGGAAAGGCTGCCAGTACAATCTTTTACTGTTCATTTTTCATTACCACAAAACGTCACATCTCTGTGCAGGAGTCAAAAAATGTCTATGCATGCATCTCTGAATGGTTACAGAAATATGCAGGCTCAGTATGTAATCATAAGTGACTACAAAATTTCCAGTCTTACTGGAAGGTGCCTGAATTTAAACAAAATCATGTTGTAGGGAAGCAAAAATGTGCACAAGCTAAGCAAAATTTGAAATACATTAACTCAATTTTTAGACATTTCCCTGGCAGGTTTGTGTGATTTGGTAACAAAACAGCTCCACACTGACTTCTGACTGTTCTTTATTCAGGCAACAGCCAAAGTAAACAAGTAAAAGAATTTTTCATATACAGTAAAATATAGATTTTATTTATCACCTCTAGTATTTCATGTCATATAGCCCTGTTTTCTGAGAGCAATTCAGTATCATTATATTAAATAGATTGTTACTAGTATGAATCATGCATTGATTTCTTGACTTGATTCTTTTTATTAAGTGAAGAAGCCCATGCCTTGAAGAGCCACGTTATGGCAATAATCAGTATTTTTCACATCCTCACCAAATAACAAATTGACAATACACAAAGTAGTGAGTACACTTCTAGCTACATCCTAATTTCAGGACACTGTAAGCTGCTGATTATCACCCTACTCCTGCAATTAGATCTGTTTTCACTGGCAAATGGTAAATGTGCAGGCTTGTTGGAGGATCTGAATATGGGTACAAGACAAGCATCTATAAGAAAAATTTGCTTTCTCCTGTTACTTTCCAAATATTTGACATCTTTAGCAATGCAGAATTCCTGTTCCAGGGACCAAGCACAGCTCTGTAGAGCACCCAGCAATCTCCTTTAAAGTCAGTTTTGTTTTCATGAAGTTTGGAATCTCTCAGCAATAATTGTGTTAATTAATAACCTCACTGAGGAAATATGCCCTAACTCATGCAATGAGAAACTGCTTTAAATTGAAAAGCACAGCATATTTGCAGATAGATTATAAATCTGAGAATAGTTCTTAGATTCAGAATTAACCTTGTAAAGTTACATGCAAAGTAATCCTTCAGATAACATCTAAAATTGCTACATAAGTAGCATATCAAAGCTAATATGTTTTCTTCATTGCTGCATATCCCCTGCCATAAATTTCTGTGAATAAGGAATTCAATTCTGAAGAGAAAAATTGGTCTGCTTTAATTTGCACTTGTATAAATGTCTGTGTGTGTATATGTTTATTTGTGTGTATATACATATATAAAATCACTTCCTGCATTGCATCTTTGTTAATATCCATGTTCATGCTTCTACATAAAGACCAGGGTTCTGAGCTGGCTCACAAGGCTGGTAAAGCAGCAAACTTTGCAAAACTCTTCTCACAAATCTAGATTTTCAGTCTGAGCTGCTACATTTCAGTTGATTGCAACATGTCCTTATAAATGTTTGCATAAAATTCTGACATTGTACATCTCCTGGATAAAAATGTGTTTTATAATGGATCCATGAGGGTCAGCAGTGAGAAAGAAAGTTAAAAATAAAAAGATTATATGTGGGACTGAAAATGAAATTGGAAAAATGTTGGCTTTGGTGGGGAGAACCTGCTGGGAGGACTGTGCAGATTTGTGATTTTGTAGATTTTTAAGGGCCTGCTTTGGGAAAACACTTGCAGTCAGTTTTGTTTGTGAGTGCATGTGTCTCTCAGACACTGCACTCTGAATTACATGATTGGGAACAAGCATCTGGGTGAAAGCTGGTTATTCATCCACCCCAGCATTTCTGAACACAACGTTTATTAAAAAAGGCAAAACAAAATATATAAATTAGGGTCTTGAGAAGCAGTGTAAATAGAGATACAAAGAGACTTTTGAACATACTGAAATTCCTGGCATGACTCCCATCAGAAGCAATCCATTAAGGACTAGAATTGTAATTTAAAGAGTTTTTGTAGCTTGGCCAAGCAAAATGCTCTGTAACCATCCTTACAGATCCTTCAACAAAGTCCAGCTCAATGAGTTAATGGAGTTCTAATAACTAAAAGAAAGTAAATTAATAAAGGTATTTTGCCTGTCTAGTACAGATGGACACACAGCAACAGTATAATGATATTAACTGGGCCCAAAGATGGGAGATTTTGTTAAAAGTTCTTGGTATGCATTGACCAGACTGATCACAGGAAGAAGCACTGAGGCAGCACACCAAGTCTCACATGCTAAACCAAATAAAGGAAGACTTATTTGTGTTGTCAGGATATGTTTTCATCTGAGAAACAATTTTTTAAAATTTATTTCTATGTAAAATGAATATTTATTTACTTATAGATAGATTTTTTTTCATGTTATATATTAAAAAAAAAATAAGATTGTGGCATTTCACGTAAAAGTCCTGTGCTGCCAACAAATTATAATTTTCATTTGGAAAGGGAATTTTTCATTTCCTTGACCCCAACTTCCTGGACACAGAGCTGTGTGTTTCTAGGAACTGGAAATGACTTCATAAAATCCTTTTACACTTTTCTGGCCTTTTTTCCAAAACTGAAGCACCGAATTTGCTGCCTGATCTGACTTCAAAGTTAGTGTTCCAAACAGAATTTCCTAAGGGTCTATAAAAGCGAGATTAAACAGAAAAGAAATTAAAAACTCTTTTGTTTCACTGACAGAAGCAGAGTGGGTTTTTGTGAGTTTGTTCGTTCTCATCACTGCTGCATAAACATGAATCTTGAGTCAAAAATTTTAGTGCCATGTACTTGTGTGTGTGTGTGTTAGAATATGAAAGTTCCATAAAATTGTCCCCAAAATGTTCAAGGGCTTTGTTTGCATCTCAGCTGCATGCACAGCAAGGAGATATTGACCCCCCCCAAAAAAAAAAACAAAACCCAACCATCTTTTATGATAACAGCAAATTTTCAGCCAACTGCAAAACCTTTCATATCAACACAGGGCTTTATGTAAATCAGCTTCCTCCTCTTTGAGCAACAAACGTGGTCTGCTCTGCTGGGAAAGGCTGAAAAGGCTCCCAAGGCAATGGGAAACATTACTGAAATCATATTACCAATGATCTGGGGCTTAAAATCCTGTCTTCTGTGCTCCTGTGAAGTGTTATCTCTGACTGTGCTTGCAGCCAGAGCTGCATTAAAGATGCAACAGGGAGATGCAGCAGACTTCAATGAATTCTGCAAGGAGAGTGAATGGGGAGCACACTTGTCACATCCAGTCATTTAATTGGTTGCCTCTAAAGTTTTCAGACAGGAGATACCTCTTTACATAACTCTCAGCTTTCATATGGAAAGCATTGCCATGGGAAGCCTTAGAAGCCAAAATTATCATTTCAAAGCAAGAGATGAGACAGAGGAATGGAGAAACTACAAAATAAGTTAGGCCAGGTACAACCTCCAGTTACAGATGTCCCTAAAATTTGTCAGCTGAGGCATCATCTGAAATTAAGGACCACTTTCCTCCTGCATCTTTTGAGTTTCCCTGAACTGATATTCTTAGACACAACACTGAAGTAAAATGTTGGTCTTGTAGCACAGCTGTGCTCTGAAGTGTATATATTTCCATGCTGATTCCATACTGTTCATAGACTTCTAGACTTGAAAATGTTTAAGTTGGAAAAGACTTTTGAGTTCATCAAGTCCAGCCTCTAACCCAGCACTGCCAAGACCACCACTAGCCCATGTCACCAAACACCATTTTTAATGCTGAGAAAGCCAAATTATTGGGGTGCTGTAATAAATTGCATCCAAAAATATGTGGTTAAACTAAGGCAAGTGATTGAACATTTGTGTTGGATAGCACTTTAGAAATATAATTATACCATAAATTAAAATATATATAATTTTTTAGTCTAATGCCTACAAGTTTTTCCAAATATGGATGTATGTACTTGAGATGCAAGTTTTCAAGCTTGGTGTGACCTGTTGTGTATGATGGTGGTGTAATTCAGTTCACTTCACTGTCTCAGAGCAAATTCTGTGCTGGCTACAATTGTTATTGGGAATGTAATCACCTTTCTCAACTTATTTCATTGCTTTGACTCAGATACTCAGAGATGCAGAGGTTTTCTGTCTCCCCAGATATTTTGAAGACTAATTAGTGCTTGCAAAGCTATTTAAAGACAAGAGCTGCTGTTTCCATGGTAGTAAATACAGTCAATTAATGTTTGTGTTGCATTTTTTTTGCAATTTTTGAAACAGAGGTAAGGCATCAAGACTTGTCTTTGGTGAGTATCACAATAAGCTGTGGCTTTCAGTTTTGAGAACCTACCCTGACTTCTTGCACTTTACTATTTCAGCATAAAAGCTTTTTCATTTCTTCATTATTTTAATGTCAAATAGCTTTACATAAATTTTAATTATGACCAGCAAGAAAATTGCAATTAACTTGGGAAGGAAATATTAACTGAGTCAGAGCTGAAATTAGCATTTTTCTCCAGGGCCACTAACCCTCTGTACCTTTGTCTAGTGATACAAGTCAGAACACTGAGTGCAATCACACATGGTAATCAGCACAGGAGATACAGACTGCCTGCTAATGCCAATAGAGATGGTGATTTTCTGTTATAAAGCACAAATCCAGAGTTTGAAACCATGGGGTGGAAAGATGCAGGAGGAATAAGAAAAAGAAAATTTTTTTCCTAACTCTGCACATGTCCAAATAATGAAGGCATAGTCTGGTTGCAATAAAGAGAAATGGGCATGTTTTTATTTCAACCCTTGGCTACAATGCTGCAGCTGCAATTGCATCAGTAGTATGGAAAAGATAATTAATTGCCATGCACTTTTCCAAAACAATTTAAGTACAGAGAACCTGGTCTATCACCTGCCAGTCTCAGTGTGAATCTAGTTTGTGATGAGAGACCAGACCCATCCCCACTCACTATGTCATTTTTTTTAATTGCTGTCTTTGTTCAGTCTCAGCATTTGGCTGTCACATCTTTAAGAAAAATGGTCCAACTGTTTTGCCACTTGCTCTAAGAAATAAGTTACTCCCAGCATATGGAGGCTTTCGCAAACAATATGCTTTCAGTTTTCTGTGCTTTGGATTTCTCCACAGAAAATTGGTAAAGCTACTGTGAGATTAACTAAAAATGCTGCTGTCCATATCAGCAGAGCCTGCAAAAACTTCTTCTGCACAGGAGCTTGCTAAGGAGGTGGATTTAATGTGCTTCAATTGAACTTCTTGTAGTGAAAAGGCACAGAAATCAAAACTGCCCTGAAAGGCAATGCTTGTTAATGAGGAGATGCCACCACAACTGCCCTGAAATGAGGAGATGTAACCATAATTGTCCTGAAATGAGGAGATGCCACCACAGCAACTATCCTGGGATGAGGAGATGCCACCACAACTGTCCTGGAATGAGGAGATGCCACCACAGTAACTGTCCTGGAATGAGGAGATGACACCACAGTAACTGTCCTGAAATGGGGAGATGCCAGCACCACTGTCCTGGAATGGGGTGATGCCACCACAATAACTGTAGTGAAATGAGGAGATGTCACCAGAAGAACTGTCCTGGAATGAGGAGATGCCACCTCCCAGCCCTGCCCAGTCCCTCTGGATGTCACCCTTCCCTCCCTGTGGGACTCCCTGGGTGGTGTTGGCAGAGGTGCCCCACTGCCCATGGCACCCACAAAGGAGTTAAAAGTGCCAGTCCCAATTTCATGGCCACTGCTTCCAAGGCTGTACCCAAAATACTGAGAGCTCCACAGTCTTTCACATTCCATAAATGAATATCTTCCTGTTACTCAAAGCTCCCCCCTGACCTCACCAATGCACTTTAACACTTGTGTTAGGAGTGCCAGTAAATTTTTTGTCTTTAAGTCCGAACTTGAACATTTTTCAATGTTCAACTCTTTCTGTTCCTCCTTGAGGGAAAAATATTGAAAAAGGGAAGACAAAAACAGTTCCTTTCTTAGACTTTTAGGTTCATGTTGAAGTCTAATCACTCACCTGTTTCTGTCAAAGTAATCCAAAATATTATTTAGTAGGAATTGCTTTGACTTTAACTTTTCCTGGTCTTTTTTGATGTGACATTCTTCAGTGTGATGTGGTGCTTTGCTTGAAAAACATTGGTAGCACTATTGGTTCTGATAGGTTTTCTTCATAAATATCAGCTCTCCTGGTTTCATGTTATGTAATTTATCATCTTTTAATTTCCTTTGGCTTGATAATTTTTTTTTGTAACTTTTGCTGTGTATTTCTATCTATAATTTTAATTATGTTTGGATACTGTTGTCTGACAAAAGTGATAATAGAAAATGTCTTTGTTAGCTTCACACAGTCCAATTTTTTTGATAACTTAAATTTGCCATTTTGCAATTCTAAGCAAACATTAATTTTTACTTAGCAGGGTTTAGAAGTTTATTTTACACAGTCACAAGAAATTTCATTTTCATTTCTAACAAGCCTGAAAAAAGAACAGCCTGGAAAACAGATGTAATTCTTTGAGCATTCCTCTTGGAGAGTTTTTTATCTTAAGCAATAGGTCTGACATTTCAAGGCATAGTGTGACATTTTTCAAATATAGGAGTAAAGGGCCATGATTTGCTACCCTGCTGTTGCTTTTTCATTCAACCTTATTAATTTGAAAGGGGACTTTTCTTGACTATGTTTCAGCCAAAAAAATGGCTAATAAGGAAGGCTGAAAATGATGATAAAATGGAGATACAGGCAAATATATTGTTTTAAGAAGGTACATTTCTTTTCAATTCAATGTTCAATGAATATTTTCATGTTCCTCTAGAAATTCATAGACAGAAGCTGAATCAGAGAGAAAGTGGAGCTCATCTGAGAAGAGCTCATCAGTGTTTAAAGTGAATAAGATTAAAAAAATGACCAGAGTTCACACTAAAGCCTCACATTTGTGTTTAAATCAGTCCATGTGTGGCAGGGAACAGAAATTTCTGACAATGGATGAGTTTCCCATATTTTCCTCTGCTGGTTCTGGTACTGGTTTTTTTACATATTTATTACCAATCCATATGACAGAAGACATCTGATCAGAGATTTTATGTAAATGTGAAAACCTGAGAGTGTTCTTTGGCTAAAGTAAGGGGTCCTTAGACATTAAATTCATCAGTTGTGGAACTGAATTGAACAAGAACGACCTGAGGAAAAATCACCCTGGCAAGGAGTTAAATGGGAAGCAGTCAGGGGTGGAAGTGAAAGGAGTTTTTCTAATTGCAGGGTGTGACAGGATGACTGGCAGCGTTCTGGAGGAACTTGCCACCTTCAGGGTATTGCTGGCTGGACAACTCATTCCATCAACAGCTGCAAAGAACATAATCAGGAGCAAGGGAAGGGTTTTTGTGTTTGAACTGAGCCACTGTGTAAAATGGCTCTGGGGAACAAAGAATGTACTGACATGTCTGGGTTATAGGAGAGCATCTAGTAAAGCAAGAGTGCAACAGCCCTCACCCAAAAAGCTTTTAAAGCACAAAACCAATCAAGTTAAAAGAATAATGTTCCAGCCTCAGTACCCTGGGCCTGCTCTCACACTTGTTCTAGAGAAGATTTACAGCTGATCTCAGCCTCCTTGCTTAGTCATTCTCATGAAATATGTTGTAAGCCTTTTCTCCCCCTCTATAAGTCACAGAAAACTCTTTCAGTCAGCAGGGCTGAGGTAAGAGAAAAGTTGAGAACATCAGGATTTTCTAATTGAAACTTGATGTTGCTCTTCTTCCTCCATCTTTGAGCAATAGTATTTGCTCCCTGGTTCTGAAAAAAGATTTAAAAGAATGGCAGAGGTAACAGTGGTCTTGCTTTTGCTTCAGACTGGTGAGAATTGAGAACAAAAGTGGGCAGACATCAATCAAGTTTAGGGAGGGAGAGCTCTGCAGTCCCACACAATGGTCAATAGACATCCTTAGCATGCTTCAGAACAGGTAAAATCCAGTTGGAATGGAGTGAAAAAGTGTGGAAAAATATAAAAATCCAAACCTCTTAGGATGTATGCTCAATGCCTGTTTTAACAGGAAATTTGAGAGTCAATTGTTGTTTCAACAACCAGTTCAAGTGAATGAGCTCCCTCACAGCTCTGAGCAAGGGCAGCGTGGAATTCCTGCTGTGCTGTGTAAAATATATTTTTATTTTACTCTTAGATGCATTATATTCTTAATTCATTTAAGTTTCCCACTGGAATTGCTCTCTGATGGGAAACAGGCTCAATCCCTGTGCTCTTTACATTGCATTTCCTCAGCCCATAGCCTGAGTTTTTCACACATAGAGGTGGATGGGGATGATGTGTGGGGTTTTTGGGGAGGTTAATTATGGTAGGAACTCCCAGCAGGCAGGACCAGACAATAGAGAAGACTTGTTCTTCAGTGTTAAGTTCTATTTTGGCCATGCCTGATGCAAAAGCACATTATTTGATTTCAATGTGTCACAAATATTCTTTTACATAGGAAAAGGCCAATTTTGAAGCCCTTATTTCAGCTCTTCCCAGGAACTCAAGATGGTCTGACTGAATTTAACCTCGCATATAATTTGATCTAAATTTGTCTGAATCCAAACTTTATCACATTTTATTTCTTTACCTCTGCTGATCAAAGCAGGGATTTTTGATCTGTGAATTTAATGTTGCTGATTGCTGCTGTAAAGTGCTTTCATGTTCCTATGTTTTGGGGAGAATGACTTTTTAATGAAATCTGTAGGAAAAGCTACAGGAAAACAAGAAGCCATTTTAATAGAAATAGGCAGAATGATTTATTTTCCTTTTGAAAGAGAACTCTCATAGAACCACCAAGGTCATATACCTTACCAGTGGTATTTACAGTTAAACACAAAACATTCATTTATTTCAATCTGGAGACTGCTAAAATGATAGTGCTAAAATGATGCTCTGCTACCAGAGCTGCTCAGCATTTCTGTGTAGGGTTTCAAAGTTGCACAACATCCTCCATCAATCTGTCAGCATTAATAGTGATGTGTGTTTGTTTTTCCAAATATGTATGTATATATTATAACCCACAGAACTGCATAGAAAAACCACATGATTTATATTCTGATCTGGTCTTCAAAATCTGTCAGTAGCTCACTGCAAAGATCTGCTGGTGCTTCATCCAGCCCTAAAATATCTTTTAAGTGGGAAAAGTTTTATGGAGCTTTGGCAAATGCCTTGGTTCAGACATTGGACTGTGATATCTCTTGAAATATAATGCAATTATATACCATTTATATGTTTTGTAACACATATTACTAATGTTCCTCCTGGACTCACAAAATTATCTATACCTTCTAAGTCTGTCAATAACAGAACTGTAAATGGCAAATCATATTTGGTAATATAATTAGTAAGTTTTTAAAGGTTTGACATTTTCCATCTTCTGCTATTTAAATTGATTTTTATATAAAGCAATTAAGGACATCCTTTTTCCATTAAGGAAATTATATTTAACTTCTGTTGTGATAATGTATGTTATATATAGAAGAGAGAAGGTACTTGAGTTTCACTTCTTTCCCTGCAAGGTCATTTTCACTGCTGCTGGTGGTGGTGGTGGTGTAATTTTTCAGAATAAATATATTAATAGGTGCTGCTCTTAGCACAAAATCAATCAAGACTTCAAATATAAATATTTCTTCTGACATAATTACTGTCATGAATGAGAAATTATTTTAATTCACTAAACAACTTTAGGCTTTTGACAGATTAATAAGCAGTATGGAAAGTGTCACCTGAGAGCTCTAACACGAGCACTTTCCTTTCTTGTCTGAGATTATTGCTCATTGCTGGAGTTTTCCATGACACTTCATTAGGAGGGTGGCAGACATAAATAAATAAATATACACAGATATGATGAAGAGCTTTTGAATGTATGTGCATTATTAGACATTGAGCAGTGTGAGAGCAGCACAGACACTCTGGGCAAAAAGATGAAAATAACCCTGCTTGTGGTGGGTTTGTTTCCTGAAAAAAATGCTTGAGGAACAAAAATTTCTTCTTTTGTCCTTGCTAATCTCAGTATTTCTTTTCCCAAACCAGTGTTTAGTTTGTGTGTCTGTGCACATCACTCTGAGGCAAAGCACTGACATTGATTCCATGATGATTGCAATTAATTGTGTGAGTTACTTCATTGTACCCTCCAACTAGGTTCTGTACAAAAGTCCGAGGGAGATATTTTTGTCCCACAGCTCAGTCAGAAATGTAAGTGAGAACATGATTTCTTAAGGTTTCTGCTCTGTGATTTGCTTCAGGAGGACAATGGTGAGGAACAGATTAAAATTATTCTTTCATCAGTTTGCTAAATTTCATATAACTCCATAGGCCCTCACGTTGTCTAGCTGACTTTGTCTGACACACACACAGAAATGTTTTTCCCTGTCTCATTCTGGGTTAAAACATTCCAGAGAATTCCTTAACACACATGGCAGAAAATCCTAAACTATATCACCTGAATTAGGCATAAAGCAGGAGGGGTTGGCAAGGTGATCTCCAGAGGTACATTGAAGCTTAAATTATTCCAGAATTCTGTGACACATGACTAGTTTTAAAAGAAAAATATTTGTATTTCTAACAAAGATTGCCCAATTCTTTCCCAACATGTTCTTAAGGAGTAGTAAGCAAAGAAGTAGTGAACAAAACTATTGTAGAGCTGAGGTCAGTGTGAACATTTTACCCCTTCCCTTGACCTGACAGAAATCTCTGTGCACTGCACTGGTGAGTACCCAGGAGCATTTGAAACTCTGTTAAGGGAGTGGGAGTGTATTTTGATTTTTTTCCTGTCTTATAGTTTGTGTTTTTTTTTTTTTAATTTTCTTTCCTCCTTAATATTCTATTTTTTTCTTATTATCTCAGAATTCACAAAATAGCAGTTTCTATCACACTGGGGTAGCTATAGAGACTTGCTCTCAACGAAATTGTGTCTTTTTTACAGTAAAAATGGTTTGCAAGGGAGTTTCTCCTCGATTTTATTGTAATACTTTACATTCTGACACAGGGGGAGGTTTCATACCCTTGGCAGTAGCTTACAAACTTGTGACATGTCATATTCTGCCTCTCCAATTGTCATGATGCACATTTAATAAGAATTTCCATGGGAACACGTGTTCAGCAGTGGATGAAGCTGCATGCAGGGTTACAGCACTTTTTAAAGACAAGGTTATTCTGGTGGTATGTAACAAAATGTTTCAGTGGTGTTCAGTTCATCAGGCTCCTGTACCTTCACTCCATTAGGGTACATTGCATAACTTTGCTGAGAGGGGAGGAAAAAATATTATGAGCATAACTTAAAGTGCTCTGAGACTGCCATAGAATCCCAGCTGGCTTATTCAGCATTCTTCTTTAAATGGTTTTGTGGTTTCATAGTGCACTTAGTTATTTTAAAATGTCTGTGGACAAGAGCATCCTCTTTGAAGGCAGTCAGGAGATAATATTCAATTATATTCTTGGTAATGGTGCCACTGCCTCAATAATGCTGGTAGATTTTTTTCTTTATTCCTCTTAATTTACCCTTTTTTTTAATCTTTCTACTCAACCACAGAGACAGATGCAGGAAGGCCTTGAGTGTGACAGTATTTCTGTTCCCAGCCAAAATCTTAAGCAAATAAATAGGTGGCCCAGTTTCATAGGAATGAAATAAGTACAGTAAAGATTGAGGATAGGCACAGACAAGGATGTGATGTCCTTAGGACAGAACCTGAGCTTGCATCTGCCCTGAAACATCAAAATAGAACTCTTGGGCTCTTTATATCCTCCCAGGTGCTTAGCAGAACTGGTCTGAAAATACCTCAGCAGAATTGTTGTTGGACATGTGAAATTGGGCAGATAATTTAGTCAGGTAGGTCTGTTTATTTTTTTACTGCTGCAGTTATATCAGAGTTAAAACCTGTCTTCCTTCCCTTCTCCATGCTAAATCAGGAGATTACATCCTTGCCTTGTGCATCCTCTGCACAATGTTTGGAAACTGCATTAATGAACAAACATAATGTAGGAGCAAAACACATTGGGAAGAAGTGAAAACAAGATCTTGCATCTTGAAAAACACAAAATATTTCAACTTAATGCCTCATCATTCTCCATGAAGTTTGTTTTCTATTTTGAATTAGCAGAGCTCCTGTTCTGACTCTGCAGATGAGGAGTGATGGTTATAGATGGGTTTAATTTCATTGAGAGAGAAAGAGGTGCTGACTTCCTGAATTTTATTAGCATGTGGAACACTGGGGGAAAAGTGTTTGTTAATTCACTTCAGCAGGCAAAACTGGAAAAATGTCATGTACTTTGGGCTTTCTCTCTCCTTTTATTGCCATTTTTTCTCAAGCTACTATAGATTTTCCAGACTTGTCTGTAGAAAAATAATGAAAACCAGAATGTACCTTCAATCCAATGGTATTTCAAAGTCTTTGCAGTTGTGTCATTTAGCTTTAACATTTTGAGTTCTCAAAAAAAACTGTCCCTATTTTCCCCCATTCTTGAAAGAGAACTTCTTCTGAGAATTAAAATTAGTTTCATCATTAGTTTTTGTCTCCAAAATAGCTAGATGTAGTCTTGTTTCTCGTCAGGAGATGAAGATGAATATCATTGTTTTTCCATTAAATTTCCCTTTAAAAGTTGAGTAATTCATTGATCTTTTAAATAAGTTTGGTTTAATGCCATCAACTTCCAATATAATAAGGTAAAATAAAAAAATTTGCGACTATTGGACTATCCAAACAAACAATTTTAAAGTCTATGCAAGATATAGAATAAAGCTTTTTATCTTATTGCAAAATCAAAGCAGTAATTAGGATTGTCTGACTGGAAAAGGGGGGTTTAGCTGTGAAAAGCTGCAGAGGTTTTTACTCATCTTAGTTCAGTGCCATGAAAATAGGAAAGCAATTAAAATTCTGTTTCTTGAGCAAGACAAATGAAGGAATGTATCCACTACGTGGAGATCAGCTGAGATTCTTTCCTTTCAGTAGAAACGAGGGTGAAACAGACTTACTAAAGGATTAAAATGCTCCTCTGTTTTCCTTGCTGTTTAGTTTATAAAATTCCTCTTTTTGCTGGAACTGGACTTCTCTATGGCATCCTCAGAGACCATGAAGAGCCTCAGGTACTTTAGGAAAAGAACAAAACCCAACCAAAAAAGGCCCCACATCCCAAGGTCAGATTTCACTTTTGAATCTGAAGACAGAAATAGGTATAGGCCTTTTGTTTTCTGAGGTCTGATTCTAAATATGACATAAATCAACTCTTTAGTGACCCAGATGGTCTGCAACTAATCAGCATTTTCATTAATCAGTATTAGTAAATTAACAGGTTCATTAGGCCCTGCTGGTGTCAGCTGCTATAAGGACAGAAAGGTTTTGGGCTTTTTTCATTTTTAATTGTAGGATGAAATTAGCTTTTCTGTAGCCCATGAAGTTGTCCTATAACATTTATAAAAATGTCATACCTGACTAAATGAGCTCAAGGTCTAAATACTGTGGGGATTTCACAGCCTGTAGTGTCAGTAGGTATGGGAAATTACTGACTGAAATTGAAGTCTGCATAGATGTCAGTAAATTGCTGTAAATTCCTCTATTGGGTGCACTGCTAAGAGCCATTGGGTTTTTCCTGCTAGATTTTAGCTCTATTGAACTAATTAAACCAGTATTTTTCCTCACTTCTATTTCTGACAAGCATGTAGAAGTAATCCCAGTTAAGACATGGGAATCCTACTTTTGACAAGATCTAAGCTAAAACTCTACACCCAAGAAACACTTCATCACTTTTCTGACATTTTCTTCCTTTACTCACCTCTCACTGTTTCGATAGAAATTATTTAATGGACACTGATAAGGTAGCCTAGTATTTCACTGATAAGAGAAGAGAGAAGATAACAGTTTCCAAGATGTATTATCAGAAATCCAGGAAGCTATTAACATATTGAAGAAAGATAAGCAGATAAATAATTTGTGGCAACCTCACAGACTGCTGGAATGATCTTCAAGTATTGATTTTGATGCAAGAGTCATTAATCCTTGCAAAATGCATCTTAAATTATCTTGTCTTTTAAGGAACCAAAAATCCTGGCCTTGTGATCAATGCCATTCTTCCCTGTTGATTTCTCATTCTCATGAAATGCAGTCAGAGAAATCAAAATCTGCAGGCCTGCAGGAGAGATTGATAATAAAGAAGGACTTTGCAAGTATCACCCATGCTTAGTTTATTATGGTAGTCAAAATTAAACTCTGGAGTGTTTTCATAATGCAATAAGTCGTGTCATAGTTCAAGTATGAATTTAATAATTTAATAACGTAAACCTCGAGGTTTTAAGTCCAAATTATAGTGAGTGCATGTGATTTCCACATTCCTGGCTGTCATGCAAAGAACTGAAACATGCTGTGACTTTTTACTGCCAAATTTCCCAGAGTTGTCTGCTGGGGTTTCAGGAGTCGAGCAGTCGCCAGCCTTAGGAGTTCTTTGAGTGAATTTCTGGCTGATTTGTGCTCTGATTCACATCAGTTCACCCCTGTGAGGAACAGGGGATGTTTGATTTGATTTAATGCAAAGGAATTTGCCTATTTTGATTAAAAGGGAGCAGCATTTTCAGTGGGTGCTGGGGACATTGGGACCAGCCAGAAAAGGTGCTCAGGTGTGAGACTCAACCTCAGCAGGGTTTGAGTCCCCACCAAGGGCATCCTGGACCAAGCCAGGTGACTCCCTGTGGAGAGAGCAATCCCCAGGGATGTGAACCCCATGGATCACCCCTGCTAAGGCACAGCCTGCTTGTCAATATTCCTGTTTCTCCCTCCCCTCTGCCTGTGTGTGCCTGCTCACCCATTTGTAGCCAGGCTTGGGGTGCAGCCAGGGCTGTGATTCCCATTCTGCTCAGTGCTGTGCTGCCTGTTTGCCCAGTGCACAGCCATGGATGTGGGCCTGGTGATGGAATAAATGGGTACAAAAGGTGAAATCTTGTTCAGCATATCGGGAGAAATTTCAGATAAAAGGAGAGCGCAGCCCATTTGCCAAAAATCTGATTCATGCAAGAAAATCAGGGAGGAGGGATAGAGTAGAGAAAGGCTGCTGTTATTTTTTAACAAAAGACACTAGAAGCACAATCAGTAGATTCTGTCTTGACTGAAATTACATTGTTTTTGAGCATATAATTGTTGGGGAAAAATTGTCTGTGAGCAGCTAAAGCTTGCTTTTTCTTTCCCAGAGCATCTATATCCAGTTGTATTTCATGCTAGCAATCTTAACCATCTAAAAATCAGATAGATTCTCCCTATGATTAGAAAATAGAATGATTAAAAAAAGGAGTCAGAATACGTGAGAATTTGCTTTTTCCCACCAATTAACTTTTGGTGTAATCTTTTTTTGATCAGACTGAGGCTTTGACAGGTTGTATTATGTGGCTTCCCCTGGGGTTTTAGCAAGTTCAGTGATATTTGAGTTTAGCTCATAATTAAAGCCCAGAACTTTTTATAATCTTTAGTGACTGATTTAGATCCTTCACTGTCAGGGATGGAAAGGCACGAGATCCCTGACACACATCAGCTCAGGCATATTGCTTAAACTGACAGAATGAAAGACAGAGGGTAAGGCAAAATTCAGGAAAATTTCCATTAAGGTTCTGAAATGGGTCCTTGGAAATGGTTCTTTGTCATACTGGATTCTTCTTTTCACATGAAGATACAATATGCAATGCAGAAAATCAATATATTTATCCCTGATTACAGTATGGATTTAGACATTAAACCAGAAAGGGGATCCAGGCTTGCCCTCCCCGTAAAGAAACAAGAGCAGAACTGCACTGAGAGGCAGGAAAAAAAAAGCTGCTGCTCCACACATTGCTCAGCCAGCCCCATCTTACAAAATAAAAGAAACTGAGGAGTGAAATTCGACAATAAAATAATAAACTTGGCAAATAGCATGAAGGTCAGAGATAAATAAGGAGAAGGAAAATGGGGAAGAAACGGGAGAGAACTCCAGCAGAAGTGCAGCTGCAGATTGGAGTGAGAAAGGAGCGGGAAGGGGGAGGTGGGAATTGGATCTCCCAGGGCAGGCAATGCCTTGGCAATGGCATGGGAGGATTCAGCCATGGGACACAGAATTTGGGTGACATTCAGGGGGAACCACTGCCAAATCCAAAGGGAGACCAACAGAAAGAGACAGTTCAGGAGAGTTACTCGGGGAAGATTAAAACAGGGATTTCACTTCAAGTCACTGTGGTGCTGACTGGCAGCTGCCTAACAGGGCTCTTTCCTTTTCAGCTGGTTTCCAGGTTTGACAGGAAGAAAATGATTTTCTCTTAAGATATCAAGGGCATTATTTTCAAAAGCGCCTATGTGCTTTTTCAGAAATTGCTTAGGCTTCCACAGATCACAGAGTGGTTTGGGTTGGTAAGGATGTTAAGGATTATCTAGATTTGCTCCCCTGACATGGGCAGGGACAGCTCCCACTGGAGCCATCAAAGCCCCATCCAGCCACGCTGAACACTTCACTCAGGGAGGAGAATAGGATGCCAAAAAGAGCACACTATAGCTTCTGGAAATCCTTTTTACTTCTCCTACTTCTGGGAAACATCTTCAGTCTATCATTTTCCCAAAGCAATATATTGGGTTTTTTGGTTTTTTTTTCAACAACAGGTTTTATTTTCAAAACCATTTAGTTAAAAATAAACTGCTTTTTTTTCTAAATCACACTATCTGTGTTCCTTGAAGCATGCTGTGTTTCATGTACACTTAGGCTCCTCTGCTTTTTAAAGCTGAAGATCACATCTAAGATAAAGACCTTTTCTGTTTATGCAATGAAAGCAAAGAATTGCTGTATCAGATACTAATGAGGTTATGAAGAGCCATTAAATTTTTATTTCTATCTCTTACTAAATACCATAAAAATCCTCTCAAAATTGCTCTCTTAGTTCTGAATTTATGCTGAAGAATTTAGAAATCATTTTCAGTGCTTCTTGGTGCACTGAAGTGCCACCTGGACTTTCAGGTATAAGGGAATAAACCTGGAGATAAGGTTTTTCACAACAGATCATCATTTTGGTGTTCAGTAATTCCATCTTCCCTTTCCTTCTCCTTGCTAGCCCAGCCAATATTCACATTAGCTGAGATCTATTTGCTTTGTAATTGAATTTCTTTTTAATGTATTACTGGAAATTACTTTTGAAAAAGAAAATCACGAGGGAAGAGGCTTCTGCCACTTTCCCAAACTGGAAAATAACTTCTCCTGCATATACACCATCCAGATTTATTACACTGTCCTCCTAACACAGAACACAGGCTGCTGGCTAAAAAGAAAAACTGATAGTTAACCTCTTGGGCTGGAGAGAAGATTCAGCTTTCACTGTCTTTGAGTTTGTTTTCTTTTCTGCTTGTGGCAAAACAGATGTAAATGACAAAATGTGAGGGATGTGCTTTCTTCACATCCAGGGGCAGAGCTGTGGGTGCTGGCAGGGATGGGGCAGGAATGGGGGTGCCTGGGACATCACCTTGTTCAGAGGTCCCCATTCCTTCTGTCCTGGCTACAGGGGATGCAGCATCCTCTTGTTCCTAGGGACTATTGATGCCTTGAGTTTTACCTTTCCTGTATCCCAGCTCTGTGGTGCCCAGGGAGCAGCTCTGAGCTCACAGTCAGGGTCACTCAGCTCTGCACACAGCAGGGACACAAAACAAATCCTTGTCCTGCTGCACCCCAAGGACAACTTCCAGCCCCAAAGCACAACCAAGGGTGGCTGCAGGGAGGAACAAGAAGGATGGGAGCTCCCAGCCTGGAGCTGGAATGGGACAATTCAACCCCAAGGTGCAAATGGACCCAAACTGATCCAAGGGTGAGACCTGGGGACCCTTTGTCCATTTTGGGACCATTTTGGGTCCCCCTTGGGTGCAGCCCTGGCCAGGCTCTTGTCCTGCCCAAGGTGTACCCTAAAGGCCTTTTAATAAATCTCTGCTTTATTCTCTGGCTCTGTGCAGTCTCTGCTCCAGCTCAGCCCTCCCATGGCATCACTATCACTTCTGGCTGGCTCTGAAATCCAGTCTGATCTTCATCCTGGAACCTCTGCAGTGTGGTGAAAGCAGGTATAAAATCTGCAGGCACAGTATTGATACAATTCCTGTTAAACACTGTCTTGTTTTTGTTTCTCATTTAATGGTACATCTGTGCATTTAATGTTGGTCTGAAAAGCTGGTTCTATGTAAGTAAATTTGCCTTTTTTTCTTTCTTTTTAATTGAAGCAAATCACATTCCTCTGATATCTTGTTTCTATGCCAAGTTTTCTCCAATTAAGAAAAAGAAAAAAAAACAAAATCCCAAAAAACAAGAATCCCCAGGCAACCCTGTTACTCTTATTCATAATTAAACCATCACACCTGAAACATCCTGCAGGCTGCTCCTGAGATTTCTGAAGCACAGGGAGAAGCCACATTAATATCTCTGGGCCATGTGCCAGCACACAGAGGTGTCTAAGCTGGGAAGTGAAGCAACACTTTATAGGAAAGAGAAAAGTATTTCCTGATAAAGCAATAACTGAATATGCAGATCAGGGAAAAAGTGAATAGCAGGATGTAAAGTTGCTTTTGTCCCTCTGTAAAATGATTCTGTCATTTAGGTATGAGTTCTATTTTGTGAGAATTATCCATTTTTATTATTATTTTTTTAATATGCAGCTTGTGCATGATACATCACTGTGTTTCATTCCAATGGGAAGGTCTGAGGGGAGCTGTCACAGCCTTGCTATTTGCATCAGGGACAGTTCTAAGACCCACCTGATCCAATTCACAGCACAGGCAAATAAACTCCAACCTGTGGCATTTCGAAGCTTCATAAATGTAATTCCCAAAAAAAAAAAAATTGTTTCTCTTTTCTGGAGCTGTTACAGAATCTGGGAGAGTCAATCAACCACCCTGGGGAGCCACCAAAGCTGCCTCAACACCAATAGACAGGAAAGGAACTGACTGAAGTGAGATTTATTTTCTTTTTCCTCATAATATTCCTTTAAATAAAAATCCATTTCCAAGTAGAATATCTCACTGGAGAAGAATATGATTTAAACTCTTTTTTCTTCTTCCATGGGTTGCTAAGAAGTCAGAGGCTTTATAATTACCTTGTAGTTGAAAAAAATCAATGGGTCAGTGGATGTAACTTGCCTCTACTGGTTGGAAAATATTTCTGATTTTCTCAGTACCACTGTTCTTTCAGCAAAAAGGAGAACACTCACTTCTTGTTTTGTTTTTGAAAATGTTCTTAGAAAAAGTTTTGAGAGGGAAATAGTCAACTAATTAAAAAAAAAAAAAAAAAAAAAAAAAAAAAAAAAAGAGGGGGGGGGGGGGGGGGGAATTCCTTGACCCTCCTATCAATGCTTGAAACTGGGAAGGACATTTGAAAGGTATTTTTAAACGTTTTGCTGAAGATATAATTTTATTTCCTCCTTTTCTGTCTTCAGAAGAGGATTTCCTAGTAGTGAAGGCATCCTCCTCCTAGCAACAGATGCCTCTTAGAGGAGCTTTCCCTGGTGCCTTGTATCATCATCAAACACTTTTTGTGTTTCCCCTCACTTTTTTCCTGAAGATAATTATAAAAGATGGAAATCTTTCAGTGACCCTGCCTCATTCCTCTGAAATAGATTATCCCTGTAGCCTGAAGTAATTGGCTCTTGCAGGAAAACCCCCTGAACTTGGCAGCACATTGTCTCTCACAGCCCATACTCAGGGTCATTATTAAATTGTGTTCTTGTTAACAGTGAAAACTCCCACCTCTGCTGCATGCTTCCCAGCACAACAGCTCCAAACAAATTTCATGGAAAATTAAGGAATGGAGTAAAATCGTGCTTGTTTATGAATGCATCATAGATCAGTGTAAATATTAATATAGATACATATATATAATTAATATAAATATACACAAAGATGTACCTGCAGTATGGGTGAGGCTGGAGACCCCCTTTACACTGGAGTTTTCAGTGCCTGGGGTGTTACACACAAATCTGGGGCTGCTTGTGAGACATTTTGAGTGCAAGGGCTCCCAGCACACATTTGTATCTGTGCTGTTTTAAATGCAGCCTGGGTTTTGGAGGTTAAAAGTTGGATGGTTCCCAATTACGTGGGGGCTCCTGCCATAAATTGTGGATTTTTTTCACCTGAATTCTTCCTGAAAAAGGATTTTTAACTGCTGTTTCCAGCTGCAGCACCTGAGGGGCTCACCTCAGGCTGTGTGTGGAGAGGAGGCAGCTGCAGAGGGAGGTTTGTGCCAGGCAGGATCTGGGATGAATTCTGGAGCATCCCTCCCACCCAAAAAGCTGCAGAGGAAGCAGAGGATGATGAGATCTCTGATCCAGCCAGGTCAGAGAGATGCCCAAAGCTGGAGGAAGTGCAAACAGACTGAAGTTCATTCATGGATTTTAGCATTAATTACCTTTCTCAGAACAATTCAGACAAATGCTTGATCTCTTCTTTATGATTAATGCATTTTATGATTAATGATGCTTCCCCCAGCCCAGCACTGTGTGCATGGCTGTGACTGCCTGCAAAGCAGGGATGTGTGCAGGCTTTCAATTCTCACAACCACTGCAACTGAGCAAATGTTGCTGTCCTATTTTATGTGTGGGGAAATTGCAGTGCAGGAAAAAAAAATAATAAAAAAAAAAAAAATTAACCAGCTTGCCTACAAGGTACCCCATGGCTCAACAGATGAAACATTAATGCAGGATTTCATTGAGTATAATTCTGCTCTGGGATTTCTGTTTGTTCATTTGCTTTGTTTGGCAGAGGTTTGAAGTTTTGATGCTCTTTTTTTTTCCCTCCGTTTTGCTAAGAGCAGTTTTTATGTTACCTTTGATTCAGAGCGCTTGAGGGTGGCTTTAAAATTCTGGTTGGATTGGAATGGGGAAAAAAAATCTTCTGTATATTGGATCAGCTCATTTCAAAGCCAGAAAAGCTGCTTTAGTCAGTGAAGGAGTGCTTATAGCACCTCTTCCATCATCCCAGCAGCCTGATTTAACTCATTCAGTGCCCTGGGATATTGGGAGAGCCTGGAGAAAGATGCATCTAAATCTCACTTGTTGTGTCACTGCTTCACTGCCCCTGGCATGGTGGCCACAAGCAGTGAAACACTTTATTCTTCTTAATTCTTAATCCAATCTATGATTTTTAATGCAACTATGAAAATTTAGTGGTGCTGCTGGCACATTTTTCATTCAGTTATTTTGCTCTGCCTACATTAGGACAATGTAGTCCAGCCAAATATTGTGCTAATTTTGCCAGTTTCTGAAACTCTTGGATGTTTCATGCAAGAAATTTGATTTATGGTGCAGTAGGATTGAATCACTGAATTTCTGAGCCAAAATTATTAATTGTTCACGATAACATGCTCCAGGTGGGTTTATCAGGGGAATTTTTTAGTGTGAGGATTTATTCAGTCAGGTAGGCATTTATGTTCTTATTTTGGGTACACTCACATGAGTAGTTCCATATTTTTCTCATTAAAGTAATTAAAGTCATCTTAATTTTTGTGGCATGATGGTTTACACACCATGGTTATTTAATGGGTTTTAATTTTTTGATATTTCATTACTCTGAAAAGTTGCAAAGAAATTTTCTGGATTTCCTCTATTATTCTGCATAATTTATTCTGAATTGAAAGAGCACAACATTAAATTGTACCAGTTCTCTCCAGTAATGAATAGCTCTTGAGACAGGTTTTGGTTTTTTTTCTGAAGCTCTCATTATTGACTTATGTCTGCTTCTATCAATATCAGGGAGGATTTTACAGGTGTTTAAAAAAAACAAACCCCAGTAAAAGTTTCATAGTATTTGAATTAACAAGGGTGGGAAACAATCCAATAAAAATAGCCAAAATAATGAAAAATAATGAATTTGAAATGAGAAACTATAGCAATTTTGATACAAATATAGACAGGGACTCTATTTATTCTTTCTCATTTACATTTCTTGCCTACATACAGAAAGAAAAAGATGATTCTTTACCTGCCCTCTGGGCAAAACCTGTGAACTATTCAAGGCATTTTCTCCCCCTCTTTTCAGACTACTTTAATTGGGTAGTTTGATAAAAATCTCTGTTTAGATAGAGAAACTGAAGATATTGCATCTGTATGAGTGAACAGGCACAAGGGGAAATATCCTAAGGATATTGCAGCTGTTTACAGGGATAAAGGATATATAGATTTTTTTCCTCACAAAATAGTGGTGTTTTTGTTGTTGTTGTTGGCATTATCTCATTGTCTATTGTAATTTTACTTCTTCCTTTTGTCTGTTTTCCTAGGAGTCTGCTTGACTGAGGTCATCCTCTCCACCTCAAGAAAGAACATAGCAATGGGTGAAATATACTCAGAGAGGAGAAATCAAAACTGAGCAACTGGAGGGGAAGAGAAACACAAGTGTAGAGAGAAGATGCAATAGAAATGCTCCCAGATAAGATATCAAACTGAAGTTCTGAGAACTTTTGTGTGTTGGTTCATCCTTGTGGGCCAAGTCATGGGGCTCTAACAGGAATTTCTCAGTTCACTCTCAGAGACAATGGAAGAGGATCATGGGCAAGGGGAACCACCTGAATTTTGTGGTGTTGCTGCCTTATTTTAAGTTATTTCATTTGTATTTTCATGCCCTGCAGATAATAAATGTGGCAGGGGCAATACTTATTAGGAAAGGATGTTTCTATAGAAGGGAATTTTCCAGTTCTGTGAATGGCGCTGGAAAGTTTGGAGTGGGAAATTTGTCTTTGTATTTTTGGGACTTTAGGAACTCAGTGCTGCTGTTAGGTCATGAAAATTATTAATTGTTATTAATCTAATGTTATATTTATTCACTATTTTGTCTAAGGAAAGAAATAGAATAACTAGACAGAAAATGCCAGCTGAAGTCTGAGAGCTGACTGGTCCTCCCCTGCCTGAGAATCTCACCTGGAGGAAGCATGGAAAGTTAATTTTTCTTCTGTGTAGTGATTTATTTTCTTAAAAACTTTATCATCTTTTGTAACTGCAGTAAAATCTGATTCTAACCCCAGGTCTGATGAACATTACAATATTTTTGTCTGGTATTTGTCTTCATCACCAATTTCAGGAAGACAAATAGGTTTATTTTGTTCTGCAATGTAATGGTGTTTTAAATAGTTTATGTGGATTCCTGTCCCCTCTATTATCATTACTTCATATTCATGTGGCAACTAAAATTTTGCTGAAAGATATTAATAGACACACTAAACACTTATGATATTTTTAGATTGAAATAACAATTGTCCAAGAAGCAGCAGCTGAAGTTTCAATTAGCTGGTGAGACATTGTCTATTTAAGTAACAAACACCTGTCATAAAATACTGCTTTTATCAATATAGGACTAATGCTCTTCAAATCCAACTTATTTGGTGTCTGCATGCAATGATCACTCAAGTAAGGAACTATGATTCATTATCTTTTAGGGTTCACCTGATTCAGAAATTCTTCATGATATAAACAGCTTCAAGAAACAGAAGCTTAAAAAGAGAAGCTTAAGAAGAATCAAGGTGGGTTTTTTTAAACTGTGAGATTTTATATCAACCATTGCAAAAAGAGCATTGTTTTATTTCTTTTCCCAGAAGGAATATTTATATCTCATTAGGAGTTCACAGTAATCCTTTTCTCTGGTAGATCTGTGTCTGATTTCCAAAACAAGCTGAGTGCATTAGGGATTTTTTTGTTTGTTTGTTTGTTAGTTGTTTGTTTTTACCTGTCGCTCTAAATGCAGCCTGGTGTTCTCATGAATAGAAACTCTTGATCTTTTACAGCTCAGAAAATTGTCAGAAGTTCCATATTTTCACTTTGATCCCCCTTGCTCAGGGAGAGAGCAGCAGGCATAGGATGGATCCAGCAGAGGGGGGATGGATCCAGCAGAGGGAGGATGGATCCAGCAGGGGAGGGATGCAGGAGAAGAGGGATCCAGCAGAGGGGGGATGGATCCAGCAGAGGATGGATGGATCCAAGAGGGATGGATCCAGCATAGGGGGGATGGATCCAGCAGAGGATGGATGGATCCAGGAGGGATGGATCCAGCAGAGGAGGGATGCAGCTGAGGATGGATTCAGCAGAGGATGGATTCAGCAGAGGAGGGATGTAGGAGAAGAGGGATCCAGCAGGGGATGGATGGATCCAGCAGGGGATGGATCAGCAGAGGAGGGATGCAGCTGAAGATGGATCCAGCAGGGGATGGATTGATCCAGCAGAGGAGGGATGCAGGAGAAGAGGGATTCAGCAGAGGAGAGATGGATCCAGCAGATCCAGGAGGGGATGCCCTGGTTTCCATACAGGACCCCCAGCAGATGGGAGCTGCTCCCCAGGGAAGGGGACAAGCACTGGGGGTGGTCAGAGTGCACTGGGACTGAACTGGGAGCCCAGCAGAGACTTCAGCAAGAGGTGAGAGGCAGGAGTGAAATTTGGCTGAGGCAGAGCCAAAATCACTGAGAGGGAGCAGGAGGAAGGAGGAGCAAAGTGGATGTGGGAGAAGTGGAGCAGCAGGAGTTGTAGAAAAGATACCTGACCATGGAAGCAAAAGCAGAGGTCTGGAATTTAGAAATGGGAGCACAGATTTGTAGATGAGAAGGAGGGGGGAGCAGCAGGAAGGGTCCCAGGGCTGGGGAGCCCTGGGGGAAGTCAAGAGGGGCTGTAGAAAGCAGCAAATCAAGAAGGAATTCTTGGTTTGAATGCCAGGAAAGAAAACCAAGCATTAGAAAGTTTAGGAAACATAAACCTCAGTGACAGCATGTATGTATGTATGATATGGGTATACCTCAAATGGGTAGATTGGTCAAAGTCTAATACTTTTTAATCTTTGAAAACTGAAATGTGGATATAATAATTTCCATCAAATGCCTCAATTTCCTTTTTTTTATGTTTGAAAAACCTGGCAAAATTATTTCCTCACCTGCTCCTGTGGCTTCACCCTGTGTTGAGATGAATGAGTATTTTAATGAACTCATTTCTCTTTTAAACCATTAAATATATTCATGCTTGATAATATGCATCAGTTCTTTCTGTGGGGGAGATTATTACTAGAAATAATGTGGTGCATTAGAATTGCATTAGGATGTAGATTTAGGCCATATTTAACTTCCTCCTGAGCTCGGTGTTGTGCAAGCAGTGTACAAAATAGATTCAGTCCAAGGTAAAACCTGACAGGATGAGCTCAAGCCTCAAGTTCTGCCCCTCTCAATCTGCTCTGGTTTTCCTTTTTTTCTGTGGAGCACAGGAGGCTGGGGTAGAAGCAGAACACACACTCTGAATTAATTAGTCAGCTCAGCCTTAATAATTCAGTGCAAATTACAACGAGCTGATCTGCAAATGCACTTCCCCAAGTCAATGATAGAGCTCTTCTCCACTTTCAAGCTGCAGAAATCTGAATCTCACTGGCAAAAAGGTTGGAAATGGCAGAAATCTGTGGTGTTACACTGGGAATCACCCTCCAAGTGTGCCCTTGTGTGTTAGAAGGAGTCAGCAGCTGCTGGGGAGGGATGTGCAGCAGGATCTCCCTCCACAAAGGGTGCTCAGCATTTTGGGGTTCTCTGGGCTTCCTGAGGGGTGCTCTGCATGCACAAGGATTTAAAGACAGACCTCCAGCCCTGGGAGATCAGTCACATTAGTCATGATGGATGAATAATGTTTCCTTTCTCAAAGGTAAAAATCTGGGGATCTTTGGTTACGTTTCAGATCCATCCTCACTCCTAAATGAGTTTTCCTTCAACTCCAGCCTTTCTGCTGTGGGAAAGTCTCTGTCACTAAAATTCTCTGTCAGAAAAAACATTTGCTATGACCAACCCAAGTTCTTGTGTGCTGGAGCCAACAATTTCCTTCCAATAAGGAAGGGGAACAGAAACCTGGCCAAGGAGGGAGGGACGTGGTTTTGTTGTTCCCACTGGGCATCAAAGGGACTGGGATTGGCACACTCAGCTAATGGCCAGCTGAAATGAAACATTTCATTTCAGGTCAGCAAAATAAAATAAAATATTTCAGAATTTTGACATCTATTTTAATGATTTTTTTTTTTTTTTAAATGCACAGATACTACAATACCAGTTATTTTATATGTTATTAAAAACACTTCAAACTCCTGGCTGAGGTGAAATATTATTTTTTAGTCACCTCTGTATTAAATGTGAAACAATAACTCAGAAAGTAAATTATTTCTTATATTCTTAAATTCAGGTAGTAATGATATTTTGTAGAAAAATGTGCACATTCTGGACATTTTTTTAAAAAAACACAGTATCTCTGTTGAGAAATCAGGAAATGACACTGGGGACCATTATTCTCATCTCTCCTGAAGTGCAGTTCTCAATGTGAGGCACAGCTGATGCTCTGCTCTTGTCCTGTACCCTGCAGAGAATGTGCCCACTTAGGAATCCCCCTTCAACCTTTTCCTTTATTTTTTCAATACCTTGGGGTTGGGGAGTTATTCCAGTTCCCAGCTGCCTTTTTGCAGCACTGTTGCTTAGTGAATTGTTCCCTATCCAGTATTTTTGCCATTTATCCTTCCTGCCCAAGTGTTAAACTTTACAGGTGTCTTTATTGAATGGCAACTTAATTTTTGTCTGAAATATTTTCTCAGTCTGTCAAAATTATTTTGAGTTGTAGACCTGTCCTCCAACATTCCTGAGACCCTTCTCTGCATAGAGTCACTTGTGATTTAAGAGCTGCATTTTCTATGCACTTTGGTAATGCTTTTTATAATTAAGGTACATGTCAAACTAATTTATTGTAGTCATTAAAAAAGAAAAAAATCCAAAATGATAGACGGGGGAAATCATTATTCTTTTGGCAATAACACGTTCAGATAGTCAGATATTCTAAAATGAGAATATTTCACTCAGGACCCTCAAATTCCCCTAAGATTCCCAGCTGCAGTGTGGCCTGGGGCAGTGGAGAATGGAGAGCTCCCAGGTTAATTTGCTGTGTGCTGCATATGCAAAGGCCCAGCCCTGTTAGTCCCACAGGAATATCTGATAATGCACTCAATTTGTGACACTAACAGCAAATAAACTATCCAAAAAGAAATGAAATTTGATTGCCTCCAATTCCAGGAATATAGGGAGGTTTGTTTACCCAAGCCACAGAGTTTCTGGTCCCCAAGAATGGATTTAATAATTTAAAACCTTTGGACCTGGGCTGTGTTGTATGAATTTTACCAAAGGCTCTGTGCCTGGTGTGACTTACATTCAGCATCTTGGCCAAGGGGAATTGGAGTGACTTAATGCATCCAAACCCGAGATACCATCAGTGCCAGAGGGCATTTCTTGCTCTCAGAGGAGAGACTCACTGGCAGAAAGGGAGACAGGAGAGCTGCTAAAAAAGAGTGTGTGGTCACAGCAGGCTGGAATAAACCTCACCCACAAGGTCTCTCTGCACAGTCACCTGTCATAAAGTATTTCTATATCCATGGATACTTAGGTGATTTTCAAGCCTGGGTTCTTTTGGTAATAATGGAGAAGTGGATTGAGAGCATGGGAAATAAATTAAATTACTTATGTGGGAGGCAGTGAAATATGACTAAATGCATTGGGATCTTGTTGTTCCTGATGATGCATCTGAATCATTCACCTCTTCTGAGCCATTCAGTGTCCTGGTGGACACACTCCTAGGAGAGAGGTTTAGCTGAAAACTGCCTACAAGAGAATATATGCTTGAGTAAATCTAATTTAGAACACATTAGCAATTATTATGGAAGCCTTGTTTATATTTAGGTTGTTATCATTCACTGAATTTATAATATTACCTCTGGACAGGGAGTGGATTTGTTTTGTGGGGATTCTGGTACTGTAAGTAATGTAATCAGAGTTTATAACCTCTGCTTTTGTACCACACATAGGCAACAGTAATGAGAGGAAAATCTTTAGGGGGAAAACAGTAAAAGAAAGTTTCCCATTCTCAAAGTAGGTATCTAAAAATAAAATTAAATTAAAAGAAAACAAACAAAAACAAACAAAAAACCTAACAAATAAATAAAAAGTGCAGGGGAAAAAGAATGCATGAATGTTAAGAATTGATCACTAAATATCACACATTAGAATCTAAATGTCTCACAATTTTTTTTTTTTTAAAGTCTGTTCAGTAGGAGCTCCTTCCTTCTGTTCTGTTTCCCCTAATTCCATCCCTTTCCCTGACCCCTGCAGGCTTTGTCACCCTGTGTTGGGTGTGCAGGAGCAGCAAAATCTGCCTCTTACAGACCACCTGGAAAGTGCAATAACACTGATGTGAGGATAAAATGAGACAATAGAAAAGGAAAAATATAGCACATGGACTGTTTTTTTTTTGTATTAATTAGCTGAAGAGAAATAGGGAGATGGATGAAACACTATGTAGCCATATCTGCTCTTTTCTGCAACCATTTCCATCTCCTGGTGTCCTTCCCTGAGATCATATCAATCTTTCACCTTAAGTCAGCTTTAAAACACTGGATTCTACAGATTTTTTTTTTTTTTTTTTT
>WEIU01014851.1:496487-569962 GCA_013389925.1 Aegithalos caudatus
TTTTGTTTGTTTTGTTTTGTTTTGTTTTTTGTTTTTTGGTTTGGTTTTTTTTTTTTTGTGGTTTCAGACAATTTGACATCTTCAAATTTCATCCATCTTATCATAATAATGTGTTTTCAGTCAGATGGGCACTTAAAGGTTTCTTTTTCCTCTTCTACTGCTCCTACTCTGGTAAATAACCAACCTGACCCTGCTGACAGAGTCCTTTACACGTGCACATTGATGGATTCAAAACACAGCCAATAATTCCTGAATTTTGCACAGATATTTTCTGCAGTCACTTTTGCAAAGACCCAGGAAGCAGGTGAAGGTACTGTGAGCCTCTGACAGACTGGCAAGAAATAATTTAGTAATCTGCTGCTGCAAAACTGCTTTCAGGTAGGTTTTTCTGGAAGGAATTTTCTCAGCTGATAAAGTTACTTTTTGGTTGTCAAAGCATTGTAGGAAGGTTCAGGTACCATAAAGTCTCTAAACATTCCTCTGGTTTCTAAGAGCCATCATAATTATTTATAATGTGACAAATTATTATTTTCTTTAATATTTAAATGGAGGCTATTTTAAGCAGTATCTGAACAACAAAGCAATTTAAATTCTCTGAGGTGATTTCTCACCCATTGGTGTGTTTGCTCTAAATCCAGAGAAATTTATAGATCTCAGATAATTTTTCTGTAATGCTTTCAATTCATTGTTCAATTTTTGAACCTCTAATATTTTCTGCTAGCTGTGCACATTCACAGTCCTTTCTTTGCTGATATCCATCTAACTCTGAAGTGCAATTATATTGTATTTCCTGTTTGCAAGTATAAAAAGTCTATATTGACCCTGGTGGGATAGAAAGCTATTGCTGGTACAGTAGCCAATAAATCTTGGAGTTGGAATATGTCTGCTTTAATCTTCACTGTAATCAATTAAGCTTTGAGGTTGGGACTTCTGAGGTTTAATTCACTTGGCTGTTTGCAGAAGTCTATGAGCTGTCTCTTCTGAGGGATTGGTTGTGATATTAGGATGCAGTAGCAGAAGAATAAATCCATACACAAAATCTAAATTTGGGCACAAGCTATAAAATGAGGGTTGAATTACACAGATGGGTCATTTATTGTCTGCTTTTTTGATCAAAAGTCGGTTTTTTAAGGCTTCAGAATGGTGGATTTTTAGTTTGTACAGAAAACTTGCATACGTGTATTAGTAAAATTCCACGTGACTTGTTTGTTTTCTTTTGGGGTGGGCTATTTTAGCAATTATTTTAAATATGAATAATGACTCATGCATTAGTCAGACTGTTGACTTGAAGGCTCACTTCCAAATGCCATGTGATAGCACAGTTCCTGCTACTACTTCCACTTGTGTTTTCATCTTTTTTTCCCCCAACTAAGTCTCAAAAATTGAACTGTATGGTCCCTCTCCTTCAGAGATGGCAGCCAGCCTGCAGATATCCAAATAATCCCCAAATACTCCATCCCAGCTCCTCAGGAGAGGGATATCAAAATACTGTTCAGATACCCAAATACTCCATCCCAGCTCCTCAGGAGAGGGATACCAAAATGCTGTTCAGATATCCAAATACTCCATCCCAGCTCCTCAGGAGAGGGATACCAAAATACTGTTCAGATATCCAAATACTCCATCCCAGCTCCTCAGGAGAGGGATACCAAAATACTGTTCAGATATCCAAATACTCCATCCCAGCTCCCCAGGAGAGCCTGCAGCATTTTCCCAGGGTGGTAAATGTGCTACCCCTGTTGGTTTGGCCATTCAGGAAAAGCTCCCCTGAGCTGGTTTTGCACCATGGAGTCACAAGAACCCCAGGGCTCTCAGATTTCTCCTTCCCAAGGGCTCTGGGGAGCTCTGCTGCTGCAGGAGGCACCAGCCAAAGGGGCTCCCAACATCAGGACAAAGCTCTGCAGTGACCAGACTCAAATCCTCCAAGCTGGGACCCCCTCTGCCTGCAGGGAGCCCCCCAAATGTCACCCCCTTGTCCCACACACTGAGCAGCTCCTCTCCAGAGCCTCCATCCCCTTCCCAGCAGCATCCCTGTGCAGTTTTCCAGCACACAGCCCATGCTGTGCACTCACTTGGGCTGACCTGTGTGCAGAAGTGTGGGTGGAAATCTTCCTTTCTGATGAGCTGCTCCCTCACAGAAGCAGAATAAGAAGAGTTCTTTCTTGTCTGTCTGCACCATTTGCCTTTCCAGCCTAAATGGAGCAGAGGATGCTGC
Organism: Aegithalos caudatus; assembly: GCA_013389925.1. Classification (NCBI taxonomy): domain Eukaryota; kingdom Metazoa; phylum Chordata; class Aves; order Passeriformes; family Aegithalidae; genus Aegithalos; species Aegithalos caudatus. The sequence goes on from WEIU01014851.1 coordinate 498,703, forward strand.
TGCTGTGGGGAATAAACTTCTCTTTCCCTGTGAAATATGGAAACAGTAAAATGCTCCAGGTGCTCATTTTTCCAGCCCCCACAGAAGCCAGGCATTGTAAAGCCTGAGCAATAGGCAGCATCTCCTATTTTTTAGAGCAAGGTGGTCTTTTTTATTTTTTTTTCCACCCTCTGTGGCTTTTCATCTAAAAGCAAAGATCCATTTAAACTGAAAAGCTCTTGTGGCAGTATATTAGGATTTTGGGGGTTTTTTAAATCAAAAGTTCCACAGAGAGGAATAGTGAGAAAGCCAACAGAGCCCATCCTCCCCCCAGGCAGCAGGACCATGGGCTCAGGGCTCTCACCTGGCATGGAAGTGCAGCACAGCTTCCTGATTTCCCAAATTTAGAGGAAAGCCTGGAACTGAAGCCTCCCAGAGTGCTGGATGCACGAGCTCAGTGCCAGAACCTTCCTGGGTGCAGGATCCTTCCAAAGTCTCCTGGTTCTGGCTTCATCACTTTCTTGCAAGAAGCCAAAATGATCTTGCTGCCAGCTCTAGGGTTGTGTTTCATCAGGAAGGGATTCAAAGGAATAATGCTCTAACCCCTGCTTTTTACCCCTTTTGTGCCTTTTTTTCCTCTGAAAAAAAAAACAACAAACAAACCCAAAACAAACAAAAAATCACAGAAAACACAGTTTGAACTTTTATACAGAACCTGGTTTATTATTCTGATTTTAAGAGGCAGAAAATCAGACCAGAGGTTCCCACTGCACATCAGCCATCATCTCTGGTACCCAAGGATGGTCTCTAGATCCCATTTTCCATCAGCCACCAGGAGTTGATCTTATTGCAATGCCTGATTATAAAAAACACAAAAGTAGCACATTTCTTAGCTGGATTGGCATATTGCTATTTATGGCTGTTTAAGTCATGTATATTTATGAGCTTCTAAAATGGTGTGTCCAATTTCAGAACGTCTTCAATGTCCAAATCTCATGAATTATAAAGTAGATGTTTTAACATACACGCTTATTAATGTACAGAAGAAAAATTACAAGTAATATTATGACTAATTTCCTGTAGGAACTGATAAATTGCCTGCATATTTATTTCTTCTGGAAAACTCTGACTCCTTGGTTTCATAATTCCCAGGCAGAATATTTATACCTTTGACAAATAAGGCAAAGCATATTTGACACTTTTAAAATCCATTTACTTGCCATTTTCAGACTGTGGTGTTCATTAACAGAAAAAAATGCCTTTTTTTTTTTTTTTCAGCAAACAAGGTAACTGACCTGGCACTTAAAAAGGAAAAAAAAAATCTCCTTGCTATTATTAAATCTACTTTTTAATATATTTTAAGACTGATATATATGCCTCACTGTAATACACCTTTGCTTAAATACATTTTGAACACAAGCCTTCAATGGTGTTACTATTTGGGAGAAAAAGACAAATATTTTCCAATGCTTCACTGTTGTCTTTGTTTAAACTTTACTAGACTTATTTATCATGCACTTGAAAATATTTGTGATATATACACACATAAGTTTCAGGAAATTTGACTTTAAAACTTCCAGGTAAGAGAAATCTGTAAAGTATCTCCTGGCCAAAACTTTGACTGGTTGTGGTGTGGAAAGAAATCCAGGTAAACACAGATTAGCCATCATTATTACACTGGGCAGCAAAGAGTGGGTGAGTTTGTTTAATATTCATTGCTGCTCTGACACATAAACTGAGATTTTCTAATTAATAACAGTGTAATGGTTAGGGATCCACACAGTAATAAAGCTGCTTATAGGATGGCTACTATAAAAATATAAAAATAAACAAGCCCTGGAGTGAGTTGTAAAGTTATTTAATTGTCTCTAAATTAGATGTGGGGGAAATAACATTTAAAGAAGGCATTTGTTGCAGCATTGTGAATTTCCTCTCTGAGAAAGGTTTTACCAGCCTAGATTTAAATGGAAAGGAATGATTGTAAAAGCAGTGACACCTGTAAATGTGCATACTTGGGATATTTTAATGAAGAGCAATAGTTTAAAGGGGTCTGCAGCTGGCTGCAAACCTGAGTTAAGGCAAACAACAGCCCTGATTGAACCACTCTGGAGTAAAACATCTGTTGAATAAATTGTAGAGAAATAAATGTAACATGATAGTAGAAGCCATAGTTTTCCAAGGTGAAAAATTTAACTACACAATCAAATGAAGTTGTTTTATTTGTTAGTTATATAAAAGATCATTTCTTGTTCAGTTTAGCAGTTTCCACTATAAACTTGGCTGCTTACCTACATAGAATCAGGGAAATAACATAAAATATGAACTCAAATCAGCCATAATTCTTTGGTTCTGGTAGAATTTGCTGAGGTCCAGTCCTGTTGGATCATCTGGTTTGAAGAGTGTCACTCTCCTGTCCTCCTTAGTGATGCTTCTCTGTGTAGATTGTAAATCTTTCCTTTTTTATTTCTACTTTCTTCTATGAGTACAATCACTTTTTCAGTGTCAGCTGGAAGGAAATAACTGGTTATTAAGGCATTCATGATTGAGTCTGACAGAGGGCAAAAAAGCACAAGTAAAAGCCTTTAATTAGGCATATCCTTGATTTTGTGTGACTGATTCTCTGCAGGTTTATCATATAATAGGGCTGATTTTCAATCTTTGGGAGTGGCTGCAATGTGGAAAAATCTCTTTCCTAAATCTAGTGCACAAGTCCAAAATGTACAGACTCTCTTTCTGCACCATCCCTGGTCACAGATACATGCTAAATACTGTAAATATCAGGGACATTTCCGAGCTTGGCAGGTGTAAAGGACCTTATCACTAAAATTCCCATGGATGTAGCTGGTAATCTTTGGTATTTTCCTCCACAGCCCTGTCCCAGAGAACATGAATTATTGTTATTGTGTTCCCTGGGTGAGGATCAGCTGCAGCACTCCTCAAGGGAGAGCAGAAATCACTCTGGATCTTACAGGTGATACATTCCATTCAATTTTTATTCCTTTTTTTCCAAATACATATTTGTCCTACCTCTGGCATTCACAACAAACCTCTTCAGAGGAGGAAACTCTTTTGCCTGATGTGGCATGCCTCAAAGAAAACACAAACTATTTCTACTTTTTCCTTCTAGTTGGATGCAAGTTATAATTTGCAAAACAGCCCCGTGGTGTACTGCCACGTCAATCAACCTTTTTCAAAGGAGATTTGATTTAAACACTTCTTCCCTAAATCATGTTTCTACACAGGCCTACACATCCATGCTTTCAATGAAATTAATAGTTGTCAAAAGAACAAAACATGTATTATCTGTTCCTTACACTGACTTGAGCAATAATGAGTACTGGCACAAAGAAAGACTCCAGAAGATATGACAGACATGAAATCTTTTGGTTTGTTTTGGGGTTGTATTTTTTTGTTTTAATCACTTCAGGAGCACTGAATGTGAATTAGAACTCGTTACTGTGTGTGAAGAGAATGAAAAGTCTTGCAGAATTAAAATCATTTATTTTAATTTATATTTGTTTCTGTAATTTTGGGAGAGCATAGGGGTATAGGAGAGAATTTTCTTGTCATGAAATGAAGTTCTATATGAAAACAAAATACATTTGAAATTGTCAGAAAGATCCAGCCATGAAAGATGATTTTAAATATGTGGCTAAAGAATTTTGTAACTTTCAACACAACTTCTCCAATATCTATTGCAGAAAATAATTTTTTCTCAGGATATCAAGTAGTGCCACCACCTTTGCTGACCCTTTTCCCTGATCCATAGAGCCATGAACTCAGCTGGAGCTTTCCTTTGTGATGTTCTTGATGCCCTAAGTTTTAACTTTCATATTTTCAGGTTCTGTGGTGCCCAGGGTGCAGCTCTGAGCTCACAGTCAGGGTCACTCAGCTCTGCACACAGCAGGGACACAAAACAAATCCTTGTCCTGCTGCATCCCAAGGACAACTTCCAGCCCCAAAGCACAAACAAGGGTGGCTGCAGGGAGGAACAAGAAGGATGGGAGCTCCCAGCCTGGAGCTGGAATGGGACAATTCAACCCCAAGGTGCAAATGGACCCAAACTGATCCAAGGGTGAGACCTGGGGACCCTTTGTCCAATTTGGGACCATTTTGGGTCCCCCTTGGGTGCAGCCCTGGCCAGGCTCTTGTCCTGCCCAAGGTGTACCCTAAAGGCCTTTGAATAAATCTCTGCTTTATTCTCTGGCTCTGTGCAGTCTCTGTTCCAGCTCAGCCTTCCCAAGGGATCATTCTCAGAGAGGTTCCAATTCCTACCTGACTTCTCTCTGCCCTTATTGCTGAGGATCCCTGCCATGGATTATGGGACCCTAAACAAGATTTTGCTGCACATTAGATATTTTCTCTCAGCTTTGAGTTCAGCTTCAATAGTGCCATCTTCTTTCTGTTCTAATTTTCCTCACTCCTCAGAGCTTTAATTCAGCTTCTACAGGTGTTTCCTTTTTTCCTCTTATCAGATCAGTTTCAAATATAAATGCTGCTGCCATATTTGATGCTATCACAAATTTCTTTATGAATTTCTTTTTAGTAGTTTATCTCTTTTTGCTGAAATCTCTGGAGAGTTTGAAGCCAGTAGAAAGATAAATTATTTGGGGCACCCAGGCTTGAGTTGCATTGAACAGATATAAAACTCAGTTCCACTTTGGGGGAAAAATTACATTTACAGCTAACCAGGATACTTGTTCATAATTCTGAAACTAGACAAGAGAAAAATTAAGCCACTTATATCTCATGATCTGTCTCTCATGGCTGTGTGTCATGGTTTATTTTTAAAGGGGTAATTCACTTTAACTGAGAGCACCAATGCCTGAATGCCCAAAGTACAAAAGTAGATATATGACAATATTTTTACCCAAAAGCTCTGTGCTAACCCAAATACTTTTACCCAAATACTCTGTGCTAAATCAAGGAAACAAGTTCAGTCAGGGCCCTTTTCTTTACAATAACTTTTGAACTAAATGTGCTTTAGCTTTTGATGGTGTCTTGAGACTGACCCAGGGACTCCACAGGTTCCAGGAGATGTTTTTGGGTCCCTCAGAGCATCCCTGGCCCCTGCCTGATTTAATCCACCCAAGCAGGTGAGATTCATATTTTCCCTGTAAATTGCACCTGTAACCATGCTGACTGCACTGCCAGCTGGGGAGGGGCTCAAGGTGAACTTCTGTCATTTTTCTCACTGCAGAACAGTGAGTTTTAGAAATCTGCAATTCTAAAATTGAAATTCTTTTCAGCCTCTCCAACAGGCTCCAGACTACCACAGTTTGTGCCATTTGGAATTACTGGTAGATGTCATTGGGCTCAGAGGGGCTGCCAGTGACATTTTTGATCACAAGGTGCCACTTTGTGGCTTTCATAACCTAAAGTTTTTTGGAGCCAATGTGTTTTTCACAGAAATATACATAAAACCAAAAAAGCACCAAAAAAAAACCTCCAAAAAACTTAACACTTGCTCTGTAAACAATTACAAATGAGTCTGTTCATAAAGAGTGATGTCCTCCTTTGACCTACATCTGAATATTCAGCTCTAATCTTCTTACTGCTCCTACCTGCCTTAAAACTGTGCTGGAATATGTGAATTTTGAATTATGGACGCATGAATATTATGCTAAAAATTAACTTTGGATAAGTTGTCTGTGAAGATGTGTCACGAATAAGAGCTGATGACAAGGTTAATTAGCATCACTGCAAGTTGTGAAGCATGCATTAAAAAAATTAGGTCGGGAAAGAAAATTTAAAAATATAAATAAAGATTAAAAAAAATCCCATTGTACCATGTCACAGAGTTACCTTAGCTGAACTGGATCTGCTCATCTTGAGGAGGTGAAAATTGTTGGCAAATAAGCAGAGTTCCAGCTGGATTCTTGTCCTGCTGGGACATTCCCAATGCAATCCCTGCATGCAATCTCTCATTTCTTCAGCATGTAGAATAAATATTTTTCCCCCTTTTCCTCCTCAGAGGCAGCCTTAGACATCCCTCATTGCACTGCACTTCAAGTTCAGTTCAGAATTTAGCTGAGGTTGCTTTTAAGCCTCTCAGAAATGGGGTTTCTTTGGTCAGGCCACTTGGTTCTGCTCACACTTTTCTCTCTGTCGTGATCACCAAGGAGATCACACAGCACCTGGATGTTTTCCTTTCTAAAGGAAATCCTTCCTGATTTGTATTTCAAATCCTTTTGAGAGCCACATTTCCTTCCAATAGGAAGGAAATATAGGAAATAGAATGAAATACAATGAAATGTCATTAAATATTTCTAGAGGGAATCTGTGAAAAGAAGTTAAGACCATATTGCCAATTAAATAAATAAAAAACTCCCAAAAATCTTGAAAATATTGTTTTGTGTTGTTCTGCTTTAAGGTCTTTTTTCTTTAGGGTAATATACCCTCGAAGCTACACGGAAGATCATTTCCTGCTACTGGAAATATCCACAGAGCAAGCATTTATTTCAGCCAATATCTGGAATTGTCTCATGTTTCCATCAGGCAGGTGAGTGCACCACAAATCACTGGGATGCAGAGAGCAGCACAAAAGGGGCTCAGGAAGGACACTCCTGCCTTCCACTGAAAATTTCCTTCTGATTTATTCACAGATAGGGGAGAAATATTTTAAATATGTCTCAGCCCTAGAAAGACCTTGTCTCTTCTGTAATCTGTCAGTGTCCTCAGTACAGTGATGAAGATCATCATGTGCACAACTCCTATATTTACATGCAAGAAGCCACCTAAAAGATGACAGATTTAACTTCATTGCAGTGAGACATTTTCCTTATGTGATGAATTGTGTTCCCTTTTTCTTCCAATTCTCATTTTTTGTCCTTTCTAAACTTCAATAGACCAAACTGTCAGTGGTTTCCTGGAACATATTTCTCATGTCTCTGCTTAAATCTTCCTCTTTTCTTATTTTTATTTTTTTAAGATGAACTGATATGACTGGATGCTGTGAACTTGCATTTTTACTGTGTTGTTTCTTATAATAATAGCATTATTTAGGACTGGGCAGGCATAATAAAACACAGGAGAGATGCATGGGGGTAGGGAGCTCATCCCTGCTGGACACCCTGGGACAAACCATTGAATATCTCTGACTGTGGTAAATTTGGCTTCATTTTCTCTGCCAAATCTCAAATTACTGACTGTCTGTGAGAAATGTATTTGTACAGTTGGATCTCTGCTCCTGGAAATGTGACTCTTTAAAACAAGATGAGCTCATGTCTCCTGTTCTAATTTTCTCTGCCTAATTAATATTTTTATTTTTGATGCTAATCTTTTTCTTTTTAATGTTTTCTTTTATTTTCCCCTAGTAATATGATTTTCTCCAAACTAAGGAAAAATGTGCCATCATTTGTTTTTCAGGGTTTTTTGGGAACCTCTGTAGTATGTAATAGCAATTTATCAAACACAACTAAGTTTATTTTTTTTCTCCTTATTTTGTTTATAATTTGCCTAGGTATATTGTCAAATCAACCCAGTGTTCAGCAGCTAATGAAAATGAACGTGACAAGTGTGATTTATGACAATTTGAGCAAAGTTTCCATGTCATTGTGTGCAATATTTCACATTTTTCTTTAGCACAGCAGGGTTGAAATATTCTCCGGAGTGCCTTGCAGTTGTTTATTGTTTGCTTGTTTTGAGAAAGACTTGAACAACACCAGGGAAGCAACAACAAGGAATAAAAAAAATACAAAAATGAACTTGCCTTACTTCAGATGTCTGCGAGTCTTGAACCGATCCTGAGCGTTTGAGGCTCTTTATTTTATTTTAAATACCACACTCAAGGAAAAGAGAACAGGTATTTTTAGATGCTCTCAGAGCTCCCAGATTTACATTTCCCCCCCTTTTGCTGCTCCTTTATAAACTCAGTGGTTAATGCAGGTGTGAGTTAAGCAGCAGCATCAGGGGGAAAGGTTCCAACTAACTGTGAGAAATGTATTTGTACAGTTGGATCTCTGCTCCTGGAAATGTGACTCTTTAAAACAAGATGAGCTCGTCTGTCCTGTTCTAATTTTCTCCAATTAACATCTCAAAAAAAGGTTCCACAGCAGCTGCCAGGGCGAGGAAGTGGCGAGGAGAGGACAACCACGGTGAGGAACCTGGAGAAATTCCTCCCTGCCCTGCTGGGATCAGGATCACAGAGCACTGAGCCCCACCACTCTCACCATCCCATCCCCATCCCATCCCAGAGCTGCTGGAGGTGCCATCACTGCCCTTGTCTGAGTTTTGTTTGCAGGTAGAAAAATTCTGCAGGCTTTAAAATGCTAAGCAGGTGTGCACCCACCGTGGAAATAACTGCAGCAGGCACTGAAGCTGAGGAGGAACAAGAGAAACTTGGGAGTTGAAAATGTGCTGCAGAAATATTAGGAAATGTGTGTTTTTACTGTCAGGAAGATTTTAATTTCTTACTTTTTTTCCCACTCTTATTCTTTTCCGCACTATTTTGAACTTTCTGAAAACACAAAATGGTAGTGCAAACTTTTTCAGGAGTGACTGCAGTGACTTCTTTCTTCAATAACCTAATCCAGCACTCTTTTTTGTTTAAAACTCTTAGCCCTGGTTTTATTGCAAGTCCTTCTGGGCAGGCTGTTCCCAGCCTGTGCTGACCCATGACCTGTCACAGCCAAGGACTGGAATTCTTTACCCACCTGGCACCTGAAAGCTGAGTGAACATTTCCTGCTGCTCCCAGTGGCACAAGTTCTGCCACAGTGGCCAGAAATCAGGGCTGGTAAGGAAGGAGAGGTGTGAATGCAGAAGGATTTTACCATGTTTTCAGTAGGAGCCCCTGGAGGCAGATAAAGAGACACAGGGGTGTCCCTGTACCCAGCTCTATCCTGGAGGGAGCTTTGGGAAACCCTGCAAGAAATAATAAAGGCATAATTCAAAGCATAGGTTTTAATCTGAGTATTTAGCAATACAATCAGACCCTTCCTAAAACAGACACATGGCTTATTCCTTTTATCATTATTAGCAGATTCTTAACATCCAGTCCTGAGGTGATATTTTGATAGGAAAACAGAAAATAAAATTAATGTTCTTTTTACAATTAAACAGCATTTTACACATCTCACTCCATTTAAAGAAAAGAGGGCAAAAATCAACATTGTCATTTTCCAAATGGGAAAGCCATGGCACAAACCAGTTGAAATAGCTTGTCCTAGTTTGTGCAGAAATCTGAGTGGTCCCTGGTGATCATTAAGAAGGATCCATCCTATTCTGGGCTAATGAGGACAAAATAGAAGTGGTTCTGGATGTGGCTGAGAAAAGATCAGACACTTTGTAAAAAGGAAAAGCTCACTAGATTTATACCATGTTCCTGCATCAGGTGGTGTGGCAGAACAAAGTCAAGTAAAGAAATCCTTGATTGGAGGATATTAGTTAAATTAGGAGTGCTCATTGCTTTCTGTAAGTAATGACTGGGATATATTAGGGGAGAAAAAATGCAGTCAGTTTGTAATTGTCCTAATCTAACCTTTCAAACTTAAGGTTATGCACCAGTCTAGACAGATTTATAGTAATTTTGTTTAATTAATGTGGAACTTTTTTTTTTTTTTTTAAAGTATTTCAGTGTTCTCCATATCTTAACTCAGTGGAATTAGTGGAGGATTCTATTAAGCCATGACTTTGCTAATGTAATTTGATGGTTCAACATCTCAGTGTGCCTAGTTTTCACTATTTGTTCCGCTTCAAAATTTGACATGATCAGTCAGATCTTGGAATTCTAATTATGCAAGGAGGAAAAAGACTTCAATATTTCAAGTCCCCACAGAAAAAGCCAGTGGGTATGTAATTAAGAACGAGAAAAATGCTCGACCTACTTTTTTCAGTTTAGTCTAAACTTCTAATTGATCTCTCTTTATTTCTTTCCATTGATCTATTTATCTGCTTATTCAGTCTGTCACTAATAATCTTGACCTTATTTTGTGTTGATTGATCATTTAAACTCATTTCTAGCCTGAATGATGGTAATTTAATAATGTGAGCCAATTAGGAGTCAAATAGAATCAATAAACCATTCTTTGACATCAGCAGGAGAAACACTGAAGTACCACTGTCTCATTAGACCTTTTAGCATTTTGTATGAATATCTTTAGGGATGAAGAAAAATGAAGGTACTGCTGAAACTGGAAAATACTTCATGACATGTTGTTATCTTTCCAGCTATCAACTTTTTTCCAGCTTCAGAAAATAAAAGCCAGGAGCGGCTGTTGTTTGTTCAACCCCAGCAGGCACTCTCCATCTAATCAACTGCCAGTATGGGGAAAGATGTGTTTGCATCCTCACTCCTGCTTTCATCATATCTCTAATGTTTGTTTTCCAGCTGTTTTGCCTTTCACATGTATTTTAAGTAGCAAAAGAGTCTGATATCTTCTGAGCCAACCATGCCATAACTCAGATCTCTGTAATCTGGGGAGAAACCACCATTTGCTGAGGGATTGAATTTTTATTTTTTTTTTCCCCCAGGGGAAAAAAGTTGTGAAAAATAGTGTTTCTGATGCTGGAAAATATCAGAGGAAAAAGTTGTTTGGAAGAAAGTAAGAAGGCTGATTGATGATCACTGCATATTAACAAATGTTTCCTCCACTGGAGGTAGCATCATGATTTCATCTCACAAGTTCACACAAATGTTGGATCCAAAAAACCAGGTGGAGCTGATCCCATGCCTTCAGCTTGCTCACTTGCCTTCATAAGATTTTGGCTTTCAAGTGTCTTAATAGCTGTTTTGTAAAGCATCCCTTGCCAATCTCTGGTTCCCCAGTGAATCTAAAAGCAAATTAAATGCTCAGAAATCACTTTTGTATCCTGAAAGAAGCAAGATTTTGAGGCATGTTTGCAGATATCTTTAAGAATATTCTCCTGAGGTTGGTATCATGAGGAAAGGGATGCTGCCAGGTGCTTGCAAAGATCCATCCCTCTTCCTTACTGAACACCTTTGTGGAAAAGCTATTTTTTTATCAATTCCATGAGCATTCCTAGCAGAATCTGAGTTCTCTTAGGTTATCTCTTACAATTTTACACCCTTTTGGTCTCAGATTAAAAGTTCCTTTGGTCTAACCACTGCTTTTGTTGGATGAATTCTAACTGTGGTTTCTCACAGGCTTGAGTACAATTTGTTGTTCCTGCCTCTGGATGGTGACAGACAATTCCTGCCAGAGCTGGCCCAAATGTAAATGTTAAAAGTGTGGGTGTTAGCAGTGTTCTAAGCCTCTTGTTGGCTTTCCTGTCAGCCCTGTCAGATGCTGCTCTTTTGTTTTGGAGTTTATATTGATTCATTTTGTTTCCTGCATGGTAAATCAGCTCTAGGAACACCACACACATCATTATGGCTTTAGACAATAATCTGTGAGGGTGTTAAATACTGTCCATGTCACATCAGACAGACAAAATAATCCTTCCCCTAAAATCTTTGTAATTCTTTGTAATCCTCTTCCTAAATCCCACTTTTCCAGCTGGATGGACAGGGTTGTGGTGCTGGCCTGTCCTGTGCCATGTTCTGTTTAGGGTTGGCTCTACTCTTCACATGTCCTTTGTGCCAGAAGAGATTGGCTCTGCTGGCCCTGTGTAAATCCAGATGTTTGTCACATGGGTATTGCCCCTGTGTAAATCCAGATGTTTGCCACATGGATATTCCTGAGGCCCATCACGGAACAGATTGGCTCTGCTGGCCCTGTGTAAATCCAGGTGTTTGCCACATGGATATTGCCCCTGTGTAAATCCAGGTGTTTGCCACATGGGTATTGCCCCTATGTAAATCCAGGTGTTTGCCACATGGATATTGCCCCTNTAAATCCAGATGTTTGTCACATGGGTATTGCCCCTGTGTAAATCCAGATGTTTGCCACATGGATATTCCTGAGGCCCATCACGGAACAGATTGGCTCTGCTGGCCCTGTGTAAATCCAGGTGTTTGCCACATGGATATTGCCCCTGTGTAAATCCAGATGTTTGCCACATGGATATTCCTGAGGCCCATCACACAAAAGGGGATGCAAAGCATCCCAGATTCAAGGAAATAAAAGAGGTTGGAGAGGAGGAAAGAGGGACAGAAATGAAGGTCGAGGAGGGAATACAAATAAAAGTGGAAAAGTTGGAAAAATGCAGAAAAAGGGTAACAGTGAGCAGATGATTGTTCCCTTGCATTGGAATGAGCACAGGGAAAGAGGAACTTTTACCTCTCTTGCAGAGACACACCACTTTTTCCTGTGTTGTTCTGTTTGGGGGATTTTTTGGGAGTGGGATTGTTTTTTCAGTTTTATTCACAATCTATTCCATAAATTGAAAGTGAAGGCAGCTCAAAATGAAACCTCCATTTGCAGGTCTATAATTCATATATTTTCAGTCATTTTGCCAAGCTCTAAAAGCTAGATCAATGGGATAGATTTCCTTTAAGAGCAAATGAGGGTTTTCCACTTCCCTTCCTCCGAAATCTGTTATTATTTTAATTTTATTTTCATATAGGCTTCTCTTTGCATTATTTCTAAACCTTGTTGTGAGCAGATTTTCAAAAAGTGAAATAAAATGTCTGGAGATCCATTTAATGAAGTCCATTCATGAATGATAAAAGGCATTGGATGCAAGGCTCCTAATCAGTGGAGGTTACTAATAATATTCAAGAGTTCTTCCAAACATTCTTTTTTAAAAAGTTTTTTTTTTCTGACCAGAATTTATGTTTATATTTTAAAAACCGCTTTGATTTAATTTCATGTTGCTACTGTTCCATAATTCTCTTTTTGTCTTTCATGTTGAATTTTAGTTTTCTCTACCTTATGCTCAAAAGAAAACCTACTTATTTAACTGGCAGCTCTTCAGAGCTTAGAGACTAAATTGCCTTGGAAACCAGAAGTTTATGTAAGGATAATGGATTTCAGTTATTTGACAACTCAGTAATCTAATGAAATAATGACAGATATAGTTTCTGATTACACCTAAATTTATGATTGGTTAAAACTTCATTTTACAAGAACTAGATTAATGATTAAATATCAAATCATCTGTAAATTTCAGCATTTTGGTTTGTTCATCATTCCATAGGAACAGATAATAAAAACCATTGCGAGAACTCGTTTAAAAATTAAAAGAAAATTACATATTGAAATCCAATCCTGAATTTTGCATGGGACACGTTTAAACTGGGTTATAAAACATTGCATATTTAATCTCACAGGGAAGGAGCTCCCAGTGAGTGATTGCATCCAGGTTGTTGAAGCTCAGCATTCACAGATGATGTAAAAACATCTGGAGTCCCCCTGCCAGCTACCAGGGCAATAGAAGAGCACAGGCACTGTTCCTGGGGCTGGGATTGTGTGGAAATTCAGCTGCAGGATCTGCAGGGCTTCCCCAGCCCCTCACACTGGGCTGCAGCTCTGGGGGATGGCAGGGAAAGCATCAAAGAAATTCATTTTTTCTCCTGCAAAGCTCCAGTCCTCCCCTTGGCAGTGGCTGTCAGGGGGAGCACACTGGGCTGCTTTCATTCCTGCTGCAGGATGCAATTCCTTCAGAGGAAGGAGCAGGAGGGATGAGAATTTAAACTGGGGATCTTGGGGAGAGGAGGGGTTGAGGAAAGAGCAAAAATCCTTCTTTCTAATCATCTTTTCTAAATAAATAGGCAGCTCCTGGACCAGCTGGGTGGGTTTTGTATCATCAGTGATCTTATCATCAGTGTGTCTTATTTGATTATATTTCACTTGGCCAAGCCAGGAGTTTCTCTGAAAGCAATACCTGTGGTGGAAGGTTCAGTTTGTGCCCAGGTGTGATGGCAGCTTGGCAGTTTGAAAGTTTCCACCACACTAACACAATTTTTAAAATTTATTGGCCCTGCCACGGTTGACTTCCTCCAAAATGGAACTTTTTACCAAAAATATTTGTGCAGTGATAATACTTCCAGATTTATGCTTTCAACATGCACTTCATTGCTTGAGGATTATACAGGGATTAAAACAAATTTCAGGTGAAATTATAATGTGAAAACTACATTTTCTGATTTGGATAAGCTGTTCTTGTTGCTGTCTATTCCTTGAAACACTTTCCCATGTTACAAATTTAAGCATACGTGGCATTTTATTTTGTTTCCTATATTACAATATGTTACTAATAGTGGTGTAAGTTTTGATTAAAAGGTGAGTAGTTTGGGCAATATAAAATGTCTTGAAAAGTACCACGTTAATTCACACAACAGGACTGCTTTCAAATATCAATTCTATGCAGTTTTTCTCATATATATTCACAGACATCACTCCTTCTTAGCTTTAAAACCTGACCCCAGGATCTGTCAGCCTTTATATCTCACTAAGGCTGTTGGGCTGAGGTTTTTATCTTTGAAATCACAAGGAGCACTGTGGTGGTGACGCTGATTTCTAAACAGTAAGAGACCCTCATTTATTGAAATGGACTCCAGAATATGTGAGTTTTATATTCTGTTATAAATCAAAGACCTGGGGGTGTTTTGTTCAAACTTCACCAAAAATGTTGCCTTTCCACAGAAATGAACATTTTTTTTTATTTGAAAAAGAAAGGAGTTGATATATAGAATATCAAACAGGGATTTGCAAGTTTTGCTCACAAATGGCTGCTTAAACATAAGAAATCAGGTTAGGAATGCTATATAACAGAATTCATCTTCAATGCAATGCCTAAATGAAATGCAACCTCTCCCACAAGGACTTTCTTTTCAAACCTTTTTGCAGGCTGTGTGGGATCTTTGGGACCATCTGGGAAGCCCTGGCTCAAAGCACAAGGAAATAAAGGTAAATTAGATTATTCAGGTTTGCTGTACTGCCTATCCTTTTCAATGGAGTTGAAGATGTGGCAATGGCACAGACAAGATAAAGAAAAGTTCTTAACAAATTCCCTTGTCATTACACTTTCCTTGGTTAAAATTCAGAAAGGCAAATTACATGGAGGAGCACAGCTTAGATGCCCTGTCAGCTAAACCCCACCTGGGCTGTCTGCACGCCAGCTGGAATGAAAATTAAACTTTTATTTATCACTGTCTGCAAGGGAAACCTCTGGTTTTCCATCAGGCAGATCAGGTCCTCTTTTATTCCATGTATTTATCACTTGGAGGTTACAAACAGAGCAGGAATGAAGAAATACCTCAGATCTCAAGGTAAAATAAACCAAAAATAATCTGATCTCCCACCCAGGTCAGACTGATTCTAAGGAGAGAGCTCCCTGTGTGTTTTTCCATTGCTGCTGTAGAAACCACAGCCATTGGGGATTGTATTAAAGAACAAACTGTATCATTAGGTAAAATCAAAGGGCTGTTAAAAACTAGGAGGGCAAGCTGGACCTCCTTTCTGTAGTTAATTTAGGATCATGTTTGTTGCTGAAAACCCTCATCTCCCCTACCCCAGCAGAGGAGCTTTGCTGGGTGAATGCACTGAATGCAAACGTCTCTGGGCTTTTTGGGTTTAAATCAGCCATTAGCACTGCCTTTTCTTGTCTCCCATTAACATTTATACACTCAGGAAGGGAATACTTTCTTAGCCTAGCAATAGGGGTTTGTATTTTCCTTTTTACACCCTCAAGTACAGACAATAGCCCCCTAATGAGAGTTGAGAGATGTTTTTTTTTTCATTTGAGACATTCTTGAGGGAAGAGATTTGGTGGGGGAAAATGATTGGTGATGGGGGATTGTTGTTTCTTTCTTGAAATTTTGCTGGAAGACTGGAAAGGCAAATATCTGCTAAATCTGCCAGGTTCCTCAAACAGTTATCTCCTGTGCTAAGGGGGGAACTACTGCCCCACACGAATGAAGTGCACAATGCTATTTAAAATATAAATTCACACAGGCTGTGTCCTTTAGCTTCAGCTGTGTGCTGGAATGAGTCAGCGAGTGCAAAATAAGGTTTAAAAGAAGTTAAAGCACCAGAGCACGTGGCAGGACCTAATTCAGCTCCATGAACTGGGGTGCTACATTCGGTGTGAAATACAGATTATCCTGGGATCACAGCTGGATCCCTTATGGAGCACAGGCTTGGACCAGAGGCTGGGAGATTAAAACAGCCTTGCTAATTGTCCTCTTCTCGTAGAAACAGTCACTGGAGGTGCTTTAGGATGTCCCAGGTGCGTGCCTGGATCTGGTTATGCCCCCACGTGAATTCCAGAAGGATGCAGAACAGGCAAAGCCCACTCCTTGGCACAGATTGTCCTTTTAGCTCTCAGCACATCAAACCTCCTGGGGAGCTGCTGTGAAACACAGGCAATTCCCTCCTGTCTCAGTGGCCCTTTTGCCAGAGAGGGTTAAAACCATCTCTTTCACAGGAACAGACTGAGAGATGCTGCAGACCAGACAAACAAGGAAGAAATATCAGATGAGCAAAGATTTAAAAAACCCCAAAGCCTACACTCAACTACATCACTAAAGATAAAGAAGCATAAGATTGCAGTTTCATAAACTTTGTAATTCTCTTAGGAAGATTACTGGAAGTTTCTCCTCTGGAGTTGCCTTTGTGGTGACATCTGTAACAAAACAAAAATAAGGCTTTAGTTCTCCCTGAAGTACTTGTAGGTTAAAGCTATAGCTCTCCCTCCCCATATCTGATGAATAGAGAAAACAGCAGTAATCTCAAATTTCTTAGGGTTTATAGACACAATGATTCACCCTTCGAGCCGCTGGTAGTTGTGTGATAATTGAAGATAAATCTGAGATTCTGTGCAACAGTGAAGAAGCAAATGCTCTTGAGCATCTTTTGTAACAGATTTTTTTTCCCCCCAGAGTATTTTGTTCTCATCAAATGCAGATTTAGATGTTTGTGTCAGAGATCACAATCTGTATGCTGTTTATTTTAGGGAGAAGCCTTACAACAGCCTCTTCTTTGTAAAAACTCAGAAGCCTTGGATGAGAAAGTGCATGATTTTTATCCCTGTTTGTATCTACCCACATTTTGCAAAGTGAGATTTCTCATTTTACTACAGGTCATACAACTCTTCCCCCGTGTTTTTCATCCCCATCAAGTGGTGGCACCTCTAACAATTCACCTCATTCCTCACAGCAGTGACAGATGCAGCCTCGGTGCAGGGTGGGGAGGCTTGGTCCTGGAGGGAGTGTGAAAATGAACTTGTGTCTCATGAATGTGCCTTCTGTGGTGGCAGCCCTCAGCTGTCCCTCCCCACTCCCAGTTTTGTCCTCTGGAGTAGTCAGCACAGTGCTAATTATCTTGAGTTAAAGCCACGTAAGTATTGAGGTGCCTAAAAATTAGAATACTTGTATTTACAAAAGTGAAAGCAATTAGGCAAATCCTCTAAAGGTTTTGACTCAAGTTTCCTAATTATTTCTGCTGATGTCTCTTTTATGAAGTTTTCTTGGGGGGTTTTGTGGGTGTTATACTTCTAAATATCTAACTGTGGCTGTCCTGTGTGTTTGGGTGTGGGGTGAGCAGCTGTTGTGGATGTGCAGTGTGAGAATAATCAACATGCTCTGCCAGAGATTCCCCATTAGTAACCATTCAGTGCCCAAGCTTGAGTAAATCCATTTTCCTATTTGTCCTGTTACATGGCTGGGTCTCCAGGCTTTGTGTAATCCCCATTGGCAGTGTAGGTCTGACACCTGAAAAATAAAACAGCTTGAATTTTTCACAGTTCCAAATCAGTTTTCTCTATCAAAGGTGTGATTTTTAAAAGGGAATATATTCCTTTTTGCCTTATCCTATTGCTCTCTGTGTAATGGATAGAAGCAATTGAAATATCCTGGTTTCTGCTTGGATTGTCAGCTAAGGAGGAAACAAACACCCAAGAACTGTTATGTGAAAAGGTTCCCTGGGGAAATAGAGTCACACACTCATTTTCTTTCCCCCTGTTCTGAGAAAAATCCCCAAGTAATTTGTCCAATCATTTTCTACAGCCAGCACAGCTCCTGACACATGTTCCTCCCCCTGGGCAGGGGACACAATAACTCATTCCTTCCTCAGAGATTTGCTCAAGCTGATGAATTCACACAGCTTCCTCACAAACTCCTCCTGAACAAGGTGACAGAGTCCTGGCTCCCCGGGTTCCCCCTCTCTAACACAATAATCCATGGCTGTCTGCAGGATGCAGGAGGCTGGCAAAGCTTCTGGATCTGGACAAGCAGTTGGAGAAGTGGCTTGGCTGCAGGACAGAGCCCTGCTGCCTGAATCCCCAGGTCACCTTCCAAGGAGATTGCCATGGCAGTGCAGATAACCTGCCTCAAACCTTCTCAACGTGCTTCCCTCAGTGAGGAGCAAAAACACTTTTGCAAAGGCAGGCATAAAAGCTGTCAGGCAGAAAGGGAGAACAGAGCACTGGGGTGTCAGGGAGGGCACCTCCCAAGTCTGGATCCGTGGTCAAGTGCATGTGTGCAAATCAGCGTGGGTTTGGGAGAAATGTGCACACAAATGTCCCCAAATGTCACCTCTGGAAGCAGCCACTGGGCCAGGTCTGGCCACTCCACCTTGGTTTCATCAGCCCAGGAATCCTCATGGCACTGATCACTCCATGCCCAGGCTGCTCTTTGCTCTTCCCTGCATTGTTCTCCATTCTGTTCTCACCTTTTGTCTGGTTGTCACTTGGAATCTCAGCACATATCTTTAATTTTCTGTTCTTTATCAGCAGCCTTCTCCCTCCTGGCCAATATCTATTTCATGGTAATATGCAGAGAGTGGATATATAGGTAAAAGAGCTAATTAGGAACTTTGAATGGAGTCTCTGAAGACTCAAGTTCTGTGGTTAGGTTTAAAAGGGGTTTTGTCTCCTGAATATAAATCTGCAAGTATATAAACTTTCACAGCATCTTAAATCAGAGCACAGAAAGAATCTGTTTCCTTTAAAAACAACAGAGTTATTTTTAGCTCTTGTAAATAGGGGATTGGGCAAGCTGACCCTAATTTCCAACCTCAATCACGCTGTAATATTTATACATCTGGGAAAGAAAATTCCCTTCTGAGGATCTCTTACCTTGTTACTGCAATAATCCTGACAAATTCATCCCTTCTGCTTCATGCATGCTGTAATTCTGTCTGAGAGAAGACAAATTAAAAAGTTCTTATGTTTCACAAAACAAACAAACCGTGAGGTGGGACTGGGAATGCTGCAGCACCAACGGAGTGCAGGGTCTTGCCCCAATTAATTGCTTAATTTGGAGGGAGTTGCTTTGAAAGGTCCTGGCAGATGAGAACATGCTGTGGTGCAGACTCTCAGTATTATTTTTTAATTCCTCTTTTATATAAAATGGGCAAGAGGGAGTGGTTTGTTGGTTGGAAATGGCAGCTCTAGCAGGTAAATATTTCCTCCTGCAGTTTAATTGTATGTCTCAGAGAACCTGCTCAAAAACATTTGAGCAGCAGTAAGGAACTCAAGACTTTTACTCCTATTAAATTAATTACTTCTGTAATGTAATCAGTACAGTTTTGGGCAGGGGTGAGGTCTCCAGTCTTCTGAAAACCCACAAGTGAAAATCATTGTCTGAAATAAATATTAGTTATATAAAGCATGAGGAATAAATTTAGTTACAACTTCAGTGTTACAACACAGTGCTTATAGTTGAAGAACAACACTGTGTTATTTATGAATTTTTCAGTTCAGTGTCTATTCCAAACAGCTATGGGAACAATCCTTTGAAAGGATTCCCTCCATAAATATTTTTTTCTCAAAAACAAATTTGAAGTTTCCATTTCTTGTTTTTCGAGATTTTTTTTAACGCATTTTGTAATTGAAATATTTTCAAATTCTAATTTAAATTATTCTAAAATTGAAGGTTGAAAGGCTCTATTTACAACATGCTAACATAAATAATTGCAATTATCCAATGGCACCTCTCCATGGCTGTCATTTCTTTCACTATAATTGTCAACAAATATTTTGTATGCAGCATGGAGCAGGATATTTAACACTTTTCTAAATTATGCCTTCTCTTTCCTGTATCTATTGAAGAAAGAAAATCAGATTATTATCACTAATATGTGCCAAAAGATTGGGTTTTTACTCCTTCCTTCATTTACCTGTTGTGTCATTTCCCACATTTCAACCACATCTCTGATGATAAATGAGAAAACAAAATCTCTGCAATTTCAGAATAAAAATAGAAGTAAATGTAAAACAATAGAGGCTTTTGTGGACAACTAATTTATGTGATTTATACTTTAATTGCATTAAAAGTAGATCACAGAGGGTGGGGGTGACTTTGGGATTGCTTTGTTTTCAGACTTCTGCAATCTGGAGCCTACAGAGAGTCACTTTTGAAACAGTGTGGGGAAAAAGAGGAGAAAAATACAGCTGACTATAAAATATTATTCATATATTCTCTTTATAGTTATCCTCAGCATTTTCCTGAGCTCTGATTCTCAAAATAAGTCCATTGGAGATGAGCAATTGCACTGTGCATCACTTGTTCAGTTCCTCTCCCTTTTTAAAAATAATTCTTTTTAATTATAATTTTGTATTTTTATTATTAATTCTAATAATATTTTATTTCAATTATTAAAACATTCTCATCTCAACCCTAAAATTTTCCCATTTTTACCCTTCCAATCCATCCCCTCATCCCACTGAGGGGAGAATCAGTGAGCAGCTCTGTGCTGCTTCTTTGGGGTTAAACCACATTTTTACAGAATTTACCTGTAATTTTCTTCTTATTTCACTGCTTTCTTGCAGTGTAATAGCTGTTCTAACTGGGACATTTTCAATTAATCCTTCCACCAATGCAGCAAAACTAAAGCATTTTCACTTCTTTGTAACAATATATTGAATATCTGTGAGCTGGGCTCCAGCCTCTTCTCATAACTCTCTTTTCCTCTCCCTTCTTCCCACTCTAATAATCTCTTTATTCCTGGCAGCAGCTCTGCTCAGCTGGGGCAGAGGGAGCAGAACTGGTTAAAATGACTGAGGGCAGTGCTGGAGGACAGAGGCAATGTGATTTTCTGACCCATTTATGACCACTGGAAAACACAGCCTGAGAAAAACGTCTAGGAACCCATCCCTGATGATTTACTCTAGAAATCAACCTGAGAGACACTTGGCTAAACCCACCATAAACAGTCCCAGACTCGGGCCCAATTCTGCTAAATCTTTGCTCAACGAAATCTCAAGGTAAGATTTTCATAAACATCTCAAAAATGTTAGCCTGAAATGTCAGCCTGAAATGTCACCTGGGCTTTCATTACCATCACCATTTTGTAGCAGGTACTTTCATATCTCAGTAACAACGTGGATGTTGTTCTCATTTGTCTGCAAGGCAAGAGAAAAACAAGAGTTAGGAGTAAGATGGACAAAAACATTTGCCCTTGCAAAGAACATGGCAAAGAGACAATCAGAAACTAAACTATTTTTTAAATTAATATTTATATTTGATTAGAAAAGGCTGACCTTTATTACATTGACATGTATTTTTCCCTATCTGCAAGAAAGCAGAACAGTGACTGGTGAGAGAAAGATCTAATGTATCAGAGAATTTACATTTAATTTGCATATAGTGGGTTTTTTCTATTTTTTTTTTTTTTTATCTTTATCACTTCTGTTTTGCAACCTGCAGTTCAATTAACTTCATCTTTCTGTGTTATGTCTGATGAGACATAACTTGAGTTACTGAGTAATTTCTGTGCCATTTACTGCTTTGGCACAAGGCAGGTATTTCAGGGAAGAAACTCTCCTGGCTTGGCCCCCAGGTATTTTGTTACCCATTGAACAGTGCACCCATCCAAGCCATTTTCTTCAGGACAAAGCTGTGGGAAACACCTTCACTGAGGTCCAGGTAGACACATCCTCAGCCTTTCCCTCCTCCATGAATTGCTGCCCTTATCACAGAGGGAGATCAGGTTAAAAATTAGAATAATTGTATTTACAGAAGTGAAAGTAAGGCAGGAGCTGCCTTTTGTAAATCTGTGTTGGCTGGGGCTGGTTCTCTCCTTGTCCTGATCTGCTCCATGACCTCTCCAGGCACCCAGGCCAGGCTGCCAGACCTGCAATTCTCTCATTTTTTTGCCACCTTCCATCACAAGAGGCCAGAGGTGACTCCTGTGCTCACCCTACATCCATCTGAATTTCCTTTCTTTATTCTGGTTCCATAAACTCTGCTGGGGCACACAGGGCACAGGGGGTTTTCTCCCAACACCAGATTTCCACTCTGTGACTAGAACTGCTCTTGTGACAGGACACTGCCCACAATAAAAGGTTTTGCTAAAATAGAAGGCAAAAATATTTATCCAACACTTCCCAGTCACCAGTAGTCTGCTCCCCAAATCTGTGGAGCAAAGGCAGCTCTGGAGCAGCTTTCCCTGCTCAAGTGAAGATCAAAAGGCAGATAAAGAGTAATAACACTCCTGAGGGAGAGAGCAAAAAGTGCACCCAGCTGAATGAATAGATCTCAAAACTTAAGGTAATGATTTAGAAGGAAAGACATCCTCCCTCAAGCTATCCATATGCACAAGCATAAGTAAAGAAAGCTCCCAGGGGATTGAGTAATTTTCAGGATATCAGAGCTCCTGCAAACCCAGGAGAAAACAATTGAATTTCAATGATAGAATTAAATATAAAGACATTAAAATAAAGAACACACATGACCAGCTCATCAAAGTATTTATGCTGAAAGAAGTCTACAGGCCCATATGGGCATTAAATCTCAAGAGTCTTATTAATGAATCTTTTCCTTCAATATTTTTTGCCTAATTGGTTGCATAGTTTTCAGTCCACCATTATGTTCAGTGGGATTCATGTTCTAAGACTGTCAACTTAGAAAAGTAAAAGACAACATCTTCATGTGATGAAACACACCATGAGCAATCACTCTATGATAGCAGCTCAGTCACATTTAATATCCCTAAAATATGACAAATTTGACTGATGATAAGGGGAGGGGAACATCCTTCCTCCATCAGTTTTTAGGCAGTGACAATAGGGACAGCCTTTATTTACTCCTGGAATAACTGAACTTTAAAAAACCTGATAAACACGATGGAGAAAATGGATTGACTTTAAATTTCACAGTGGATATCAGAGAGTATAAAAGAGTCTTTAGGATGATGAAGGGATTGGAGCAGCTGTCACAGGAGGAGAGGCTGGGAGAGTTGGGACTGTTCAGCCTGCAGAAGAGGACAGTGACAAAGATCTTCCCCTTGTGCAAAATAACTGATGGAGTGGATAAAAAAAGATTGCAGCATTGCAGAGTGAGAGGCAATCAAACTGAAATGCAGGAAATTCCACCTAAACACAAGAAAACACCTCCTCACTGTGAAGGCACACCCTGGAACAAGGTGCCCAGAAAGGTGTGTGTTTGTTCCTGCTCAGGTGTATCTGCATGAGTTGTCTCATAAGAAGGGGAATTACTCCTTAAACTTTGTTGGTCCCACACAAGTTTATTTTTTTCTGATCCATCTCCTAGAATTATTACAATGGCAAAGTTATCAAAAGATTGACAAAAGGATGATTGATAAGTTTTGTTTACTCTCAGATGATGCCTCTGGGAAGCTGGAGCTAAGCATCCTTCTGACCTCTTTTATTTTAGGGGAATTTCAAATGCAATTGTTTTCTAATAAAAAAATGTACTATTCATTTAAAAAAACTGTTCTTCAAAACCTAAAATTTCCTCTGAGAATATCTCTGGCTGATAATTTTTAGCCTGCCCTTGGCATGTTTTTTATCTTTCTGCTCTGTGTGTATCTATTTTCTCTCACAGGATAAAGTCTGAATCTAACTTTCTTCTCATCCAGTATCTATTGAGAAGAACCCAATACCCTTACCTGCCTTCAGAGAGAAAATTGATAGTGGTAACAGTGAGAAAGTTAATGCTTCACAAATAAATTTTCCAAAATGCTGACATTTATTTGCCAAGGTTTTTGCAAGTAAGTAGGTTTTACCTACTTGCATATTCTTGTGTTTAATGCAGATTCTATTGAAAATTAACCTAAGTAATTATTTCTAAAGCCTTATTAAGATAAGCTATAATTTTTTTATTTGTGGAGGACCTTAGAGATAGGAGAAAATGCTCATTTTCCTAATTCATGGGAGAGAATAAAGAGTTCCTATTGTTCCTGCAGTTCCCAGGCTGGGAGGAGGCTCTGGGATTTTTCACAAGTTTTCCTTTGCTCTTTTCTTTGCTAGCTTGTCCTCCACTTGTTTGTTTGTTTGTTTTTGTTTTTGTTTTTCTGCAACATTTCCTTGCCTGCCTGTGTATTACATGAATATAATCTGTCCTCAGGACAATGGGAAGTCACCTTTCCCTTACTCTCTTGGAAAAATCAATATGAACTGGCTGAAGACAGAAATAGCCCTTGCAAGTGTGTGCCACTTGTTCCTGCTCAGAAATGCAGACTCCAGAGGAAAATGGGGCATTTGGAGATGAGCTGTGGGCTTGGGTTGCTGCAATAGTGCTGTGGTCAGCATGAGTGCACTGCTGCCACATGTAACCTGGAGTAAAAAGCAGAATTTACCTTTCTTGCTACCTGAGGGGATGGGTGGGTGGGCAGGGAAAAAGAAAAGAGGAAAAGGTTAGAAAATACAGTTAAAATGGAGTTAATATATGAAGTAGGTTATGTAGAAGGGGTGGAGACAAAATATATATATATATTTAACAATGGCAATACATAAGCTTTGCTTAATAAACTGTCCTCATTTTATTAGCAGGGTTTTTTTTATGGAATCAACATAATTTACCTTCAATAATCTATCCAGACATCCACAGCACATGATAAAGTACATACTAAAAACTGGCCATTTGACACTTGTATGGTTTATTTGACTTCTACAGATGTCCATGAAACCACAGCAACCTGGGGTGAGATCCAACCTTATTATTCAGTCTTCTTTAAGTCCATTTTTAACTTGACTGGCTGACAAATTTCTCTGAGGCTCCCTGGAGATGGATTAATTTTGCTGGTAGTGATTAAAAATCAGGTAGGCTATGAAATTTCTGTGTGTACTTTGCCAGTGCAAGGCAAGCACTGCATTGAAATTATCTCTGGGATTTTCAATCCCATTGGCAGAATTTAATAAGGATACTTGATCAATTGTGCTCTACTACATATCAATGAAAGCAGCAACGTTCTCATCAATTTGACAGAAAACTAAATTATGCCACCTACTATCTGAGATGTCCTGGGTACCACCAAAAATTAAATACTATCTGTGTGTGGGAATCAATACTTAAAACATCACTGCCATTGGCATTAAGTGCTAGCTAATGGGAATTAAAAAACTGATGGGTAGCTGAGCACCTGAGATGTGTGCTGTTCTGTCTCTGGAGCGTTCAACAGACTCACTGTGGGGAAAATTATAAAATATGCCATCCTCCCTAAGGATTATATTCAACACACAACTCTCTTGCTGATAAGAGGGTTTACATCTGTTTGTGGTAGTTTCCAATGGTCTGGAATTTCCAGGTGATGGGGTAACTTTTCCACATGGATTCCACTTGTATACACTTGAAATGAGAGAAGAGCTTTTTTAGCCATGCTGAAGCTTCCAGACCAGAATCTCAAGCTACTTGTAAATGATTTATCCAATGAAAATGTAATTTAGCTTTGATTGCTGATCTCTCTGTAGGAAATAGAGGCTAATCTCCAGAATCAGAGCAGTAAACAGAGGTGAGCTGAACCTTGAGGCTGATTGTTGTGTTTCTTGCTTTTAACAGCTTTTGTTTTCCAGTAAAACAGGTTTGATAGAAAAGGATTGGACAGGCCCCCCCGCTGGCTGCCTAGAGTCTCTTACAGTAATACAAATTTTACATTAAAATGCTCTTTTCTCCAAGAGCCAACCTGGCAGTGGGTCTCAGTGTGACAGCTGATATGTGCACAGGCAAGAATGGTTCAGGGCAGAGATTTTGACTGCATTTCCATGTCCAGTGCACAGGCAAGAATGGGTCAGGGCAGAGATTTTGACTGCATTTCCATGTCCAGTGCACAGGCAAGAATGGGTCAGGGCAGAGATTTTGACTGCATTTCCATGTCCAGTGCACAGGCAAGAATGGGTCAGGGCAGAGATTTTGACTGCATTTCCATGTCTAGTGCACAGGGTGAATACATTTTTATCAGGAGCAGGGGCTGTGGATTGTGCCTGGTGCTGGTGTTCATCATGGAGATGAGCCTTGTGCTGCATTCCAATGTGGGCATAGATGTGTCCCTCATGGTTTCACAGACTCTGAAAACCTCTCCTTATTTTTATCAAATATAACCTGGTTGGGGTTTTTTCTTGCTGGGTTTTTTTTTTTATTTTTTACTGAAAGCCCCGAGCTGAAAAATCTCAGCTCTTCTGTCTTACAGAGCTTTATAAAATATTTGCATTTTACACATAGCTATTTTTACTAGCTTTTCCTCTACCTTTCTCGTCAAAAGATTATTTTTTTTTTAAAAAAAAAACTGACTTGGAGATTCAGAAGCAGGCAATAAAGTTTTGCTTTAATTTATGGTTGCCTGCTCCCTGATTACCCCAAGGAATAACCCTGTGAAAGAGCTTTGGTTTTTTATCTGATCCAGTTGCCTTTGTGCAACTGCCTGTTTAATGATGAGAATAACATTTTGTTCATTTGGACAAGGTGTTAAAGCCCTGTTATGGGTGTAACAGAATTTCAGGCAGAAAAAGAGGAAAGCTTCTGTTTATATTTCTGCCCTTTACCATGATCTCAGCTCAGGAAAGCACCTCTACAAGACAGGGTGTAAGGGTGTGCTCAACATTAATCTTGTTCTTGAAATCATGCTAACACCAAAGCCTTCCATGAGAAGAGGATAATTGTTTCATTTTTAAAAGTTATAGAGAGTGGAAGTGTCTGCACTTTCATCATTTTTATTAATTTTTTTTAAAATTCAGAATACCATTACCCCTAAGAGTTCAAATATTTGGCTTTCATCCTTTAACCAAAAATGCCCATTATTCCCAAAAAACCCTGAACAAGCTCTTTAGCATCTGTGCACTCCAATGTGATGTCAGGGATTTTATATTGCCTATTATACCAGGGCAAGTGACCTCATCATTGATCCAGGACAATTATATTTTTTTTTAAAATTTACAGAAAAAGAGAACTAAAAAGTAAAATTATGTGTGATTATGACTACACCTGGAATGTCTTGCAGAAGGTGTCATAATTCCATCTATCATTGCAGCAGCTAAGCTATAATGAGACGTTGAGGAAATTGAATTTGCCAATTTTAGTTACGTGCAACTTAATTATAATTCATTTAGTGCTAATGCTGTACATCTCATGCAGGAGCCTGGCTGGGTAAAGAATTCCTTATAATTCACCAAAGCTCTTTTCCTCCTCCAGTTTTATTTTGCATACAGTATCTTTATAAACACAGACACTTTGATTATTACAGCTGTGCCGTGAGTATTGTCCAAGTACCACGTGAAATGTTTGCTTGTGCCTCCAGATCTCTCTTCATCAGATCTGGCTGTCAAAACTGGCCAAGTAATTGGGACAATTAAGGTGCCCCTGAGATATAATTATCCCTTATAATTTCTCTATATGTTTAAGAAAAATGATGATTGGCTCACAAAAAGAGGCTCCCCGTGGTACAATGAGTAGGAGGAGACTGGAAAAGAACACATCAGCTTTAATCTCCCCCACTTAAAAAAAAAAAAATGTAGCTCAAACTCTTCCTTCTGAGCCAGTAACTTACACCACAGAGCAACATTTTAAGTATGTGCAGACAAATAAATGAGGATGATCTCTGTTCAGAGCATCCTTTGGTGTGTCAGACCCTGGTAATGACTCCCAGTTGCCAGTGTGAGGAAGATAAATGTGACAGCTGATTTCCCATGCCCCACTGGCTCACTGTTCATCTGCTTAAGCACAGAACCAGCCCTCTGAGAGCCTCTCCTGCCTCACAGCTCCTCCCTGCCTGAGCAGCTTTATTCCCAGGGCTAGGACTGATTTAGACAAACATCTCACCCTCATTATCTGAGTATTCCATAGGGAGAGGCTGGCTGCTTCCCCCACTGCCTGCTGGACCAGGAGCCCTCACAGGGGCAGGGCTGTGGCTGCACTTCATTTTTAGCAACAATACACAAAAAATAGCCCTTGGCCACAAATGTCCAGACATTGCATTGTCCAGCCCAGAAATTTTATTCTTCTTCCCCTGCATATCCATCTGGCTGGAAATTATAAAATTAAAATTTAAAAGTTTCACTTGGGTTGGTGGTTTTTTTTGTGTGTTTATCGTTTAGGTTGAGTGACAAGCTGGCTGTAAAACATTTTTTAAATATCAGTGTACTAACACAGCAGTCCTTCCTCTTCAGATTTCAAAATACAAGTAGAATACTAAGGAGTTAATATTTCCCTCAGACAACTGAAGTGTAGCATTTACTGCAGTTTCTAAAGAATGCATACATTTAAAGGATAAATATGACAGGAATAGTTGTATTCATGAAGAAAATGTTTATACCACATTTATTTCCCCTAGGCAAGAACGTTGTTTTCCCCACCTCCACATCCCAGTTGTATGTTTCCACAATCCACCTTCATAGAATTACATTACTGAGGAAAAAGGTGCAGTGATTATTTTATATCAGTGTCCTTTCAGCCGAAAAACTATTTTTATTTTTTAATTTTTTTTTCCTGTGGCTATCAAATCATGAAATTCCCTGACACTAAATAAATCCTTATTTAAAATACACATCCCTACTGTCTGTCTTGGATTGCAATGCAGGATGTAACCAGCAGTGAGTATTCCATCACCAGTTGTTAAACCATGTGGGGTAGAGTTCTTTTTCCCTTCCAGGACCCCTCTCTGCAGGGATCTCTGCTGTTAAACCAGCTGGGGCAGTTCTTTTTCCCTTCCAGGACCCTCCCTGCAGGGATCTCTGCTGTTCTTTATCCCTTCCAGCACCCTCCCTGCAGGGATCTCTGCTGTTCTTTATCCCTTCCAGGACCCTCCCTGCAGGGATCTCTGCTGTTCTTTATCCCTTCCAGGACCCTCCCTGCAGGGATCTCTGCTGTTCTTTATCCCTTCCAGGACCCTCCCTGCAGGGATCTCTGCTGTTCTTTATCCCTTCCAGGACCCACCCTCCCTGCAGGGATCTCTGCTGTTCTTTATCCCTTCCAGGACCCTCCCTGCAGGGATCTCTGCTGTTCTTTATCCCTTCCAGGACCCACCCTCCCTGCAGGGATCTCTGCTGTTCTTTATCCCTTCCAGGACCCTCCCTGCAGGGATCTCTGCTGTTCTTTATCCCTTCCAGGACCCACCCTCCCTGCAGGGATCTCTGCTGTTCTTTATCCCTTCCAGGACCCTCCCTGCAGGGATCTCTGCTGTTCTTTATCCCTTCCAGGACCCACCCTCCCTGCAGGGATCTCTGCTGTTCTTTATCCCTTCCAGGACCCTCCCTGCAGGGATCTCTGCTGTTCTTTATCCCTTCCAGGACCCACCCTCCCTGCAGGGATCTCTGCTGTTCTTTATCCCTTCCAGGACCCTCCCTGCAGGGATCTCTGCTGTTCTTTATCCCTTCCAGGACCCACCCTCCCTGCAGGGATCTCTGCTGTTCTTTATCCCTTCCAGGACCCTCCCTGCAGGGATCTCTGCTGTTCAGGGGCCATCCAGGCTCACTGCAGGCCTGAGACAATTCCAGCATCCCAGGGGAGAGGCTGCAGCCAGGGGAGGAGCCCAGCATTCCCAGCTGGATCCAAGCTGGGCTCAGAACCCAGCCCAGCCTGGGTGCTCTGCATTCCCAGAGGAGCCCAGAGCCATCCCAGCACCACTGGAGCCTCCTCCAGGATCATCCCTGCTCCAACAGAGCCACAGCTGGCACTGCAGGAGGGCTGGGCTGGGCTGCTCCCAACACCCTGACCAGGAAGGTATCAGGTTGTGTTCTCACTCTGGCAGTGTTTTTATTTTTGTTCGGTTGTTTGGGGTTTTTTTCACTGATATATTTTTATTTTTAATATTTCTAATGAAGGACTGTTATTCCCATTCCCATATCTTTTCGTGAGAGCCCCTTAATTTCAAAATTACAATAATTGGGAAGGAGGGGTTTACATTCTCCATTCCAAGGGAAGCTCCAGCTTTCCCTGGCAGACACCTGTCTTTCCAAGCTGAGACAGTGTTGTACATTTAGTATCTGACTTCAGCACTTGCTTACCTTGATTACACATTAAAATGTTAAAGGAGGTTCTGGCTGTGTTTAGTTCCTCTGGAGAAGCCTTTCCCAAGGTAAATATGTTGAGCATATTTACCTTGTTCTGAGCCTGTCCTAGCTCTGTTATCACTTTGTCAGCATAAATACCCTCAGGCAAATTTGACCCATTGTGCAGGTAATGCAATGACATTTAAATTGTAAAAAAAATATATATTAAGCTGCATCAGAGGACTGTGCTCATCTAAATAAAATATTAACTTTCCATTAGCCTGGGGGAAAGGAAACACCTCAGAGCAATTTCTTGGATCTTATAGCAAAACAGCAGCTAAAAAGCTGGAATGATATGTCCTCTGAGAAATGTTCCAAGTGGCTGAAAGAAATGTCCCCCACTGGCCAGCTCCAGGGGATTTCTACAGCCACATGAAAAAAAAATATACTGGGGTATGTGCCCTGTTCACCTGAACTCTGTTTGGGTTTGTTTTTTCCATCTTACTGAAGGTTTTTGAGGATTATAATTCAGAGGGGTTTCTAAAGCCTTCCTTACTAATTGGCTTTTGTCAGATGTGAGGTCAGGTGGTTCAAGGTGTGAGAATATGTTGACAGAACAAGATTTTTGGTATATTAACAGCAGAGTGGGAGCTCTTCAGCAGATTGTTGGGAAGAATGGGATGCCACCATGGCCACTGAAAAGGCCTAGACAGCCTCTAAATGTCCTGCATAGAATCCTGATTTCCTGGGAAAGTTACTTTAGATAAACAAAGTCCCTTTCTTCTCTCACTTGTTCAATAAGTGAGCAAACCTTTGAAAAGCCTGTACATGATAAAAGCATTCCTTGAAATCATCTTGAAGGGAATGTAGCCACAAGGTAAAATTCTAACAAGAGCAAGAATTGGTCATGCACGATTACTTTCTGACACACAAAATAACCAGCTTAGATTTTATATCATCATTAAACAAATGGGAACTAACAAAAAAGTCTTCCTTTTGTTTCTCTGTCCTTATTATTGCAGAATATGCTTTGACAATGTTTTCTTCGTTAATTTGGACCCAACTCAAGCTTGCTTTTATTCTGTATAATGATTTCCAGTAGTGTAAAGAGGTTATATAGAGCTGCATTTTGGATTTCACAGCTTTTTACTCCCACTTTGGTAGAGAGGAAGGGGAGGGGATGGGAGGTAGGTCTCAGGGGGTGACCAGAGCAGCTCCTCTGCAGTAACATGGAATAAATGCTGTTCTGAGGCTTGGCTCTCCTCACTCTGTCACTGATGGACAGCTAAACTGGACACAAACTCTAGATATTTTTACTCATTACTTCATCATTATTTATTTGTTATCATCATTAATCTCTACTCATTATTATTAATAAGGACAGACTGCCTTCTGATTTACCCTGGGCAACATTGTGCTCAGACTAACCCAGAATTACACCTTCCTCTGGCATGAGGTCAGTAAGCTCTTGCAGAATAGAACCTGATGTGGCTGAGGGTCTCTGAGTTGTTTCCAGTTCAGGAAACCATGGCAGGCTGCTTACCAGAAAATACAAAACCCTTTGGAAACAATGCAAAGAAAGAAAGAAAAAGAAAGCCTGTAGGGTTACTGCTTTTCCTTTTGGTCCTGGGACTTCTGCTCCATTTTTGCTGGCATGTGAATGAGAGCAAATGAGGTGCAGGGTGGAAAAAAGAGAAGTGTTGATAAAGACGTTGTTACATCTCACTCAGGCCATCAGCACAGTACTGAGTGTTTTAGTGAGCATCTGTTCCTCCCTGCTGTTATCAGCAGTCAGCTCATCTCTCCTGTCTGCACCACAGTCCCATGGCCCCACTGCTCTCCCTGTTCCTACAGGAGCTGCATCCTCCCCTGCCTGAGCCTCTGCCTTCCACAGCCATTCCCTCTGCACTTAATTACCCCTCTCCTGGGGGGAGGAGAGAGAAAATAAAGAAGATTCCACTGAAAATGAATAAAAAAAATAAATTCAAAGTTCAAAAAACATAATCTGTATGATTCAGTGGTCAAATAGAGTGGAGATCAATGCTGATCTGTAAATGTTAAGTGACTGGGGTATTAATCAAAAGATGTAAGTTTGTCATTCTCCTCTGAGATTGACCATAGAGCAATAAATGCACAGAGCAATGCAACATCCTGCACTCTTAAAATTGCAAACTAAGCCTGGAATCTGGGTCCTGATTTGACTCTGACCCTTTCGATCTGAGATTAGTAGTACAACACTTCACTGAAGTCTCTGAAAATGCCAGCTGAGCTCTTAAATGGAAGTAGAACACTTTAGGGCTGACACAGCTATCAATCCTGCCCTGCTCTGCAATATTTGTAAAGTGCATCCTCGCCCTCAAATTAGAACAGAGAGAGATTCGAATAATGATTATTTCGGCCACTTGACATCCATTTGGTGTTGTTATTACATGTTTGGCTGAACAAAGAGGTATTTATGGGAGACAAATTGCCTTTCCCCAGGCTGCTGCTCAGGTGTCACTGAGCCCATCACACACAGGGCTCCCGAGAGGATCCAGGTCAAAAAGAGCTGGGTAATTCCTTCTTTGCACCCATGACAGGGAGTGATTACCCCTGATGCAAGCAAGGAGAAGCAGAAAACACTGCCTGAGTCAGGATTTGCCCCTGGGTCTGGCTGCATCACCCATTTCACCCTCTGACTCTGGCCCAAAGCAGGCATGTGAGCCAGCAGCTTTAGCTGGAAAGTTCTGGGATGCATCCCACCCTCCTCTCCTGGCTGCAAGGAGAGCTCTGATCCTGAGAGCCAGACCAGCCACCAGGCTCTGCTTCAAAGTCAGCTGGCAAAGCCCAGAACCAGACTCCACTCCCAGCGTGACACTAATGGAATATCTCAGTGGTGAGTGGTTGTTTGAGAGCTGGTGGATGAAAAACCAGAGTTATGAATGATACTTATGCACTGCGAGCTCCAAGAAAAATGACAAATGTACTGCAGCTCCTGTGCTGGTGATTAGCTCTGAGTGAAACACACAGGTCAGTTTGGATGCTTTTTGCTGGCTAAAAACAAGCCCTGGGGGGCTAGGGAGGGAACAAAAAAAACCAGTGCATTCAATATTTCTTCCTTTTTGGTTGTATTTAAAGCTGAAAGTGTCACAGTATGAGATGTCACCTGGGCAAGGAAGCTGTTTGGGTCAGCCCCCATTGCTGCCTGGATGGGACAGAGCATTGCAGGGCCCTTGGGTCACTGGGATGTGAGGGACAAGTAAATTCTTTCCAGGGGGATGCAAAGCCAGGCTTGGGGTTGTCTTACCCTTGTTCAAAGAACTCTTTTTAAGGAAACTCTCTCCAGTCAAGACAAAGCCCCCAGAGGCTCCCTAACTCCTTTGAAATGGAAGTCACAATTGTGCCAAGGCTTTTGTCTGACTCTGGAATTATTTTCAGTCTCCTGTCTGTGATTATATTTCCTACTCTTGCTTTACAGGATGCCCTGTGCAGGATGCAGTGTTTCCAATGCACTTTATTTTCATAAGGCCATTGGCAGTCTTTAAATGCAGACTGTAAAAAAAAAATCAACTGGTAGAGCTTACCAGGTTTCAAGGTGATCTGAGATATTCCAGGCTGCAAAATGAGAGCATCTGTGCCTTCATTTTGGTAAGTCAATTGTCAATGAGATAACAGCAATACTCTTTTTTATAGTGAATTACTACAAATGTGATTTTTCACTTCTTAAAAGATCAGCATAGCAGGTCAAATAATGGATGATCTAGTAAAACTAATTTATTCTCTCTCTGTTTTTCTCTCTTCCTCTCCTGCCTCCATCACTAGGAGTTAAAATTTCACGAGTCTATTACATATACAATTGCATCCTGCCATGGTTTGCTATATTTTGCTTCACCTTTGGGTAAAGATATATTTTTTTGCCCCCCAAGGAGGAACTCAGTCACTTCATAGCCATAACTTCTATTATCTTCTTGCCTGGAGAGCTTAGATCTATTCAACTGTGAAATAGCTTGTCCCTATATTATGCAACCCTGGTAATTCTCTATTTGGGATTACTCATAGATGCCCAGGGTGGAAGCATCAGCTCCAGGAAAGGAGGGTGGGAAGTTAAATGTAGCACTAGAACTTTACAATCAGAGGCAGGAGGAAAAAACCCAAAGATATTCATGTATCTTAGAAAAGTGTGGAATAAAAAAAAAAAGAAAAATTATCTTTTAAAAGAGACTAAGTGTTTTTCAATAGAGTGTGGGATATTTCTGAAGAGTAAATCCCAGCTCTTTGTGGAATTTTCCATTATGCAACTGAGAATTTAATGACAGAGAAATTTTTTATCCACTGTCTAGACTCAGTAAGAAGCCCAGGGTTTATACACATTTATGTGCATGCTCACACATTATGGAGATGCCAGAAGAGATGCCACAGTTAAAGATGGTTGGTTGAAATATACAGACAAAGCAGTACTAAAATCAATTTTCTTCACACTTCAAAGAATTCAGACTGAATTTGGTATCAAACTGACAATCTAACATTTCAGAAGAAAATTTAATTATGGCTTTGTTTTTGGCAAATAGCTTAGTGGCTTCCATAGGAAATTTCCTCCTCTTGCTCTCGCTGTTGTCTACAGGTTGAATTAGAGCTTTCAAAATCACTGGGTTTAATTTTCAATTTTAATTTTTTTAAGTCCTTTCCACAGCCAAAGACAACTGTAGGTTGTCACAAAAAATCCAATACTCTTTATTTCAGGATTTTTTGGTGCTTTGCAGTGTTTTGGGGCATAACTGTGTCTGTGTGGATGACAGATTGACCACATGGCAGAGTGAGGCAGCAGCACTTTGGGGCAGCCTGGCCAACACCTGGCTTTGACCTTGACAAAGATTAAAGAAGTGGATTTTTGAGCTCATGTGGCAACTGCATAGAGGTTGGAGCTGTAAACAGGAAAAATCAGCCTCTCTGGGTTCTCTGCTCCAAAGGATGGAGTTTTGTACATTTTTAATAAATAAGCAGAAATGCAACAGTTGT
This sequence comes from Aegithalos caudatus, assembly GCA_013389925.1. Lineage (NCBI taxonomy): Eukaryota > Metazoa > Chordata > Aves > Passeriformes > Aegithalidae > Aegithalos > Aegithalos caudatus. Next base: position 533,681 of record WEIU01014851.1, read on the forward strand.
ACTATTCCCCCTTGCTGCTGAATCAGAATATCCCAAACCCATTAAATATTGATTTTGCTACTTGGGTCAAAAGAGATGCTACAGTCCATATCCTCCCAGGCATTCTCCAGCTAAAATATTATCTTCTCTTCCTGCTCTGCTGTTGATGTAATACCCCCAGTCTAATACCATCTTGAATGTAGTCTAATTTTGACATTTTAAATGTGAACAGATTTACATTTTGGTTTTCAGAACGGTTTAGAGTGAACCACACAAAGATTAATCAGTAAGTCTGCTCCAATGTCCATCTACTTTTATTTTACCTTATTCCAAACCAACTTTTCAGGTCAGGAGAGAAGATAAACAGAAAAGAGAATGTATGTTAGTGTTTGGAGTCACTGGAAGATGAGAAATGAGCATGGTTTTGTATTAATTGATGAAAATTTCAGAAGAAAATGTAAATAGCAGAGATTTTAAGAGGTGTGTGAAGCAAAGGCAGGTGGGTATTTGTGTGGAGCCTGGAGCTAAGGTAAATTCCACTTTTTTAAGGGGAATTATCTCTGTGCTTCCTTCCCCACTTCCTTTCTGGACATCAGCTTGGCACTCACTACTACAAAAATTCTGGTGGACATATCCAGAACTCCAAGTCCTTCCTGATTTCATCCAGTTCTTTTACAAGTGCAATAATACATTCTTTTAAATTGTTTGAATGTCAGGTGGTGTTGTCTCAGGTGGCTCTGTAGGAAATTTTATTTTATCATTTGCAATATTTTCCCATTCCCACAATAATTCAGTTACAGATTGTTTTGACTGTCTTTTTGCTGAAACACTGGGAACACTGTAGCAGGTAAAATACAAATTTGACAGGTAAAAGCAGTTTAAAGGCATATGGTTTGCCTATGCTGCATCACACAATGTCGTTCTCAATTATAGACACCAAATCCAAACACTTTGAAAGATTTTGAAGGTGTTTGACAGTTTAGAAACATTCATCCACATAAAACAGAATAATATTTTACAAGTACTGATGAAGGCTGATATGGAAATACCTGGCCCTGATCATTTTTGTCAGTGAATTTTGGGAATGTGATGGATGAACTTGACTCCTTTGCCACAGTAATGAAGTTTGGTAGAGGCTCCAAAGTGCCTGGGCTGAAACTGGATCAAGAAATTTGCTCTAGGAAGGAATACACCAAAAATGCACAGGTTAAATATCAGCAGTGATATCATAATTTATTGGTGAATATTTAAATAGGAGAGAAAAGAAGGAGTTGCCTCCTGGGAGAAGATTTCTGCTTCACACAACAAATGAATGCTTTTGCATCAATCTTCCCCATCATCAGAAAGAATGCCACAGCACCTCAACACAAACACCCTCCAATAAATTGTATTTTACCCCTGAAATACTGGGAAACCCAATAACTGGTGTGGTAGGAATGGTGGAAGCACAAATTACAAATTAGGTAGTGAGGTACTTCAACATGGAAAATCGACTTTGTGCCTTCTGCAGAGTCATAATCTTACTCTTAATGCTTTGGTAGTCTAATTAATGTAAATACAAAAGTCTGAATAACTGCTTTGGGGTCATCTTAATTAGAACTTCCATCTTTTTAATTGGCAAAGAGATTAATTAAGATATACACTCAACTGTCCACTAAACCCCATCCCTTATACTTGGTGAAGAATTTTTCCATCTCTACACTAGTGCAGGTCAGGAATACTAATCCTACCTCACTCTTCCACTCTGCCAGCTACAAAGGAATTGCACAATTGTACAAAAGATTGAAGTTTGAATCAAACAAAAATCCCCTCCACCCCAATTTCTAATTTATATAATATAAATATGTATTCCTATCATGTGTATCCTAAATCACAGGGGAGCACTGACATCTGGCTCCCTGCATTCCCTGTGTGTGTGGATGAGCTATGGGAGAAACAGCTGTCACCACTAAAACTCCACTTTTATTTTCCACAGGGAAAAGAAAGAAAAAGGGAACAGAACAGAGGGAGCAGAACTCCAAGCTGGAAGGACCCAAACATGGATCAGCCCACCCAGAGGAGCCCTGGACACATCCAAGCCTTGGCAGATGTTGGTAACCTGAGGAAGAGGAGCCATGGTAGGAAATTCCTGGGAAGGAAAAGGGTGGAGAAAGACCTTAAAACCTTGATAGTGTGAGGGTTTTTTAATGCACATCATTCTTGTGTCCAGAAGGGATGGTTTCTCGTTAGTTCCACAGTTTCAGCACTAGAAACAAGTTAAAACACAACTGCACTGGGTTTTCAGGGGAAATTGAGACCTGGAAAAAAATTGGAAAGTGGCATTTCCAGGCAAGTGCCTCTGGCAGGTGTAAAGATTTCTGAGCTATTTACAGCCACCCTCTAGTTTTGCTGTTCAGTTTATTTCATCAGATGGGGTCCAATAGACCTCTTAGTTCACAGTAAATTTCATCAGCTTTTGAGTTTTCCCAGAACTTTTCTAGTCTGGGAAGAGGCAGACCTCTGCAGAAATTGAGGAAAAAAATAAATTTAAGTATCAACCTATGCCAAATCAATTCCTTCTACACTACCAATCATGCAAAGACTGTTCAGGATAGTCTAGGGTAGAGTGATTAATAGTTAAAGACTAGTTAGCAGATTTACTGCCAAATCAGGTACTTCTTACTTAAAGAATTGAACAAAAAGTCAACATTTCCCATTCAAATTGGGATTCTGCCTTGTCCATTCAATGTTAGATGCCTGGGGGTGCTGAGTTGGTGTCTGTCCAAAATCCCAGATACACAGGAGGTGAACATGGAGCTGTAACCCCCCAGAACTCCACTGCCTCTGAAAATGCTAGAAATGCAGAGATTACCACAGGAGCTTCATTCAGTATTTTCCTCAGATGAAAACATATAAATACCTGTCCCACGACCTGTTGGGAGGGCAGCAGTGATATAAACGTGTTCATCTTCTTTCTCTTTTATCAAAAAGAACACATTTCTATCACAGCTGCATATAAAAATTATATAAATTAGTAAATGGGGCTGGGGGGATTTTTGTAACAGATTCAAACTCCAAACAGCTCAGAAACTGCAAGTGTAAAGAGGCTTTTTTTCCCTAAAAAAACTATCTATGCCTTGCCATGAAATGATGCACCTCTTTATAATATTTCCTTCAAACATCAATTTAGAAATAGTAAATATTCTACACCACCACCACTGAGAGTGTGCTGCTTGAACCTGTGAAGCTGGGCACAGAGTAATAATAACACTGTATAGCATAGAAATGCTGCACAAACCAGCACCTGTATATTAATAAAAATATGTTTGCTTCCAAAATTATTTCACTGATCCAGCAAAGCCTCAAGTTCCCATGTTTATTACTATACCAAAGTCAGATCAGAATGTGAATAACTTCAGTTTTTCACTAAAAAACGTCTCCAAACCATATATTTTCTTACACTCTGAAAATCAAGAGACAAGGTAGTTCAGTGTGAGGGATGTGACCCAGCTGGCTTTTCCATTTTTTTTTCATGATGAAATGTTGCTAAATGTCTGGGTGTCAACAAATGAAAACAACTGTGTCAAGAAAATGAATGTTTTTGAAGAAAAGCCTGCCAGTTGAAGGAAATTGTCAGTCTGCAAAACAGGCATGGTCAGAGTGCTGGACCTCCTCAATTCCATGGTTTGGAGATTTATTTTCAACAGGTTTTAACTGGTGGTCCAGGCTCTTCTTACAATAACTCTTACAACAGGTTTGAGCTGAAACTGGAGGGCATGACCACCAGCAGTGATGAAAGGTGGTGGAATAACCTGTCAGCACATGTCCTGACAAAACAAAGCCTGGTGGGGGTCACACCTGACTTTTTTAACAAAGGATAATTTTATTGTGGAGGCAATGTGCTTGTACACCTCCAGGCAAATGAGACAGGGAGCCCACAGCTTTACTTCTCTGTAATGCAGACTTGAGAAAAACTGGAGAGAGGAAAAAAAAAAATAAAACACAAGAGAGCATTTTAGAGCCTGGCAGGTCAGCATAAAGAGGCAGAATCTGAGAGCAAAGACAATACTCCTCGTTTGATCCCTTCAGCATTCAGGAGAACAGGCCTGAGTTATCTGAAATAACAACAGGTCTGCTTCAGGAGCTGCTGGTGCTGCACACAATATTTCTTCTTAGCAGAAATAGCCTGCAAGGCCCTGAACGTGTGGCTGAATGCTCAGGGCAAAGGAGCAATTGCTACTTTCAAGTTGCCTTTTTATCTAAGTGACATTTCTGAGACCAGGGCCTCGGAAGGATCCTGGCACCAGGGGCCTCCCACAGCTCCTGTGAGGAAATCAAAGCACTTGTCCGTGGAGAAGTTTGATAATATTTCCTATTCTGAAGTGCAGACCTCAGTCCTGACCTTCTAGCTGCTCATATTAATTCCAGCATTGTTACAACACATGCATTTGCACTCAGGGGAAAGAAGAAGAACATTTCCACAGAGACTCTAAATACAAATGGGTTGGGGAGTGAAAGCCATGCATTAAAAACTTGCTCATCTACAGCCCCTGGGTATAAATTCCCTTTCTCTGGCAGGGGCCTGGAAGCCCTAAATCCTGTGGGGCTGTGTCACGATATGAGGCAAAAATGAAGGCACAGAACTCAGTGAACTTGAAGACAGGAAAAAGAGACAAAGTTTATTTACAGCTTGGGTTTTATAGTCTTCCAGGGTTTACCCTTGGATTGGATGGAGAAGTTACCACCTCTCCATCCACACTGGTGGGGACAAAAGTCCATCCAATGCCTCTCCTTGAGAAAGGAATGTAAGCATGGATTGTTTTCCTACAGAGTCCTTGAAAGGACTCCAACATATAAACATCCAAAAAAAACCTCAGAAAAATCAGAAGATTTTAGAAACTCTCAGAAAGCTGTAAAAATGCGTGTGACAGGGCTGTGTCAGGTGTCAGAGCTGTGAGCTACAGCCCAGGCTGTGCCACACACCAGCCTGGTCCAGCTGAGGAATGGGGCTGCTGCAAGCCAGCTGTCCTCAGTGATGTAGCACATCATAAAAAACAAGGCAGGTGCTGGAGAAAAATGACTCTCAGGAAATATGTCAGGACTTCTTTTGGAACTTCTTTAGCTCATTCAGGAGCTGCTGGTGCTGCACACAATATTTCTTCTTAGCAGAAATAGCCTGCAAGGCCCTGAACGTGTGGCTGAATGCTCAGGGCAAAGGAGCAATTGTCACTTTCAAGTTGCCTGAGAGGGTGGGTTTGGCTGAAAACTCCACAAACTCAGAAAATCAGACCCACAATCTTTGGGGATGAGGGAGGAGGCTGCCCAAAAAGCTGACCCATGGCAGGAGAAGCAAACCCTCCCTGGGGCTGCTGGCCTGTGGGGCCAGGGGATGCCAGGGCAGCGTTTCCATGCTTGCCCTGGGAGCTGTGGGGCTGAACACACCCAGGATTCTGCTCAGGGCAGCCAAACCCACCCTCTGAGGCATCTGCTTTTTACCCTCACAGTTTGTGTCACTTTTAAGCTGAAGTTGCTGAATGGGGATCATTGTGAAAGCGTTTTCATCCTGCACCTGCATTGACGTGGAAAGATACAAAGGCAGAGGGGGTCTGCCTAAAAACCTTGGTGTGTCTATTTTAGCAAACCCACCCTGAGCTCGAGTCTCAGCAGCTGGCTGAGACTTTTGTTCTTTCCAAAAATCATTGGCTTTTCCATCTTAAAGAGTGTGCACAGCCCTTGATTTGAGGCTTATCCCTGGTAAGAAATCACTTTTATTGAAATCTCTCAATAGGGTACCGACTTGCCTCATCAAATGTTCTTTAGTAGTATTCTTTATGATTTTCAACCCCTATTATTTGTACTGGAGAACGTAATTCAGAGCAAAAATTAATAACAGCAGCCCCTGTAGATAGTGTGGTCAAACTGATCCAGATTTTTGTTAATGGCCCTCTCATCTGAGTCACCATTGTGCTGGTTGCCTTCCTGTCATTGTCACCTGTAGCCTCTGCTGCCTGCCCAGCTGGGAAATTTCATTTCTCTTTAGAAGGGCAGAGTTGGAAGGACAAATCTCCTGCTCAAATTCAATAAGAACAAAACAGCAACATTTTGGGTGTGGAATTTAATCCAGGGTTTTAAGCATGTGTTCTGTCTGCAGTTTGGTAAAGGTAGTAGTTGTTGATTACTTGAAGTTTTACTGATGTTGGAGTAACATGGGAAAAATTACTGGATTGCTTCCTGAGATGAAAACTGAGCCATTTGTGGGCATGTTCATATTCTTACTGTAGTTGCTTTTCATGATCATGCCAGGTAAAAATAGGAATGCATAAATATTTATGCAGGATATTGCTTAAGGAGGCACAGCCAGAGCATTACACAAGCATTTGTATCTACACAAGTTCAGGGTATGCTCATCCCATAAAAAAGCTGCTGCTTGTGAGACAAGAGAGGAGATTTAGTATCTGAAATTCTTCAGGTCTCCATTATCCAGGAGTTTCCTCAGTTCAAAACCCACAGTTAGCAGCAGTGATTACATTGTTGTCATGAATTTATTAGGCATACAGAGATATTAGTCATAAAAATAAGATATAGAGCCCTTTATTAAAAGCTATTAGTGGGCAACAAAGTTTTGTGGATTTTTTTTTAATTATTTTTTTTATTCTTTTAATAAAGGTGAATTTGAAATGCCTGGTACTTTTGGAAGTTATGGCTTAGTTGTAATGCAGCCAGGCCAGAATGCAGAATGACATTTGGGTTAGAGAAGAGCTGATGCTGCACTAATTGTCCATATAGATTGTTATTAATGATTAAGCTCCATTTCAGTGTCTATATATATTGACACCAACTATTTCAACTTTAAATGTTCTGTCCAGAAGATTACAAATGCTGATGATATTTAATATGACATTTTAAAGACAATAGGCAACCATGCTGGGCAGAAGTGTTGGGTTAGGAGAATGACACCAGAGTGACACAATTAGTTAAAGGTTAAAAATAAGAGATACTTTGTAATGCATGCAGAATAACGGGGATCCTACAAATTACAAGGTTTAATCTAAGGCATAAATCAGATGGTTTTGCTGAACTGCTTTTTGTTTGCATTACAACACACCTCTAAGAAAAGGAGCCTCAAAGCTTTATTCTTGCTTTGTTCCAAAGCCCTCAAGAAATCCAGAAAAAGCTGCCAGAAATATGAAATGTGCAAGGTATTACCTCTTTTCCTCTGCCTCCTCCTCCTCTCCTCAGACACAGGGGGGACACCAGAGCCTGAAATTCTCTCCCAGGTATCAAAGGGGAGCTCCCCCATCTGAGATAAGGGAGTGCTGAGCATGATTCAGCTGGGAAGGAAACATTTCCTCTGCCATCATCAAATGATGAGAGCTGTGGCTCTGGATTTTACCAGCCTTTGAATCTCCTGCTTTCAAACCTTTTGAGGGAAAGGCTTCGTGTATTTGTGTGCCCACAGGCAAGTCCTTTGGAGTGTAAAGGCTGGAGATGACTTTCATGCTGCACAAGTTCTGTGTGACTTAAAGTCACTGTTGTGAATGTCTGGGAAGGGAATGCTTGGGACCAGAAATAAAACTGATGCTGAGTCCAGCTAGATAAAAACTGTGTAGGGCTTGAAACCTCCAGAGTGTGCTTGGAGGCATCTTATAATGGACCACAATTTTTTTTAATCACTTTCATTTTTTCCTTTGTGCAGCCCTACAATTAAAAAGCAGGTTATTATCCCTCTCAAAAACATATCAGGGGTAGCAGCAAGGGATACTCTTATTTAGCAGACTGAGTGGATAGAGTAGGATAAAACAGAAACCATCTCAGTGCTGCTCTTCAGGTCTCAGTAAATGTGAGTGGAGATTTTGGGGAGCTGGCAGTGCTTTGTTCTGAAGGTCAGCCTGCAAGACACTGGATTAATTTCTGCTTAATTCATTTGGATATTTTGCAGATCTGAGGCTAGAAGAAGCTGAAATATGTAAAAACAAATGGCAGATAACCTGAAGCCATGCAACAAGTGACTGCTTTCAGTGTCCTCCCAGTTGTGTCAGCTCTAGGCTCCCTCCCTTGCTCCTAAACCTCTTCAATGTGAGGAGCAACAGAAAGGTCTGACTTGCACTGCAATGAGACTGCATCAATCAAAGTTGTGTTTCATCAGACTCAGCCTGGGGATGACTAGAAATAACTATAGCATTTCACTCTGTGCTGTGGAATTCATTGCAGGTATTTGACAAAAGTATTATTGTAACAAATATTAAACAGATTACTAAGAAAGCAGATGTAAATGCTACTTCATTGTGTTTTTTTAAGCCCTGCTAGTGAAAAGTCAACCAATACAAGTGCAATTAAAACATGGGAGCCACACTTGTGAAAGGAGTGAAGGCTCCAGAAGTGGCATCAAAGCAGCCCCTGCTCATGGGGGCCCAAGGTCAATGACTCAGCCCTTGAGCATCAAACCCAGAGTAAATGGGGCTGTGAACAAGTGGCACACAAAGAGCACAACAGGCAAAGGCCAGGCTGTCCCTGACCCACATGGAGATGTTCCTGCACTGCAATGTGGCCCACAGCACTCCAGCACAGCTCTATATGTTTCATTGATTAGAATAAAAAGACAAAAAAAACCAAAACAACACCCTAATGCTTGTGATCCTGAGTTTTGAAATGTTTCAGTCTAGAAACACTCTTATTTTCAGGGGCATTTGGCTGCAACACTTCCATTTTTGTGATACACCCAGTGTTGCTTGGACCTCATCAAATCATTCTGTTTTCTCAAAATATTTTTCAGAGATTCAGCTTGAAACTACAAGCTGATGTTCAGATATATTTTTTTTTCCTCTAGAATGTTGCAGTTATGAGGAAGCAGAGTTTATTCTATGTTCTGTTGATCACCATAGTAACCTGTGCTCTCTGTATTTAATAGGGAACAAAAAGTTATTTATTTGACAGGGACAGAGTTCTGGGAAGCAATGGTTTATGAACACTGGCTAAATATTTTAATGGGACTATTTGCTTCTCAAGTTGTTAATGTGTACCAGTAATTTGCTCTTTATCTGTCATGAAGACCTCACAAGATGAAATTGATTGTAGTTAAAAGGTGTTCATTAGAGTTACAGCTATTTCCTACTCTTAGCAGTTGTTAAATAAAGCTGGACAGTGCCCTGTTCAATCCAGGATGTTCATTATATGCAAAGCACAGTAAAGGTGTCTTGCTTATTCTTGGGCTTCTTTTGTATTTTTAAGAACCAAAAGCATTTCTGAGCTGCAAACAAAAGAACTGACAGTTGTTATTTATTGAAATCATGCTGCCTCCCATCAGAACACATCTATTTTATTTTTTCAAGCCCAAAGGGTGAGACTGCCCACCAGGTTTTAATTGCTCCTTTGGTGGTGCAAATTGATTTACTTTATGAAATTACTTTCAGTGTGCTAATTGATCTTTTTGCCCACTTACTCTTAACAGGGATCAATCCATTGATCTGCCTCAAAGAGGTGGCCCCACAAAATGCAGAGGTGGCCCAGCTGTGGCAATAACTGGTGTCCAGTGTGGGGCAGAGGAAACTGAAGTTTGTTTTTGTTTTACCCATCCCCTTGTTATAACATAAAATCTGTTATAACTTGTTATAACATAGAATCTTGTTATAACATAAAATCTTGACATAAAATCTGCCCTCTTATTGAAATTTCCTGGGGTAAATTTTGCCTTGGGCAAGCTGTATGAGACTGGGGTGGCTGCCCATGCAGGTTTTCCTTGGTGAGGAGAGTTCCTGCCCTGTCAGTGCCCTGTGGATACACCCCATGAACATTCCCAGAAAGGTTCATAAAGGAATCCAGCAGAAAAATGTGTGCTCATTTCACTTCTCATCTCCACCTGCAATGAATGCTTCATTATCAAATATCATTATTATATAGCTAAAAACCAATTCGTTTTTCCTACCTCTACAATTTACCTGAACCACAATCATAAAATCATATTTTTAGGCAAGGTCCAGCCCCCCATGTATTCTTATATTCTACCTATCTTTCCTTAAGCATTTTATCATGCTGCAGTGAACCATCTCTTACAATGCATACAGTCTTCAAGCTTGAATTTCACCAGTCCTGTAGGGATTGTTTTACCCAGAAGACTGAATTTATTTCTTCTAACTCAGGAAGAATTTTGATTTAAACTCTGAGATATTAAATGTATCAGAAAAAAAAAAGAAAAATCCAGCTATTAATTCTGAATTTTCATTTTATTGGAAGCACAGGTCCAGTACTTAATATACTTCTTTTATACAGTTAAATATACATTATATCCTGCAGAAGCAGATGCAATCAATACCAAGCAGCGAGCAGAATGTGTATATTGATTGTACAAAAACCCCTTTTCTCTCTCATGCTATCAAGGAGCTTTTCAAACCTCTATTCTTAGGAACACCATTTGGAGGATTGTGCATATGCATGTGTAAAATGAACTGCTATTATGACTTCATCTGTGTGTGTTGGCACTGCAGACACTTTTGCTGAAGTAATAATTTGGTGGTGCCAAGAGGCAGAAAATCGGATCATGGAAGCACAATTCAGGTGGAATTGCTGAGTAAATGCATTGTGGGTTTGTTGGTTTGTTTGGTTTTTTTTCCTCTCTCTTGTAAAGAGATTAAATTCCATACCTGGATAATATTTCATAAATACCACACATGGAGTACTTATGAGGCATAAGGCAAAGCTGGTAGCACAAGCAAGAAGCAGAGGAAATGTTTCCTGTGATAGATGCATTTTTCTACCATAAGGAGCTCACTGGGGATGCAGAGGTTTTGCCCCAGAAAAAAAAAACAGTTAAGTAAAATTTTAGCAATGCTTTTTTAATTCCACAACCTGCAGGATGCAGGGGGCCTGGGTATGGTGTGATTGTTGGCTTAACTTTAGAGACCAGGTTCAGAATTTTCAGAGGCTTTATAGCAACCTAACAGTGCATCAGCTCCACTCTAAATGTTCACAGGCACTTAAGTCTCATTTTCAGATTTATTTAGGGCAAGTCTATATAGGCAGGTGCACAGAGAAACAGGCTTTCACTGGGTTCACTGTGGCCAACACAAACTAGTTCTGAGCAATAGTTCAGAGCAATCATTCAAGATTACAAATTGTTCAAGAACAATAGAACTTTTCTTAAAATATTGAGCCTGGTACCAAACAGTCAGGACCAGTCCAAACACTTCAGCCAAGTGCAGGATTCTTGCCTAACTTAAAGCACAGACAGGTAAAATTCCAATTGTCCTTGCAGCTTTATCTGCAAAACAGGACTACAAAATCTACCTTTCACAAAGCTGGGGTGCATTTAAATAATGTGATATTGGATACAATAAGAAGATTTTGGATGAGAAACTGCATAAATTCAAGCATGAGATCATTAAACCCACTGTTTATGCTATCACATTCTGATGATCAATGTATGTCTATATCCTTTTTCCAGAAAATAAAGTAGTTATTCCTGAGGTAATGGTGAACAGCTTGTAGAGAATTCTCATATAGGAGTTGTGCATAAATTATGCAGCAGAGAATTTACAGAGAAATTTCATTTCCTTTGCAAATGTCATCATTGGAGAGCACTGGTGACAGACATCACACACAATCCACCTTTTGTTAATTTACACAGAGCCACAGGACACAGGTCACACATAGCAGAGCGAAGACTTTAGCTCGAGAAAATACAACTGTAAAATTGATTTGCTTGCACAAAGGCAGAGAAGTTATCAAATAAAACAGGAAGGCAATATTGATTTTGATACAGGCACCCCTAAAAATACAGGCTTTGCAGAGTCAATACTGTCTTGATTTAGGTTCTAACCCAACCCAAAAGTCTCAGACTCGGCTCCATCCACTTATTGATTTGTCTGGCATGCTGAGTTGTTTTTTTATTTATTTTTTTTTTAAGAAATGCTTTTCTGCTCTCAAATTTTAGCTAGCTCTCCCAGAAGAATGTCTACTAGAGTCACAAAGAGCAATTCTGTTCCTTACAACTGAGCTATTGACTGTTGCAATAAAAAGGAAAGACAGAAGTCATGTCAGCTTAGCTTCTCACAGGACCTCACAGTGCTCCTTCATTCAAAAACAATTATGTAATCAACAAGCAATGGGTAATGAATTGCAAAATACCAGCAGCCCTTCATTTTCTATCAGGTATGATTAAAAACTTTACAAAGTTGGGCAATTCTTGAGAAATAAAACACCTTAGAACTACCACCAATGAATCAGTTCTTTGGTATTTTGCTACAATACCTCTGCTATTTTTTTTTTTTTTCCTCTCCTGCTACCTGACATCTAAATGCCTATAATTTTTGACATAAAGACCACATGTCAGAAAAAAAAAAAAAACCCAGACAGAGCTGCAAGATGTTATTTTTGCCATTTGTAGGCAGCAGTTTACCTGATGTGCATCTCCAACACTTTTGCCTTTATGTGGGGAGGCAGAGGTTTGGATGAAGGGGCACAAAGACACAGTACAGCTCCTTTAACAAGCCTTAACAATTTTGTTTTTATTAAATTTCTACAGTAAAATTGAAAACCTTTAGGTAGGGCCAAGAAAAAAGCCCTGGTGATGAATTATCAAGGAAACCCATAGAGGAAATAAAGCCATGCTTAGAAGAGATGAAACAAGTCACAAAGTTTTTAATAAAAGCAGGATGCAGGAAATAGAAGGAGACATAAGTGATTGATTGAGGTGCAAATGTATGTGTGGGCAGGAGGAAAGCAAAGGGTAAATTTGTCTGGGGAGTAAATCCATTTTGGTCATTACAGTTCAGTATGGCCACGATCCAGAAAAACACTGGAGCTTGGGTTTGACATGGGTCACTCCTGAAAGCTGAGCTCTGCTGCCTTGCTCACACTCAGGTTTGAGTGATTTCACCAGGATCTTCTCTGGAGTTGTATCAGCCCACCTGAAAGCCTGCCAGACAACAAACTGAAAGGTGGGATGGATTTGGGTTGGGTGTCAACCTGAAGAGTCCATTCTGGACACATAAAAATGCACACTTTGCTTTTTATAATGGAAGGAGCATAGAGATGGAAATCCATTTTTGCAAACACAGGGGATGAAGAAGAGGAATGTCAGTGGCAGCCACAGGGGATGGGACATGGGGATGTTGCAAGCTTTTATTTGCTGGAAAACCATGCTGGAATTTTGTGAGATGTGGCAGATGATAACCTGATGTAACTGGGCCAAAATTTCTGTGCTTTTAGTGCTTGTTTGTGTGGTTCCATCAGTGGTGCCTGTGCTTGCAGGGTCCCAGGGGACAAGGACCAGCTCAGGATCAGCTGCCTCTCAAAACACTTAATATTGCAGTCATTAATTGCTGATAACAAGAAATTAATTCCTTGATTGTTCTTTCTACCCCAAGTTCTGGTGAGATTTCTGGCCAGGGCAGAGGAATGATTTTGGAAGCAATCTGATTAAATCCATGGTTCTGAGCCATTAATTTGAGATGATTGACTTGTGAAAAGAACACGAGTTTAAATCTCACATATTTTTTAACACATCTTCTCGTCCATAGGAGTCCATTCTTCCTCCTCTCCAAGCTCCAATTTTACATTTTCTAAGGCAGAAAGAAATACCAGCCTGGCTTTTCAGAAAAGAACAAAGCAGAAAAGATTAAATACACAATGTAAGTCTGCATCACCAGGTACCATATTTATTTTTCTTAACTCTCTTTCCTGGGAAATGGGAATAGAAGGATCACAGCTTTCATTAAGCAATAAAGTTATTTTCCAGTTCTCAAGCTTTCACAGAAAAGCATTAAAACATAATACTCCCAATGTCACCACAAATATCACTTTGACTTCTTGAAATTTCCTCACTTTTGAGCAGTCTCTGAGGATGCAACAATTCAATTCTATAAGAAATTTGCAGAATAGAGGGTCCTGTTCATCAAATATGTCACAGAGTTCTTTTTTTCCTCCAGGAAGCTCTGCTGATGCACAAGAGCAAACACCTATATATTAATAAAACCAGTATGAGACAAGATTTTTTTTCAATTGCTGCATTTTATTAATAAGTTACTAGGCAGAAGGTTTCTCTGAAACAATTCAGAAGTCAAAATTAAAAACTGTGTGTCTTTTTCAGCATTTTTATGTTTCATTTCTTGTCAGACTCTCAGTCAGCACAGCAAGATGAGGTGTGTGATAATTATTCAGGGTTGCCAATTAACCTACTTATCAGGTCACACAGGTAACTGGCATAGATTGAGTCAAATCTCATTACTGGGATAATAATTTAATCACCCAGTGCATTGACTGAAGGCCAGAGAATCTGGAGAATAAATTCAACAGGAAAAATAAATTAGTATCAAGACAGACATTATATTTAAACACATGAAAATAGTAAAATTATCAAGCATACTACTCACTAGTAGAAAACCAGTAAAGTCTGGGATGGGGGCATTGAGAGTGGGATTTTCAACCACAACTTCCACCCTGAGTATAAAAAAGGTGTTTATATCACCTTGCTACTATGAATGACATTTTAACCCCTGAAGAAGGTGTGAGCACGTGTGTTAGTTATTCTTTAGCATTTAAATAGGTCTGCAATGCAATGATGTTCAATGCAGGGTAACAATCCTGGCCTCTCCCTCCCTGTGCATCCCAGCCCTCTTCAGTCCTTTGTGCCTGCATTCAGAGCAAGGACAAAGGAATGTCAAGGAACAAGGTCACATAATGGATGAAAAAATACTGCAGGATCTGTCAAGAAGGGCAGGAGAGACGAAAAAATTACAATAACTGTAATTGTCAAAGTCATGTAGTCTGTGAAAAAGCTTCTGTAGGATAATGCCCTGCATTTACAAGGTGAGTGAGTATATAAGAGGTAGAATATACTCAATAGGAATAGAAGAGTCTGCCTGGAAGTAGAAAAACCTTTTCTGTGCAGATGGAGAAAAAACTGCTAGAAGGAACAATAACATCTTTCAACGTGGGTTTTCTACATATAGGTTATAAGTTTGAAGGTTTTATCTGCTTCAAAAGAGGTACAAACTTTTTCTAGAAATTATCAGAGTTTTAAGATTCAAAATATAGACTGAAATTTAAAAAAAATTTAAAAAAACCTGACCCACTCTTAATGCCAAGACTTAGTTAGTCCTGAATGTGAGGTGTAAGGTGTCCCACAGGAAGAAAAAAAGCACATTCAAGGCTCCAGGAAAGATGGGAATATGGTGAGCTTGCCCTTGTCTCCATGGTCTGTCCCAGTGCTTTACTGTCTGCAAGAACAGGAGGGCTATAAAAGAAGCCATCACTCCTCAGAGCAGTGGATCATTCAGTTTAAACATATCTCATAGATGTTATAGCCAGGAATTACAGCACACTGAGCACTGCTCCAGCACTTGTAATTTATGCACTCAGTAAAGGGAAAAAAAAAAAAGTGACTTCCATAGCAGCACTTGATAGGCCTGTAAAATAAAAAACAAGCAGCATAAAAAAATAGCCAGTGGGCCAGGGATGAGTGTTGGTTTGGCCAGGAATGAAAATTTGGGTTGGTTTTTATAACAGTGAGCAAAACCACATGCTTAAATTAGTGGATGTGACCAGATCACTCATTTATGCTGTCAAATCTATTATTTTGCATCATAAATTGTCTTGTTACTGGAAGAGTATTCACAATGGCAGAAAAGCTGAGCATATCTATTTCAGTTCTGGAATTACAGAAACAACATGCAGCTTTCAAAAGTCATTTTACTTTGTTCCCACAGAATGTAAAAGCTATAGTAGTCAATAATTCCTTAGACCTTCTTTTCTTGTTTTTTGAAAAGGCCAAAGCAGGGCAGTATTATTTGTGGATGCTGCCCACTAGTTCAGGAGTGCCAGATAACAGAAACTGCAGGCAGAGGAAAAATCACTTTCCCCTAATTAGTAGGAAACTCAACACTGATGAGTTAAACTTTCTCATTAAAACTGACCCTGATTAAAAAAAGTGACAAGCTCGAAGATAATAGATTTATTTATTTATCATTTATTTAAACATAAAGCAAGAGCTCAAAAGTCCCAGTTAAATTCAGTGTAAGGGCCTCCCAGGAGGTGTCAGCAGTTACAGAAGACACACAGCTACCAGTCTGCTTTTCTGGTTCTTCTGAATATTTCCAGTGTTTTCAGCTCATTGCTGTTTTTAATATATTAGGTACAAAAGTAATAAATGGCTAATGAAATCACACAGGCTACAGTCACAGACAAGAATGACAATGGGTTAAGAAACCCCATCAGAATACTGAATATTTCATTACCTATCTATCTAGAAAAATCAGGTTTTATAAGTGCTTTGATAAAGCAAAAGCACTGTTGACTCTTTCCCATGATGTTCTAGAGGCCCTTCCCTTCAGAGGTTAGCTAAGGGCACTAATTCCCATTCCTCAGCAGCACAATTCCCATTTTGGGGAGCCAGGATATGTCCTGAGCAGGGATTCAAGCCAAGGCTGGGTCTGGAGGTGCCTGCCCTGCTGTAGCTGTCAGGGACTGAGCACTCAGGAGCTGCATCTTCTCAAAGGTGGATTTGCCAGCATGGGAGCAGCTCTGAGTGGGGAAAGGATCAATTAGAGACTTCTGGCTTCTCTGCATTTATTACATTTTCCATTAAAATAATGGTTTTTTGTTCTCTCATTTATAATTCACAGTCAGTAATTGTCATGAGCTGTAACCCCATTAGACTGTTGTCTTAGCACCATGTTACAACATTTCATTTTAAAACAGTGCTTTCCAAGGACACCATTATTCTTCAGCTGCAACAATCACCTGTGTATTTGTTAACTAAAAACATAATGAGAAGCACTAGCCTATATTAAAGCACAATAACACAGTGTCAGAACATCTTGGACTGGTTAAAATGCTACATAACATCCCTTCCCAGTAGTGTGCAGGCTTGAATATTCCTGCTCAGAGCTACCCTCCTTCATTCCTCTCCTTACTCAGACTAACCCTGGCTTCCATTCACCTGTAGAGGTGACACTAACTCCTGGATGCCTGCAGGAATTGAGCCAGGGACACTTTGGGGCAGGGAACAGCTGCTTCTCCCTCTGGTGAAAATGATGCTGCTCACTAATTTCCACTGCAAGGAGAAAGGCAGGCTTCAATCAGAACAGGGGGAGAGGAGGGAATAAAGTTCTGAGCCTCCCCAGGGGTGGAGCAGCACCTCCCCAAGGAAGGTAATGCAGTGGTTACCCCACCACACCCCAAAACAGAACTAAACTGCAGCAGGGCAGCCCTGCTCCCCCTCCCAGCTCTCAGCCCTCCTTAGGGAGTGCTGTCCCATGGGATACAGCAGCCACAACCTTGGGGGTCCCTCAGCAGAGCATCCCCAAAATCCCAGGGCTGGGAGGGCAGGGCACACTGTTTTTTTTCTCCCCCTATCATGATTGCCTGTTTCTCTGGACAGCAAAATTGGGTTTAAATCACTGCAAGCTGTGAAGAGCCTGAACCACTCCCTCCCACCCCCCTAGGCAGGCATTTCACTACCACCAGGTTGTATTTTCTACAAATAGATCCAGTATATTACACTCAACACAGGGCACAGCAATCCCTCTCCAAGCCCTGGTGAGAAGAGCAGTGCTGGAAACTCGGTCTAGGACCCAAATTAATCCCATATAACTTTCCATGCTGAAGGTGTCACTGGCTGCCTGCATCTGTGCTGGGCAGTTCTGGCTCAGGATGTGACAAGGCTTTTTGGTTCAGGGCTGCAGAACATGGCTGGGTTTTTGTTTGCCTCTGTGGCTTTCCCACTGCTCACAGAAGAAAGCCTTTATCCCTCAGTAAATGCAGAGCTGAACTAATACATTGTCGAGGATTCATTGCAAAAAAGACACTTTACTTCTCGAGATAGAGCTAAAGATTTCCAAGTGTAAAGAGCCTGCAACAAAATGTAAAAGGTTTTAAATATAATGCAGCGAATAACCATGGACTTTCCACAATAATCATCACTTAGGGAATGTATAAATAGAATAAAAGCAATATTGAAGCAAATCAATGACCTCTGACACAAAGAACGGACTGCATTTCATATTACTTTACTTAACTGCCCCCTCCTTCCCCCACCAAACAGAAGCTTTATTGACAAAATGTGCTCTGGTGATTTAGTCTGTAGACTTAAAGAATGTGCAGCACTGGGGAAAAAACTGAATTATGGATTCCATTTGTCAGATGAGGAATGGCATGTAATAACTTAATGAACTAGAAGCTTATTAGTTGTAAAAGAGAGAAGGCGTTGTCTATCAATCTCTTTTATTTTTTTTAACTCAGAAGTGTTCAGGTGGGTAAGCATCAAATCCATTTCACATTTATTATCTCATGAATACCAATGTGTGCTGGAATCTCAACAAGCTACAAAAATATATCTCAGCCTGTAGTTTAATGTGCATTTTATTAGTCAGTTTTGGAGGCTCCATTTGAAACCCAAGTCATTAGAATACATATCTGGCCAGCAAAAAAATTCACTTGCACACAAGAGCTACCCTGAATTCATCAAAACTGCAGGGTGAAAGAAATTCAAGCACAGTGACAGTGACAACTGTGTTCAAACAGCTATTTACTGCTCTGTGGACACATAAATACAAAAGGACAGTAAGATAACAACTTTAACAAGAAACTTGCAGAGAAACCAGCCTGATATAAGATGGAAGAATCGAATCCTTGGCTGTTAAAGAAGTTTTCTCCACTTTGTAAAGCACATAAATTTATCTCACCTGCACTTTCCTGTGGACCTATTTATTCTGCACAATTGAATGACATTTGGATTGTGATATGAATGTGTGAATATGCATAAAAATTACAACAACAATGCAGTTTAAAATCCATTTGATGCTTCAACAAGTCTTAGCTGATATTAAGTCTTTAAAATATGCAGTAACAAATAGGAATTAGCCCTGAATAAATATATAAAACACATGTCCAAGTAACAAAAAATGGCAGAAAGCAGGAAATTCAAAGTTCAAGCCAATACATGTGGAGGTATATGTAGAACAAAGCAGTCAGGTTCTAATCTATTAGCCCCAATATTTCGTGTGCTGCATAGATCCCTGGGTAATTGCAATTTTAACCCTGCACAAGATCGATCTCTTTGCTTTGATTTTCTTTACCAGAAATAAAAATAAGCAAGGAAAGGAAATCTGCATTAATTTATGCCTTTGGCAGGCTCCTGTGGGTGGGCTTTTTTTGGTTTATTGGTTTGTTGGGTTTTGTTTTTTGTGTGTGTGTGTGGCCAGTCTGGCAGCAGATGTCTTACATACATCAGGCTGTTTAGAACAGTCATTTCACTCAATCAGGTAATACCACACTATTGACCAATATCAGCCCAATTTAATACATTTGTTTTCTTTATCCATTCCCATTTCATCTCAAAGGTCTCCAGCACAACAGGATTTTGAACTCTATTGTGCTGAGCACAATCCAAGGGCCAGCAATCCCATAATTTGATTTTCTTGCTGGGGAGAAGGGGGAAAAAAAAAACATCTTTCTCTTGCTCCAGCCCCTGAGCTGCAGGCCTGAATTAGGTTTTAAGCTTCCTGTGTAAAACACACCCCAAAGGCAAGAGAAAGCCACTTAAACACAGCTTGGAGGGCATCACTGCAACAGGGCTGTGGCACCCTGGCTTTCTGCCCAGGAGTGAATTCCAACCATTAGCATCAAACACTCGTCCTGAAGCTCTCAAACGGAAATTAAATGCCATCTATCAAATGAATAAACAATAATAAAGTAGCAGAAGTAAATTAAAAAAAATAAATTGAAGTAATTTATACTGTGGATCGTCTGTTCTGGGTTGCTGTTCCAGATTGTTTGCCTCAGATTATCTTTCAGCCTGGCTTTTTTTTTTCACTGTTGGGGTTTTTGTACATGTAAAATACACAAATTGAAATTATTCATGCTCTATGCTACTCGTTACTAAAAAAAAATATAGTTTTAAATAATGCTTGCTTTTCCTTATGTAAATAATTTTGTTTCCTTCTGCTAGTCATAGGCTGAGTCTACATGAGTTGTGTCTAAACAGGAATGCAAACAACAATTAAACATGCAAAAATGTACCTTTAGATATCTCAGCTGGAATTGCACATTCTGGATTAGGCAGTCAAGGAAAATTTCAGCAGGCTTCAGAATTTGGAAAGGTGTGAATTTAAAGTGAATTCACCCTTTAAAAGTGCTCAGAGGGAAAGCAAAGAGTAGCTTGGGACAGATTTTAGAAAGGGAAATTTTCAATAAGCAGAATTTAATTACTTAAGTGAAAATTTTTGCTATGGTGCCCTGGTTAAAACTTTGATTTTTGTGGGAAAAAAAACAAAAACAAAAACAAAAACAAAAACAAAAACAAAAACAAAAACAAAAACAAAAACAAAAACAAAAACAAAAACAAAAACAAAAACAAAAACAAAAACAAAAACAAAAACAAAAACAAAAACAAAAACAAAAACAAAAACAAAAACAAAAACAAAAACAAAAACAAAAACAAAAACAAAAACAAAAACAAAAACAAAAACAAAAACAAAAACAAAAACAAAAACAAAAACAAAAACAAAAACAAAAACAAAAACAAAAACAAAAACAAAAACAAAAACAAAAACAAAAACAAAAACAAAAACAAAAACAAAAACAAAAACAAAAACAAAAACAAAAACAAAAACAAAAACAAAAACAAAAACAAAAACAAAAACAAAAACAAAAACAAAAACAAAAACAAAAACAAAAACAAAAACAAAAACAAAAACAAAAACAAAAACAAAAACAAAAACAAAAACAAAAACAAAAACAAAAACAAAAACAAAAACAAAAACAAAAACAAAAACAAAAACAAAAACAAAAACAAAAACAAAAACAAAAACAAAAACAAAAACAAAAACAAAAACAAAAACAAAAACAAAAACAAAAACAAAAACAAAAACAAAAACAAAAACAAAAACAAAAACAAAACAAAACACAACAACTCTGGGAAATGATTATGCTTTGTCTGAACCACAGCTATTACAGCAATAAATTCAGCCTTGTGCTGAGATGGGACAGTATTACAAAGGAGAGCAAGGGGAAATATCTCACTTACTGAATATTAGTCTCATTTCCCAAAACAAGTTGACTCTTCCCAGAAACGTCTTTCCCAAAATTTCCTCAGGGTATGAAATAATTGGCTATTAAATGGTGTGTTCTTGACCCAAAGAATGGAGCAGGAAACATGCAAGGCCTGTCTGGGTTACTAGAAGAAAAAAAGAGAAATTCCAGTGGATACACAGTGCCTGAGCCCGTGGCTCTCCTCATTTTGCTCCTCAGGACTGGAGGCTTTTACCTGCATTTATAGCAGAGCAAAAGACCTGAGGAAAAGAGCAGGCAGGAAGGAGGGGAAGGGAAACTGGAACAGCACAACCTCCTCCCTGTTCAGATTTATTTTCCCCTGCCTGCTTGCCCTGCATTTAGTGAGGGGCTGTGAAAAAGGAAAGCTGCCAGCTCCATAGCATCATGTTGCCTAAAGCATAAAGGGCAGCCTGTCTCTACCCCAGGCAGCAGAGAACTTATGGAAAACTGCCTGCACACTAAGAAAAAAACCAGCAAAACCCCACTTATCATAAATCCTGTGCACATTCTTCTGAACAAGTGATATTTCCCTTTTTTTTCTCCCTTGTACATGGCATCACCTGTGACCCAGCAAAGCCCCCGAGGTCCCCTGGGTGCTGCCCCTGCACCCCCAGCACCCAGGGGAGGAGAGGCTGGGGGCACACACGTGGGGACAGTTCCCATGGCCTGCAAGGATGAAAAACAACTCGTTAGTATGCACCAGGCAGAGCCAAGGGCTGAGCCTGCTGCTAATGAGGGCTGCACTCAGGGCTCAGGACGTGGTTCTGCTCTGTGGTTCAGATTCTGTGCTCTTGGCACACCTGAAAACATCACAGCAGCGGGGCTCACACTCCTGCCCAGGGCAGGACAGCACAACCAAAGTGCTGGGCAGGTGTCAGAGCCTGAGGAGGTGTCTGTGCCTCGATGTCAGCTGCTTCAGTGGGGTTGTGCAGGTAAAAAAAACCTCCTGGGGCTGCTTGGCCTCTGTTGGCCCTGCCCTGCTGCTGGACAGGGGGCAAAGCCTTAGTGCTGGGTCAGGGTGACCCCCAGTAAGTGCCTGTACACTGCAGGGGACAAACAGGAGGATTTTACCTGCATTTATAGGAGAGAAATACAGACAAAAGTTCAGGGATGGGCTGTGATCCCCCTGGCATCACAGCAGTGTGGCTGTAGGAAAGGGAGTGCTCAGCTGCCATGGATGGATCCAGCTCCTCAGGAAGGACATGAGAGGTGAAGAGATTCCCTGGATGTGAGAGGGCACCCAGAGCTCTCTGTGCCTTGGGGCAGGAGATGGGCCAGCTGACAGCAGGGCAGGAGCAGAGGCAGCCCAGGGTGGGTGACACTGTGGTCAGTTCCTCTGACCAGGATGAGGGAGATGAGGCAAAAAACTGGGAGCATCCTCGTGCTCACAGGACATCAGGGCTCCTCAGAGCACTGGAGGCACAGTGAGTGCTGCTAATGAAGCAGCAGAACACACACACACACCACAAAATGCTCCTGGTGGACCCCAGTTTGGGTCTACCTACCTAAAACAGTGACTCTCATCCTCTGCATAAACATTCTTCTTCCCTCCAGAGGATGGTGACCTCCTCAGCAGTCTCTGTTTCCTCATGTCCAGCACCCCAGCAGAATTCTCTGCAGCAGAAAATCTCAGTCCCCTCCAGCCTTCTTATCCTGCTGATCAGTGTTTGATGCCCTAAAAGTGCAAACAAGGTGTACTGGCTGCAAATTTAGAGAAAACCTTTCTTTTCATATGGGTAAAAAGGAGGTGGTTGGTGTAGGAAGTGTGTGTGTACATGCACCTGGTTTAAATAAAGCCCCCCCATGATTCCAGGTTAGATTTCACTCCATTTCTAAAACCTTCACCTGCCATATATCCCAAAGTGTCTGAAAAGCAAGGAAGGGGTTTGGAAAAACTTTGCTGACTGCTGTAAAAGGAGGACTAGTACCCCAAACACTGTGTTCCCCATCCCTACACCCGTGGGGCAGGAGTTCCTCTGTCCCTGTATCACAGAATATAGCCTGCAGAACCAGCTTTGTCACAGTTTATAAACAGTTTTACAATATCTTATGGTGGTGGAAAGATTCCATATCAATCAGAAAATCCTGTGGTATGTCCTAGGGATGTGGAAGCACTTCCAGAGAATTTGAGGGAGGAATGTTAATACATTGGGAAGAGCTTAAGCCTTCAAACACAAATCAGGACACTTAATTTTCTTTAAACCCTGTGTCCAACTGCTCAGATTCCACGAGTGCCTCAGGCTCTTGCCTCACAGCCCTCTTACACACACCTACATAATACCAGTGCTCTGCTCATTCTGTATTTCAGTAACTTAAATACAGGACAAATTCTCTCATGCTGCAGATTTATCTTCATTGAGCTATCTTTTGATCTTGGGCATTAACTCTGCTCAGCACTAAGGCAGAGACAGTCTATCCAATTAGCAGGTGACAGCCTCAGAAAGTCAGGACACAGCACCTCTGGTGCCCTGCTCTCCAGGAGATTTGACCTCAGCAAACACTTGAGATGAACCCAGCCTCAGTGTTTGTCTGCCTACCTCAGCTGCTCTGCTCAGATGGGCTTTTCCCAGTGAGCAAGGTAAAATACTGCTCCCAGGAGGTGCCAGGAAAGGATGGCTTTAGGTCTAGAACCTGCAAAGCTCTGTTAATGACCACTATTTTATATTAATTTATTTTTTTTTTGGTGTGACATGATTGATCAGAAATCTGCCTTGGAGGTCTCTGTTCATTCTTGCTCTTTTCCAAGCATTTTACATTCAGTAGAACAGATATAAAACCAAGAGCCAGAGCTAAGATGAGAAGAAAGAGATCATAAGAACAGCAGAAGAAAAGAATCAAGAAGAAAATCCTGCAATCCATGGAGAACATTGTCATTTCTTGACTGAAGGGTATTGTACAGAAACAGCAAAAAAGTCACAGGAAACTTCTTTAATCTAAAGGAGCAAGGAAATTCATTAGAATGAGAAGAGCCAAGTGATTATGCTGAAATTACAGGGCCTTTCTTGAACGTGCTCAAACCCCCTCCTGCCTGGATTATTGCTAAGAGAACTGAATTTTTAACTGAAAATAACTGAGCACCCAGTTATTTACTGAAGGGATGTGGGAGAAAGGGCTGGAAATGAAGGCAACACAAGGAAACCTGGAATGGGGTGGGAGGACTACAAACACAAATTTACTCCCCTGCAAAATCAATTCACCTAAAATTGAGTAAAAGAACGAGATGATAACTCCCTCCTCCCTCCTACAACACATTCCATTCTTCAGCTATGTTGACACTGAAGGGTAAGCATGATAAATAGCTCTATTTTCAGTAACAAAAAAAGAAGAAAGTTATGAGACTGACTCCAGCCAAGAGTTCTCTCCTGCCTCAAACCTTGAATGCTCCTCTACAAGGAGATTGTCCTGTGCAGTGCTAGGCAGGCCTTGGTGAGCCTCTTTAGGGACATAAAGGGGATTTTTTTGCTGGTCCACAGGCAGGTTACTTAATTATTGTTACCACATCAATGCAGAAATATGTTTTCATGCAGCCAAAAGCAACCTTCCAAATGGAGTTGAAAAGGAGAGTATTTACCTTTCTGAATCAACAGTAGGGTCCACAGCAGATTCACAATGGGAGCCTGAAAATAAAATTTAAAAAACAATGGTTTCTGTAACTTCCACCCCAACCAAAGGATTTTTGAATGGTCATGCCCTAAACTATTTGTTCCATTATTTTCCAAACACAGTGTAGCCAACTGAGAATCAAATTCACATTTGGTGCTTAAGCAGTGAATAATGTTAACAGTCAATTAAACAAAAATTAAATTAAACAGCTCACATTAATATATAGTAATATCTTATGCCTAAATTTTAACAAAATGTCAAGCACTACCCTCATTTTGTTTAAAATGAGAATTAGAATCTGTCTATCAAAACAGCTTTTAATAAACTCAAAAGGACGTAAAATGCAAAAATGTGCATCTGAATATGCCAACAAAGATGAAGGTAATTAAAAAGTTTTTGTAAAATAGGAGAAAAAATATAGAGAAAACAAATCCAGTTAATTCTTTTCAGGACCTAATTAACCTTAAAACCGGAGTCTCCAGCCTTTCCCATGGATTTCAGCGCAAGGGGGAATGTCCCTTGTTACAAACTAAAGGTCTGATTTAATGGAGTTTTGATTGAGGATAAAGGCAGAAGAGTCAGGCTGTGGTTCCCTCTCTTTGCACTGAAAAGTGCCCAATTCCAAAGGCAAATGCACTGAGCTCAGCCATCCCAATTAAAGTGTCAGCTGCTATTCAGCACGGGCAAAGATAGCACAAAGAATGCAAAGGAATCAGCCATAACAGCAAATTTACAAAGGCAGCACAGCAATTGATGTTGGTTAGGGGTTGGAAAAGCAAAACATCTGTTGTTTAAACAAACAGGTGTACATACTTACGTGTATATATCTGCACACAGACACATATATCACAAAACAAAGTAGAATAAAAAGGAGTAAAACCACTTTGCTCTCTCTGGGACATTCTCATGAATCTTTTTATGAACATAAGTGGAACTCCAGCTGAAGCTGCAATATCTTGATGTTGAAACAGTGTCTTCTTGTTACAAGTAAAAAAGTGTTAAAAATAAATACTCAAAGACCAATTTTTTTTTTTTTTTCCCACAGGCATCTCCAACAACTCATCAGGTATGCACAGCACACACACCCCCTGAGCTCACACTGCTGTCAGCCTGCCAAAAGCCCTCGTGGCTCTGGAGGAATTTCTGTGCTGAGATCAGGATCTGACTGGGTCATTCCCTGCAGAGGTGCCTGGCACAGATCTCCCACTGCCATCTCTGGAGGTTCTGCCCCAGTGCTCGTGGCACTCTGCTTAAATCACCTGAAGCTTCCTCCTTCCCCAGATGCCCACCAGTTACTCTATTTTTTTATCAGAGAGGATGAAAGTGACAGAGAGAATTCCCTGCCAAAGGTTATCTCTGAGTTCATGGTGTGTGTCCTTCTGCTGCCACATCCAATAAATCCTTAATGCTGTTCCAGGCAGGCTTCCCTGGGACTGGTCCTGTGGGGCCAGCAGGAATATCTGCAGCAAAAGGGAGGATGAGCTGGGCTGGCACCACAGCTCTGTGGACATGGGCAGCCTCCAAATGCCTGTGAAATGATCTTCCAGCCTCAGCTTTCCAGTGCTGCTGCTGTTCCCAAGAACTAGAGACACACAGCCCACTGGGCTCAGCAAGAACAAAGCTCAACCAGAGCAGTGGGAATGCCCCAAAGTCCCCTGTGCTGGTTTGAAATGTCCATAGAATGGGCAGGGATGCTCTGCTCCTCTCAGAGCTCCAGTGCTGGGGCTGGGGCTCACTGAAGGAGCTGCTCTGGGGGTTGGGATTACTGGGATGCTCTGCTCCTCTCAGAGCTCCAGTTCTGGAGCTGGGGCTCACTGAAGGATCTAATCTGGGAGTCTGGATTACTGGGATGCTCTGCTCCTCTCAGAGCTCCAGTGCTGGGGCTGAGGCTCACTGAAGGAGCCACTCTGGGAGTTTGGATTACTGGGGTGCTCTGCTCCTCTCAGAGCTCCAGTTCTGGTGCTGGGGCTCACTGAAGGAGCTGCTCTGGGGGTTTGGATTGCTGGGCTCACATGGAAGGAACTTCAGCCTCTTCTGTGATCCATGTGGCTCAAAATTACAGGGGAGGCTGCAGTGTAATGTGGGGGTCATTTCTGCCTCCTCATTCCCAAAAGCCAACACAAGACACTCATAAAGTCCTTCTTAAGCTCTTGAAGGTCCACCTCAATTTCCTCTGCAACAGCTGGTGCAGGTTTACAAGAAATGAGAATAAACTGGTACACAGCTCACGCTCTTGTAATTGGCACAGTGATGGACTTTGCTCCCTTTTCAACATTTGTGAAGGCCCAGGCTAAAAGCAAGAGGATCCCACCACAAAGCACAATTATTTTATAGCCCCTACTTAATTTTTGGAAAATCAAAATTTATGACAATCACTAAAGCAGATTGATTAAACCCTAAGCGTAAACACACCATGAAACAGAAGTTGTTTTGCTGTCATCCCAAGGAAGCATCTATTTGCAAAGTACATGGCAACATCAAAGAGCTCTCTATTGATTAAACTTTGAAAATAAAATTGCACCACTTATCATATGCTGTTTGCAAAAATGCCAATCATTATAATACTCACATAAGCATAACTGCGTCTTCCCCCTGAACTCGTTAAATTTATTACTGAGACTCCATCCTGAGCTGCCTACATGTGGAAAAAATATCATTCAGATAACACATTAACATTTATAACCAGTATTTAAAGCTGTGCATGGTGTCATCTCAAATGATAAGGGTCTTGTCAGCATTTCCAGTATGAGCCTTGTTTCAGGGAATGGAAGAAGGGAGGGAGTGGCAACACTGCATTTCAGCAATTTTCAGTGACACCAACAAGAAGCCTGGCATACAAGTTGTCAATCTAATTGTGCCTGTCTTTCAGAGGTAGGTGCATCTTTTATGCCCACATTCAGTTTAAAAAAAAAACAGCGAAATTCTCAATACAATCATTGCAAGCTACCTGGCAAGGGCTGTCATTCTGCTCGTGCACACAGCATCCCACACGATTATAATTCTAGATCTAAGCCTTCATATTACAAAAGCTCTTAAGGTATGGAACAAAAATGATGTGACCCCCCTCCTCACAGTTATACTTGCACTCTAGAGGGGAAAGAAAGAGATAAGCAAAACAGCTAACAATGCACAACAATGAGGGCTGGTTCATGACTCATGTTATCAGATGTTCCTGCAGTATCAAAATACTATTGCTGAATACAAATTTTAATGGCAGAAAGGATAAAAAATAACAACTAAAAACCTTTTTTTGGGGGGTGAGAAACTCGTAGGTGCAATGCATCTTGCCATGAGCACAATTCTGCTACAGGTACAGTGCAAGCTGTGATTTGCTGAATGACACCTGTTAGCTGTTGATGTTTAAGTATTCTGCCAAAAGAAAAGATAATTAGGATATTTCTTTTAATAGAAAAAAAGCTATTAAAGACAAAAGTAGTTGTCATAAGGGAAGAGAGGCTTCTGAAGGACACATCTCTAAAAGTGCTTGTACTTGAGATGATCTGGACCACTGGACAAAAGCAAATCTATGCAAAGGAGGGACCTCAGCTCTATAGAATTCTAAGTGCATCAGTGACACCAACCAGAAACAATAAGGCCAAGCACTTCTGTCTGCAAAAACAACCATATATCTAATTAGAAAGCTCAAATTCTTACCAGTGTAGTGGTTGTAAAGCAAAAACACTCTGAGCAAATATGTGTGCAAATGGATTTTCCAGATTCCAAGCCACAGTTGATTACCAAGGCTGACTGAGCCATCCCCTTCTCCTCCCAGCTTTATTTGCTGCTCAGGCACACAGTGGACATAAAAATCTCCTGCTGTGCAAAGGATTTTATTGCTTTACAGGAAAAAAAGACTAATAGATGATAAAAAAAAAAAAGAGGCCATATAAAGGATGGGCAGTGGTTCAAAAATTCTTTGCTTTGGAAATGCCACCAGAGCTATGGAATGAACACACACACGTTTCAAATTGAGGCCAAGGCTGTTCCACTTCACCTGGGATCTCATGGGCTGGAAAGGCACCACACAGAGAACAAGGTCCCTGCTGTGCAGCAGTTGGGCACACACTCATCCACTGACAATTCCACAGATTCAGGTGTCCCCTGCCACCTCTGGCATGGAGGCTGGAAAGCAGATGATTAAATATCTTCAGCATCCAGAGCCCAATGGCTGCAATAAAGCAGATTTATTCTGACTGACTCCTTCCCTTCCTTCTGTCCTCTCAGTTGGTTTGGCATATTTCTGGTTTGCTTTGGAATGAGTCTGTCAAGCCAGAGATGGTTCTGAGGACACCCAGGAAAGCAACCCCAAGGCCAGGTTAACAGAAATGTTAAAAATTTTGACATCAAGCACTTTTAAGCACCATCAGAGTTTGAGCAGTGTCAATAGCAGAGGAGATTCTGTATATGCCTATTTTCTACCCAAGCACTTCCATCTCACCACAAAATGTCACACTAGATACTCAGGATTTGTGTTTGTGTGCAATTCCCCAGGGCAGAAGTCACCTGGAATCCTGGCCCCATGAAGCCAAAGGGAGATTTCTCTGTGGCTGAAGTCTAGGTCAGGATTTTATGTATGTTTATATTGTGCTTTGTGCAATAACAACTCAGGGAGCTACTTCAGATGCCAAATAAACGTTAAGGTTCCTGTGGAATTTGAAATACTTTTTAAGTGATTCTCCACGACAAATTAATGCAGCCACCATTCTCACAAGTTCTAATTGTCTCATCAATTTCTTTTCATGCCACTTGCAGTTATACATCATGCTTCAAAGTCAGCATGTGTACAACCAGCCTCCACAAGACAAATATTACAGGGTATTTTTCAGGTAAATTATTACTGCTCAGAGACAGCGAAGCTTCTGGCTAGAGTGATGTGGAAAAGACTGCAGAATAGCAGGGAATGTTTTTTCTTTACTCAAAAATTGAAGTATTTAATTCTCAGAGAATTAACTTTTTTATCCTTGAGGAAACTTGTAGGTCAAGATTAAAGGCATTTTAATAAAGCAAAGCAACAGGCTGCACGTGGAAGCAAAGGAAAACCAAAGATTTATTCTCAGCAGGTGCTGTCCCCCCACCTCCTGGGATGTGGCTCTTCCTTTAGTGGTTCCTCCAGAAAATAAACATCCTTGTAACAAATATCCCCTCCTTCTCTTAGCTTTCAGTGCTGAGCAGAGATGATGTGGCTGGAACATCCCCTTGGCTCTGTGCTGTCCCCAGGACCCTCCTCCCCAGCCCACCAGTGAGGAGAGGATGTTGGAGACACAGCCCTGGAGCTGGGGGAACTGTGCTCAGCAGCAGCCAAACCACTCACAATGGTGAATTATCCACAAATTATCCACGAATTATCCACTCCCTCCTGCCTGCCAGTGCCCAGCCCAGCACTGAAAGGAGGGAAATGAGCTCCAGCTCAGCCAGACCCAGCCAGGCCAGGCTGAAATCTCCCACTCTTGGGGCAATCCTAAGTCACCCATCCACTGGAGAAGAGGGAAAATAAAATCTCTCATAGCAGCAGCTTCTCCAAACTTTTGTGGAGTTGGGGGGACCTTGACTGTAAAGCAAAAACACTCAGCAAATATGTGTGCAAATGGATTTTCCAGATTCCAAGTTGATTACCAAGGCTGACTGAGCTATCCCCTTCTCCTCCCAGCTTTATTTGCTGCTCAGGCACACAGTGGACATAAAAATCTCCTGCCAGCCAAACCTGCAAACCCCCTGTACACATGGAGCATCACATTCCTCTTAGAAACCAGGGGAAAAACAAAAGCCAGGTGAAAAAACAAAATCCAGGTGGAAAAACAAAAGCCAGGTGAAAAAACAAAAGCCAATGATTACCCAATCCTTTCCTCAGTGAGCAACTGTTCACAGACATCTCATGGAATTAACTTAATGGAAGGAATTTTTGGGGGACACGTGGAGTCTGGAGAAAATGCTGTTTCTTTTCTACTTGTCTCATTTTTATTTATTTTTTTTTCTGAAGCAAAAGCAGAACTATGTGACCTCTGTGCATAATGACAACTCAATGACACAGCTCTCCTTCTGAATTGTGGAATACGAAATGCTCACCGTGAACTGCTCAAAAATAATCCCCAGGCCATGATTATTCATAGAAATTATTTGGTGAGTAATTTCAATTAAATAAATTCAAGGAATCAAGAAAAATAGGCTAAACTAATAGAATGCATTATTTATGATGAATAATTCATTTGGAGGAACTTTCTCCCACTATTGCAGAAAGCCATAGGGCACTGAAGTCTCACTTAAGCCCTGTTTTGAGGTCTTAATTGGGGGCTTTCATGATGAATCACTCCAGGCTGGCCCTCTGCCCAGGACTGAACTTCACCCATTGCTCCTGCTCCTCACATATTTCTAGATATGTCATTAG
Source organism: Aegithalos caudatus (assembly GCA_013389925.1). Lineage (NCBI taxonomy): Eukaryota > Metazoa > Chordata > Aves > Passeriformes > Aegithalidae > Aegithalos > Aegithalos caudatus. Next base: position 564,669 of record WEIU01014851.1, read on the forward strand.
CACAGTGGAATCTGTATTCTTTCAACTTCACTGCCATAAAAATAATGAGAGGGAGAGATTTCATTGTGTTTCTTTTACTGCTAAAAAACTAAAGGGAAGAAACTTCTCACATCAGCTCACCAGACTTTTAACAGTGGATGTTCATCATGGCCATAAATCAACTGAATTATGCAAATATGAGCCCCCTGTCCACTGAAGGAAGGCAAGAAGACACAATAATTTAAACAAGACTCTCCAAATGACTAAAACCACTTGTGTGCATTTGTCCTTGCATGATGGCACATTTCCAGCTAAAAACATTCACAGTATGTAAAACATGGATAATGACTCTAAGGAAATCTGGAAAATTGTACTTGTAAAGGGTAGTGGTAGAAATTACTGTAGACACACATTTGAAACACAATAAATAATAGATCCATTGTTGCTTTAAAGATGGGAAAATAAAGCCTCACACTTCTCTATTTTTATATATTTTTTTTCATTCTTGTTGCTCAGCAATGCCAGCACAGAATATCTATCATCAGGAATATTCATCTCATTGTTGCTATCAGAGAAAAGGACCCATTGACATGATGAAACAAAGCACTTCCAAAAATATTTAAACCACTCAATAAAACCTAAGTGCAGGCTTTGAAGCTGAGCATTTGTTCAAAGATCTGATCCAAATCCCACTGAAATCAGTCTGAGTCCTTCCACTGACACCAAAGGGCTTTGGATCAGACTTACTCCTTTCCTGAATAGGATGAAGACATCCATAAATATTAATTTTCTCACAGTGCTTTGCTGGATCCTATGATATAAAGGTGTGAGTGTAGTAAGTGAGTGGATATTTGCTTTTCTAGGCAAGAAAGAAACAAAACTGGGCTAAATCTAAACTAATGATCAGTTCTTAATTGCACAGTGGTGAGTCTGTCAGGATCCCCAGAGCACAGGCTGCCAGGGATGCTTTCTGACAGACAGCTTCTCTATCACATTTCCTGCTGAAACCAATATTACTGCCATCATAACACACTAAATTCTCTTCTTAAGACAGGCAGGATTAATGATACCAAAAATCAGAAGCTGGTAGTTGTGCTGCTGCAGTTTGTACCACCAGGGTAGAATCACACTGTTATAAAACAGATTACCCCAGATATATTGAAACAAATCATAACCAAGTCTCTTTGCAAAAAAAAAAAAATCACGTTGCAGTTAGATAATGGGTCTCAAAAATTGGCTGAGGTCTGAGTCCTTGCAGGAAGCAAAAAGTGAGGGAAGAGTTTAGGAAGCACAGTGATTTGAAGTCATAGTTCATTAAATCCTTTCATTTATACAATAGGTAGTCATGAAGTGTCAGTGAGCAGCATTCTGAAGCAGGCCAGCTCTCCATATGTCTGCATGGTTGGGAGAAATGGAGCTAAAAATTGCATCTGGACACCAGAGAAATCCCTCAGAGCCGATGGCACAGGCAGCCACTGATGGCCAGCAAAAGGACACCCAGCCCACACCAGGCAGTCTGGAGAGCCCTTTACCCTCCCACTGCCTCATCCAGCTGCTCTCCTTCCACCTTCATCCCAAATTCTCCCTCCTCTGCCTCTCTCACCACGTGTGGCTCCAGCCCAGGGGAGCAGGGCTGAGCACAGGAGGGCACAGCTCCTTCCTCCCTGCCCCTCATGCTCATCCTCCTTCACCATCCCCTGCTCCTTCCTTGCCCAAAATCAGTGCAAGCCATTAACTCCTCCTTCACCCTGTCCTTTACAGCACTTCCCAGTGCTGCTGGATGAAATAAAACCATGGATTACAATTATTTGGCATACTATTCACTGCTAAATCTGGAAACTCTTCATTTCCTTAAGAATTCCTTTTAAGGGTCTCAAAAATCCACTTTACAGTATAGGAAAGGCCCCAGAAATGTGCATGGTTATGGAAGTACAATGCCTCCAGCTGCAAAGAGACACACATACACACAGAGAAAGCAAGAATACAAGGTATTTGTTGGAGGGCAGTGATGATTATCTCAGAAGCCTAAAAGCTTACATGGAGTAGGGATCTCATATGCAGTTCAGGATTACAGGAAGAGATGAGATCAGTAAATACCTAAATTTACAAATTCCCATTGTTTTACTGCATCAGCCATTGTGGTGTGTTCACAGAAATCAATATTGGCTCCTGCTTTTACTATATGAATAAACCTTTCTTTACTTGCCAGCAGCATCCAGGCTACCTTAATAGATTCTAATGATCAATAAAACTTGTATCCTGCCCTCCATCCAATTCACAGGGTGTTTGCTTTGTTTCTGGCTGCCTTCATTTCTTTACTCCATAAGACTTGGTGGATATGGTTGCTCTTTCATTTATATACAGAGAAGCAAAGCCAGAAAAACTTCTAGGTAAAGATGTATAAGTAGTGCTTAGCATCCACCTGCAGATACAATGTGAAGAAAGAAAATTATCTCCACATTTTTCCAGACTTTTTTTCTGCTCCTTGATATTTACTCTCCCAGAAGGACAACAGCATGATGTGCACTAGGCAGGAAGGGTAATGATCTGTGCCAAATTTTATGTGCTTATGCCTCATGCTGTGGTCTGGCTTTTTTTTTTTTTTTTTCCCTGCCAGCAGACAGATAAAGTGGTGGCTTCAGGACTGTGCAGGAGCCAAGAGCTGTGCTGGTGTGGGGAGCAGCACAGGACTAACAGAGGATTTGAACTGGGTTAAGGTTGGCACCAGGGATGTGCTCAGTCCATCCTTGCTCTGCAGCAGTCTGGGAGTGTCCCCCTGGGAAACAGGTTGGGGATAATTAAGGGCTCTTAAGCCAGCAGACAAGGATATTACAAGGATAAACATTGCAAACTGAAGACAGTTAGATGCAGAGTTGTAGAAAAAGACCAATTTTTCTTTACCTGTGGGGGATGAAACCTATTGGCTTTCCAACCAATTCACCAAATATGATGGCAGATTTTCACCATAGGCAGTTGCTAAATTATGCCTGGTTATGTAATTTGGTTTCATTTTTTTTTACTTTTTCCTATGAAGTATGATCTAGTTTGAAAAGGAATTAATTCCAGTTTAGTTGATGGTTTGGGTTATGCAAGATCCAAAAGCCACAACAGTTCTATTAAGCCTCATCATCTATGAAACTCTACAAAGTCTTCACAACTTAGCACAAAAAGGAGCATGAGGCAACACAGATAAATATTTGGGATCTCCACAATGCTTACAAACCAGGCATAACCTTGAGTTTCCCCAAGCTTCCATGATCTGCTCTACCAACCTACCTCCTGGCCTTCCATCCCTGGTGGCTCCCAGATAGTCATAGACTGGAAATGTTCCTGTATTCAACAAATAAAATAAAAAGGCAGTAAAAGCAGGTGGAGGAAAAAAAAAGCTGTTCTTTCATATTCTGTTTTTAATTGAAGGGATTATAAAACACTTCAGGCGTGCTGAGAAATCAGGACTTTGTTCCTAAATAAAAAGCTGAAGCCATTATATTTTTTTTTAATCCTTGTTCCTCCTCCTACAACCACGGTTATTATATGCATGCATTTGCAGTGTAATAGAATCAGTATCATCTCTGTGTCTTATTACTGTTGCAATCCCCTAACATGCTGTTCCTTCCATCCCACATGGATCTGGTAATTACTGCTGAGGCATGCCATGAGTAGGCTCTGCCTTCCAAGGCAGCAGCAGCAGTGCCACAAACACATTTCCTACGTGTTGGTAAACACAGGAGAGGGGGGCAGTGCAAGCTGCCTCACAAGACAATTCCAGGACATGGTCCTTGCTCAATAGAAAGCTGCACCTGGCTGGAGCTCGTGGGAATAAAATAAAAGTACAAGGGGAATGTGTGCTGGATTTACCTGTGCCTTCGTTTTTGTGAGAGCTGGCAGTGCTGGGCTGGGCTGCCCAGGTGAGATGGGATAAAAGAGGTTACAGGATCATCTGTGTGGTGCCAAGGTGGGCTAGGTGTGTGTATTCATGCTCCCTTCTGAAAATTAAAAAAAATAAAATAAATCAACCTGGGTCTCCTTCTCCCCTCTCTTTTTAGGCTCATGCCCCCAGAGTGTGTTAGAAAGAACTGAAAATAGGATTTGCTACAGCCTGTAACTAGTCCAATTTTGCTCCCTAAACACCATATCCTAGTGTTTAGAGCAGAAAACAAGCAAAAAATCTCTCAGAATAATAATCTGGCTGCTGGTGTATTAGTGTTGTAGAAACAGCAGATATACAACACACCTCTTTCCTGATCTTAGCAATTTTTGATCCTGAGTTCAGCTGGATAAAGAGAGACAGAATGGAGCAGCTCTGAGTGCATTTCAGAATCCCAACCTTGTTGAAATTCTCATAGCACCACAGCAAAAGCGTGCTCCAGTGTGGGATGCTCCTGCTCCTGTCACAACCTCTCCAAATTTTAAACAGGGAAGCTGCAACTGCTTCAATCCCAAACACAAACTCCAGCACTATTCCTGTCCAGGAGCACTGCAATCTGTGCTGGCTGCTGCAGGATGTTACCTTTTCCAGCCTCAAGAGAGAGATAAGAATAGACAGTAGATTTCTGCTGCTCCTGAAATGTGGGCTCTGAGAAATAATGGCTAAAGAACACCACGAGATGACAGTACCACTTTTGCCAGCTCCAGAACTCTTTTGGCAGCAAAGCTTTACATTCTAGAGACTGAGTATAGTACCCTATAAGGATCTGGCAATAATGCACCCTGCCCTGCTAGCACTTTAAAGATCCCCTGTGGAGTGTCTTTTTGTCCCCTCCCCGCAGTGTGAGCCCAAAGTTTTGCCTTTAGACAGAGATCAAGAGCGGCCATCCTTTCCCATCACGCAGATCTGTGCCCAGAGCGTGGAGCTTAGGCAAAGTCACAAGAACCCAGACACAACACCTTGCTCTTTTTAAAGGCAGCCAAACGCTGCACCAACAACATTTCAGTGGGGCCGTGGGACTAACCAGGGAATGTTAGATGTGGTTAAATCTGGCTGCTCAGACTCGGGGGGAGCGTTCCAGAGGGTGCAGGGATTGCCGCTGCCTGTCAGCCCGGCTCGGTGGCAGATGTTTGAACTTCCCTGGACGTGTGGAGCGCCGATGTGCCGGACAGAGCTCGGCACGGCACTTTTGGGAAAGGGGCTGCTCCAGGCGGAGCGGGGGAGCGGCGCTGATGCCAGATCCGGGCTTTTGCAGCACCGCTGCTCCGGGGAGGCAGGCTGTGCATGTGTGCGATGTGCGATGTGCGATGTGCGATGTGCGATGTGCGATGTGCGCGGAGGATGTGTGCGGGCTGTGTGCGTGTCTCTGTGCCGTGTGTGTGTGTGT